>CM060602.1:15654617-16254617 GCA_030578255.1 Tiaroga cobitis | reverse complement strand
GATGTTACAAGATTCATATATTATTTCAATATTTGACCTACTGAACATATTTCTGACTAAAGAACCTTAATCTTGAACTTTCTATACATAGGCCTACTCGTTGACTCCTCCTGATGTTACGTCAGCCATTTCGAAGACCATCGATCCGACGATCTGACATATCGAACTTATTTCTGGTCAGTGGGTCCTCAAAAGGTTTAAACTATATCAACTTACAGACTGATGTTAAATACCATACAGCCATAGAGAGGTCCCTTTTTGACTTACCATATTTCTGGCCAAAGTGAACTCGAACTTGAACGTTCTAAATATCCTCCACTCATTCTGATGTTACGTCAGCCATAAATATATAATATAACACAGCCATATACTTTAATACAGCCATACTTTAGTTCAAATTTGACCTCTTTAACATTTCTATTACCAAAGTGACCTCGATCTTGATCGTTCCATTCATACTTAGAGGTTTGTTCTGATCTTTCATCATTGAGACAGAACTCCATTGTACCTGCTGTACAAATTTCTGGCAAAAGAATCATCAAAATATAACTTACTGTTCATGCTCCTAGACTACTTTTGATTTTACATCTACCATACAGCAGTCCATATTTGACCAAGAGAACATATTTCTGACCAAAGAGTCATCAAAGGGTATGTTTATATGCGTTCTCAAAGACTACTTTATATGGTACATCAACCATATCGTTAGTCCAAATTTGACCCAATGACCAACTTTAATTATCTATACATTATTTTTATCTCCTTCTGATGTTTCATATTTGACAATTGAAGAGATTTCTGGCTGAAGAGCCTTGATCTTTCTATACATTATCATAGACACTTTCATATGTCTGGCAAAAGAGTCCTCAATCTTGAACTTTCTATACATACTCCTAGTCTCCTTCTGATTCTTTATAAGGCATATTAACCTTATAATATATATAATATAATATATATAATAATATATAATATAATAATCTTTCTATTAATATATGACCTATTATTATTTCTGTTCAAAGGTTCCTCAAAAGTTTCTAAACGTTGTAAAATTATAGACTCCCTCTGATGATAAATCAGCTATAAAGAAGTCAAATTTTGACTCTTGAGTCATATGTAAAGAAATGTTGAATGATTCTTTGGCCAAAAATATATTCAGAGGCTGAATCATCTTAGTGATGTATCATCACTGATTAACTTATCAAATGTTAATCTTTAAAGACTCTTTTGCCAGTAATATTTTCAGTAGGTCAAATTTGGACTTCTGTATGGCTAAATTAATATCAGAAGGAGTCGATAAGTTTAGAATAGTAAAAAACATTTTGAGGATTTTTTAGCCAAAAATATGTTCAATCGGTCAAATATAGCTGATATAACAGCGAGAAGTCTGTATATAGTAGAAGTAAGTTATTCCTTAAGGACTCTTTGGCCAGTAATATGTTCAATCGGTCAGATATGAATTACTATATGGACTTCTGTATGGCTTATGAAGCATCAGAATGAGTCTATGAAAGAGTCTATGTATGTATAGAAAGTTAAAGATCGAGGATTCTTTGGCCGGAAATTTGTTCCTCGGGTAAAATATGGTCTTCTGTATGCCTGACGTAACATCAGAAGGAGTCAACGAGTATGTATAGATAGTTCAAGTTTCGAGTACTCTCTGGCCAGAAATATGTTCAAAAGGTCAAATATGGACTTTTTTCAGGATGGTATAACAAAATTCTATATGGCTGATTTAACATCAGAAGGAGTCTATAAGTTTATGATAGTCAAAATCCTTTTAAGAACTCTTTGGTGAAAGAACTCTTTGGTGAAAAATTTGTTCAATCGGTCAAATATGGACTACTCTCTGCCTGATATAACATTACGAGAAGTCAGTCTGTATGTATAGTGAGTTAATGTTCACGGACTCTGGACAGAATTATGTTCAGTAGGAGCATGTACAGAAATTTCAGTACTTCGAGTCTCCAGGGACAAAAATAAGTTGAGTAGGTCAAAAATGGACTACTCGTTGGTTAATATAACATCACAAGAAGTCACTCTGTATGTATATCAAGATAATGAACAAGATTTCTTTGGCCAGAAATATGTTCAGTAGGCCAAAAAGGGACCTCTGTGTACCTGATTTATCATCAGAAGGAGTCTGTAACTTTATATAGTTTAAAAACTTTTGAGGGCTCTATGACCAGATATAATTCAATAGGTAAGATATGGACATCTATATGGCTCTTTGTCCGGACATATATGTTCCTTGGGTCAAATATGGACTTCTTTATGACCGACTTAACATCAGAAAGATTCAACAAGTATACATAGAAAGGTAAAGTTTCGAGTACTCTTTGGCCGGAAAAAAGTTCAGTATGTCAAATATGGACTTTTGTCAGGATGATATAACATCCGAAGATATCAATCTGAAATCTTTAGGGACTCTTTGGCCAGTAATATTTTTAGTAGGTCAAATTTGGACTTCTGTATGGCTAATTTAAGGAGTCGATAAGTTTATAATACTAAAAAACATTTTGAGGATTCTTTGGTCAAAAATATGTTCAATCTGTCAGATATGGGCTTCTATATGGCCTTCTATATGGCTTATGAAGCATCAGAAGGAGTCTATGAGTATCTATAGAAAGTACAAAATCGAGGATTCTTTGGCCAGAGATTTGTTCCTCTGGTAAAATATGGACTTCTGTATGGCGGACGTAACATCAGACGGAGTCAACGAATATGTATAGAAATTTCAAGGTTTGGCCAGAAATATGTTTAGTGGTTCAAATTTTTACTGTCGTCTGACTGAAATAACATCAGAATAAATCAATCTGAATGTAGATAAATGCAGATTCATGTTAACGTAAGGTAATGTTTGGCCAAAAATATGTTCAGTAGGTCAAATATGGACCATTGTATGGCTAATGTAATATCAAAAGGAGTCAATATGTATAGAAAGGTCATGTTCAAAGATACTATGGCCAAAAAAAATGTTCCGCAGTTCATAAAGCAACCTCTCTATTGCTGATTTAACATCAGAAGGAGTCTATAAGTTTATATAGTTTAAAACATTTTGAAGACTCTTAGACCAGAAATAAGTTCAGTAGGTCAGATACGGACTTCTAAATGGCTTATGGAACATCAGAAGGAGTCTATGAGTATGTATAGAAGGTTGAAGATCAAGGAGTCTTTTTCTAGTAATATGTCCAGTAGGTCAAATATGGACTTCTGTATGGCTGATTTAACATTAAAAGTAGTTTATAAGTTTATAATATTAAAAAAAAAATTTGAGGAATCTTTGGCCAAAAATATGTTCAATCGGTCAAATATGGACCAAAGTCTGGCTGGCATCACGAGAAGTCTGTATAGTAGGGGATGTATAGTAAGGTATTGTTTAAGGTCTCTGGCCAGAAATATGTTCAGTAGGTCAAATATGGACTTCTTTATGGCTGATTTGACATCAGAATGAGTCTATGAGAATAAATAGAATTTTCAAGATCGAGTACTCTAGGGCCAGATATAAGTTGAGTATGTCAAAAATGGACTGCCTGCTGGATAATATAACATCACAAGAAGTCAATCTATATGTATACCAAGATAATGTTCAAGAACTCTTTGGCCAGAAATATGTTCAGTAGGAGAAAAAGGGACCTTTGTATAGATGATTTATCATCAGAAGGAGTCTATAACTTTTTATAGTTTAAATACTTTTGAGGACCCATTGACCAGAAATAAGTTCAAAAGGTCAGATACGGACGTGTATATGGCTTATGAAGCATCAGAAGGAGTCAATGAGTATGTATAGAAAGTCCAATATCGAGGACTCTTTGGCCAGAAACATGTTCCTTGGGTCAAAAATGGACTTCTGTATGGCTGACGTAAAATCAGAAAGAGTCAACTAGTATAATGAAAGGTAAAGTTTTGAGTACTCTTTAGCTGGAAAAATTTTCACTATGTCAAACATGGACTTTTGTCAGGATGATATAGCAAGATATCAATCTGAATGTCTAGTGTTAATCTTTAGGGACTCTTTGGCCAGTAATATTTTTAGTAGGCCAAATTTGGACTTCTGTATGGCTAATTTAAGGAGTCAATAAGTTTATAATACTAAAAAACATTTTGAGGATTCTTTGGTCAAAAATATGTTCAATCTGTCAGATATGGGATTCTATATGGACTTCTATATGGCTTAAGAAGCATCAGAAGGAGTCTATGAGTATCTATAGAAAGTTCAAGATCGAGGATTCTTTGGCCAGAAATTTGTTCCTCGAGTCAAAAATGGACTATTGTATGGCTAATGTAATATTAAAAGGAGTCAATGTGTATAAAAAGGTCATGTTCAAAGAAACTGTGGCCAAAAAAAATGTTCAGCAGTTCATAAAGCAACCTCTCTATGGCTGATTTAACATCAGAAGGAGTCTATAAGTTTATATAGTTTAAAACATTTTGAAGACTCTTAGACCATAAATAAGTTAAATAGGTCAGATATGGACTTCTAAATGGCTTATGGAGCATCAGAAGGAGTCTTTGAGTATGTATAGAAGGTTGAAGATCGAGGAGTCTTTTTCCAGTAATATGTTCAGTAGGTCAAATATGGACTTCTGTATGGCTGATTTAACATTAAAAGTAGTCTATAAGTTTATAATATTAAAAAAACATTTTGAGGAATCTTTGGCCAAAAATATGTTCAATCGGTCAAATATGGACTAAAGTCTGGCTGGCTTCACGAGAAGTCTGTATAGTACGGGATGTATAGTAAGGTAATGTTCAAGGTCTCTGGCCAGAAATATGTTCAGTAGGTCAAATATGGACTTCTTTATGGCTGATTTGACATCAGAATGAGTCTATGAGAATATATAGAAATTTCAAGATCGAGTACTCTAGGGCCAGAAATAAGTTAAGTAGGTCAAAAATGGACTACTGGCTAGATAATATAACATCACAAGAAGTCAGTCTCTATGTATAGCAAGATAATGTTCAAGAACTCTTTGGCCAGAAATATGTTCAATAGGTGCAAAAAGGGACCTCTCTATAGATGATTTATTTTCAGGAGTCTGTAACTTTTTATAATTTAAATACTTTTGAGGACCCATTGACCAGAAATAAGTTCAAAAGGTCAGATACGGACATCTATATGGCTTATGAAGCATCAGAAAGAGTCTATGAGTATCTATAGAAAGTACAAGATCGAGGATTCTTTGGCCAGAAATTTGTTCCTCGGGTAAAATATGGACTTCTGTATGGCGGCCGTAACATCAGACGGAGTCAACGAATATGTATAGAAAGTTCAAGGTTCGAGTACTCTTTGGCCAGAAATATGTTTAGTGGTTCAAATTTTTACTGTCGTCTGACTGAAAAAACATCAGAATAAATCAATCTGATTGTAGATAAATGCAGATTCATGTTAATGTAAGGTAATATTTGGCCAAAAATATGTTCAGTAGGTCAAATATGGACTATTGTATGGCTAATGTAATATCAAAAGGAGTCAATATTTATAGAAAGGTCATGTTCAAAGATAATATGGCCAAAAAAAATGTTCCGCAGTTCATAAAGTAACCTCTCTATAGCTGATTTAACATCAGAAGGAGTCTATAAGTTTATATAGTTTAAAACATTTTGAAGACTCTTAGACCAGAAATAAGTTCAGTAGGTCAGATACGGACTTCTAAATGGCTTATGGAACATCAGAAGGAGTCTATGAGTATGTATAGAAGGTTAAAGATCGAGGACTCTTTGGCCAGAAACATGTTCCTTGTGTCAAAAATGGACTTCTGTAAGGCTGACGTAAAATCAGAAAGATTCAACGAGTATATAAAGAAAGGTCAAGTTTTGAGTACTCTTTAGCTGGAAAAAATTTCACTATGTCAAATATGGACTTTTGTCAGGATGATATAGCAAAGATATCAATCTGAATGTCTAGTGTTAATCTTTAGGGACTCTTTGGCCGGTAATATTTTAGTAGGTCAAATTTGGACTTCTGTATGGCTAATTTACGCAGTCGATAAGTTTATAATAGTAAAAAAACATTTTTAGGATTCTTTGGCCAAAAATATGTTCAATCGGTGAAATATGGACAAAAGTCTGGCTAACATAACATCACAAGAAGTCTGTATAGTAGAAGTTTGTATATAGTAAGGTAATTTTCAAGGTCTCTGGCCAGAAATATGTTCAGTAGGTCAAATATGGACTTCCTTGGCTGATTTGACAGCAGAAGGAATCTATGAGAATGTATGGCCAGATCTAGGGCCAGAAATAAGTTGAGTATGTCAAAAATGGACTGCTTGCTGGATAATATAACATCACAAGAAGTCAATCTGTATGTATACCAAGATAATGTTCAAGAACTCTTTGGCCAGAAATATGTTCAATAGGTGCAAAAAGGGACCTCTCTATAGATGATTTATTATCAGGAGTCTATAACTTTTTATAGTTTAAATACTTTTGAGGACGCATTGACCAGAAATAAGTTCAATAGGTCAGATACGGACATCTATATGGCTTATGAAGCATCAAAAGGAGTTTATGAGTATGTATAGAAAGTCCAAGATCGAGGACTCTTTGGCCAGAAACATGTTCCTTGGGTCAAAAATGGACTTCTGTATGGCTGACGTAAAAACAGAAAGATTCAACGAGTATATAAAGAATAGTCAAGTTTTGAGTACTCTTTAGCTGGAAAAAATTTCACTATGTCAAATATGGACTTTTGTCAGGATGATATAGCAAAGATATCAATCTGAATGTCTAGTGTTAATCTTTAGGGACTCTTTGGCCGGTAATATTTTAGTAGGTCAAATTTGGACTTCTGTATGGCTAATTTACGCAGTCGATAAGTTTATAATAGTAAAAAAAATTTTGAGGATTCTTTGGTCAAAAATATGTTCAATCTGTCAGATATGGGCTTCTATATGGACTTCTATATGGCTTATGAAGCATCATATGAGTATCTATAGAAAGTTCAAGATCGAGGATTCTTTGGCCAGAAATTTGTTCCTCGGGTAAAATATGGACTTCTGTATGGCTGATTTAACATCAGAAGGAGTCAACGAGTACGCATAGAAAGTTCAAGGTTCGAGTACTCTTTGGCCAGAAATATGTTTAGTGGTTCAAATCTTTACTGTCGTCTGGCTGATATAACTTCAAAAGAAATCAATCTGAATGTAGATAAATTCAGAATCATGTTAATGTAAGGTAATTTTTGGCCAAAAATATGTTCATTAGGTCAAATATGGACTATTGCATGGCTAATATAACATCACAAGAAGTCAATCTGTATGTATACCAAGATAATGTTCAAGAACTCTTTGGCCAGAAATATGTTCAATAGGTGCAAAAAGGGACCTCTCTATAGATGATTTATTATCAGGAGTCTATAATTTTTTATCGTTTAAATACTTTTGAGGACGCATTGACCAGAAATAAGTTCAATAGATCAGATACGGACATCTATGTGGCTTATGAAGCATCAGAAGGAGTCTATGAATATGTATAGAAAGTCCAAGATCGAGGACTCTTTGGCCAGAAACATGTTCCTTGGGTCAAAAATGGACTTCTGTATGGCTGACGTAAAATCAGAAAGAGTCAACGAGTATATAAAGAAAGGTCAAGTTTTGAGTACTCTTTAGCTGGAAAAAATTTCACTATGTCAAATATGGACTTTTGTCAGGATGATATAGCAAAGATATCAATCTGAATGTCTAGTATTAATCTTTAGGGACTCTTGGGCCAGTAATATTTTTAGTAGGTCAAATTTGGACTTCTGTATGGCTAATTTACGCAGTCGATAAGTTTATAATAGTAAAAAACAGTTTGAGGATTCTTTGGTCAAAAATATGTTCAATCTGTCAGATATGGGCTTCTATATGGACTTCTATATGGCTTATGAAGCATCAGAAGGAGTCTATTAGTATCTATAGAAAGTACAAGATCGAGGATTCTTTGGCCAGAAATTTGTTCCTCGGGTAAAATATGGACTTCTGTATGGCGGACGTAACATCAGACGGAGTCAATGAATATGTATAGAAAGTTCAAGGTTCGAGTACTCTTTGGCCAGAAATATGTTTAGTGGTTCAAATTTTTACTGTCGTCTGACTGAAATAACATCAGAATAAATCAATCTGATTGTAGATAAATGCAGATTCATGTTAATGTAAGGTAATATTTGGCCAAAAATATGTTCAGTAGGTCAAATATGGACTATTGTATGGCTAATGTAATATCAAAAGGAGTCAATATTTATAGAAAGGTCATGTTCAAAGATAATATGGCCAAAAAAAATGTTCCGCAGTTCATAAAGTAACCTCTCTATAGCTGATTTAACATCAGAAGGAGTCTATAAGTTTATATAGTTTAAAACATTTTGAAGACTCTTAGACCAGAAATAAGTTCAGTAGGTCAGATACGGACTTCTAAATGGCTTATGGAACATCAGAAGGAGTCTATGAGTATGTATAGAAGGTTAAAGATCGAGGACTCTTTGGCCAGAAACATGTTCCTTGTGTCAAAAATGGACTTCTGTAAGGCTGACGTAAAATCAGAAAGATTCAACGAGTATATAAAGAAAGGTCAAGTTTTGAGTACTCTTTAGCTGGAAAAAATTTCACTATGTCAAATATGGACTTTTGTCAGGATGATATAGCAAAGATATCAATCTGAATGTCTAGTGTTAATCTTTAGGGACTCTTTGGCCGGTAATATTTTAGTAGGTCAAATTTGGACTTCTATATGGCTAATTTACGCAGTCGATAAGTTTATAATAGTAAAAAAACATTTTTAGGATTCTTTGGCCAAAAATATGTTCAATCGGTGAAATATGGACAAAAGTCTGGCTAACATAACATCACAAGAAGTCTGTATAGTAGAAGTTTGTATATAGTAAGGTAATTTTCAAGGTCTCTGGCCAGAAATATGTTCAGTAGGTCAAATATGGACTTCCTTGGCTGATTTGACAGCAGAAGGAATCTATGAGAATGTATGGCCAGATCTAGGGCCAGAAATAAGTTGAGTATGTCAAAAATGGACTGCTTGCTGGATAATATAACATCACAAGAAGTCAATCTGTATGTATACCAAGATAATGTTCAAGAACTCTTTGGCCAGAAATATGTTCAATAGGTGCAAAAAGGGACCTCTCTATAGATGATTTATTATCAGGAGTCTATAACTTTTTATAGTTTAAATACTTTTGAGGACGCATTGACCAGAAATAAGTTCAATAGGTCAGATACGGACATCTATATGGCTTATGAAGCATCAAAAGGAGTTTATGAGTATGTATAGAAAGTCCAAGATCGAGGACTCTTTGGCCAGAAACATGTTCCTTGGGTCAAAAATGGACTTCTGTATGGCTGACGTAAAAACAGAAAGATTCAACGAGTATATAAAGAATAGTCAAGTTTTGAGTACTCTTTAGCTGGAAAAAAGTTCACTATGTCAAATATGGACTTTTGTCAGGATGATATAGCAAAGATATCAATCTGAATGTCTAGTGTTAATCTTTAGGGACTCTTTGGCCGGTAATATTTTAGTAGGTCAAATTTGGACTTCTGTATGGCTAATTTACGCAGTCGATAAGTTTATAATAGTAAAAAACATTTTGAGGATTCTTTGGTCAAAAATATGTTCAATCTGTCAGATATGGGCTTCTATATGGACTTCTATATGGCTTATGAAGCATCATATGAGTATCTATAGAAAGTTCAAGATCGAGGATTCTTTGGCCAGAAATTTGTTCCTCGGGTAAAATATGGACTTCTGTATGGCTGATTTAACATCAGAAGGAGTCAACGAGTACGCATAGAAAGTTCAAGGTTCGAGTACTCTTTGGCCAGAAATATGTTTAGTGGTTAAAATCTTTACTGTCGTCTGGCTGATATAACTTCAAAAGAAATCAATCTGAATGTAGATAAATTCAGAATCATGTTAATGTAAGGTAATTTTTGGCCAAAAATATGTTCATTAGGTCAAATATGGACTATTGCATGGCTAATATAACATCACAAGAAGTCAATCTGTATGTATACCAAGATAATGTTCAAGAACTCTTTGGCCAGAAATATGTTCAATAGGTGCAAAAAGGGACCTCTCTATAGATGATTTATTATCAGGAGTCTATAATTTTTTATCGTTTAAATACTTTTGAGGACGCATTGACCAGAAATAAGTTCAATAGATCAGATACGGACATCTATGTGGCTTATGAAGCATCAGAAGGAGTCTATGAATATGTATAGAAAGTCCAAGATCGAGGACTCTTTGGCCAGAAACATGTTCCTTGGGTCAAAAATGGACTTCTGTATGGCTGACGTAAAATCAGAAAGAGTCAACGAGTATATAAAGAAAGGTCAAGTTTTGAGTACTCTTTAGCTGGAAAAAATTTCACTATGTCAAATATGGACTTTTGTCAGGATGATATAGCAAAGATATCAATCTGAATGTCTAGTATTAATCTTTAGGGACTCTTTGGCCAGTAATATTTTTAGTAGGTCAAATTTGGACTTCTGTATGGCTAATTTACGCAGTCGATAAGTTTATAATAGTAAAAAACAGTTTGAGGATTCTTTGGTCAAAAATATGTTCAATCTGTCAGATATGGGCTTCTATATGGACTTCTATATGGCTTATAAAGCATCAGAAGGAGTCTATTAGTATCTATAGAAAGTACAAGATCGAGGATTCTTTGGCCAGAAATTTGTTCCTCGGGTAAAATATGGACTTCTGTATGGCGGACGTAACATCAGACTGAGTCAATGAATATGTATAGAAAGTTCAAGGTTCGAGTACTCTTTGGCCAGAAATATGTTTAGTGGTTCAAATTTTTACTGTCGTCTGACTGAAATAACATCAGAATAAATCAATCTGATTGTAGATAAATGCAGATTCATGTTAATGTAAGGTAATATTTGGCCAAAAATATGTTCAGTAGGTCAAATATGGACTATTGTATGGCTAATGTAATATCAAAAGGAGTCAATATTTATAGAAAGGTCATGTTCAAAGATAATATGGCCAAAAAAAATGTTCCGCAGTTCATAAAGTAACCTCTCTATAGCTGATTTAACATCAGAAGGAGTCTATAAGTTTATATAGTTTAAAACATTTTGAAGACTCTTAGACCAGAAATAAGTTCAGTAGGTCAGATACGGACTTCTAAATGGCTTATGGAACATCAGAAGGAGTCTATGAGTATGTATAGAAGGTTAAAGATCGAGGACTCTTTGGCCAGAAACATGTTCCTTGTGTCAAAAATGGACTTCTGTAAGGCTGACGTAAAATCAGAAAGATTCAACGAGTATATAAAGAAAGTTCAAGTTTTGAGTACTCTTTAGCTGGAAAAAATTTCACTATGTCAAATATGGACTTTTGTCAGGATGATATAGCAAAGATATCAATCTGAATGTCTAGTGTTAATCTTTAGGGACTCTTTGGCCGGTAATATTTTAGTAGGTCAAATTTGGACTTCTGTATGGCTAATTTAAGCAGTCGATAAGTTTATAATAGTAAAAAACATTTTGAGGATTCTTTGGTCAAAAATATGTTCAATCTGTCAGATATGGGCTTCTATATGGACTTCTATATGGCTTATGAAGCATCAGAAGGAGTCTATGAGTATCTATAGAAAGTACAAAATCGAGGATTCTTTGGCCAGAAATTTGTTCCTCTGGTAAAATATGGACTTCTGTATGGCGGACGTAACATCAGACGGAGTCAACGAATATGTATAGAAATTTCAAGGTTTGGCCAGAAATATGTTTAGTGGTTCAAATTTTTACTGTCGTCTGACTGAAATAACATCAGAATAAATCAATCTGAATGTAGATAAATGCAGATTCATGTTAACGTAAGGTAATGTTTGGCCAAAAATATGTTCAGTAGGTCAAATATGGACCATTGTATGGCTAATGTAATATCAAAAGGAGTCAATATGTATAGAAAGGTCATGTTCAAAGATACTATGGCCAAAAAAAATGTTCCGCAGTTCATAAAGCAACCTCTCTATTGCTGATTTAACATCAGAAGGAGTCTATAAGTTTATATAGTTTAAAACATTTTGAAGACTCTTAGACCAGAAATAAGTTCAGTAGGTCAGATACGGACTTCTAAATGGCTTATGGAACATCAGAAGGAGTCTATGAGTATGTATAGAAGGTTGAAGATCAAGGAGTCTTTTTCTAGTAATATGTCCAGTAGGTCAAATATGGACTTCTGTATGGCTGATTTAACATTAAAAGTAGTTTATAAGTTTATAATATTAAAAAAAAAATTTGAGGAATCTTTGGCCAAAAATATGTTCAATCGGTCAAATATGGACCAAAGTCTGGCTGGCATCACGAGAAGTCTGTATAGTAGGGGATGTATAGTAAGGTATTGTTTAAGGTCTCTGGCCAGAAATATGTTCAGTAGGTCAAATATGGACTTCTTTATGGCTGATTTGACATCAGAATGAGTCTATGAGAATAAATAGAATTTTCAAGATCGAGTACTCTAGGGCCAGATATAAGTTGAGTATGTCAAAAATGGACTGCCTGCTAGATAATATAACATCACAAGAAGTCAATCTATATGTATACCAAGATAATGTTCAAGAACTCTTTGGCCAGAAATATGTTCAGTAGGAGAAAAAGGGACCTTTGTATAGATGATTTATCATCAGAAGGAGTCTATAACTTTTTATAGTTTAAATACTTTTGAGGACCCATTGACCAGAAATAAGTTCAAAAGGTCAGATACGGACGTGTATATGGCTTATGAAGCATCAGAAGGAGTCAATGAGTATGTATAGAAAGTCCAATATCGAGGACTCTTTGGCCAGAAACATGTTCCTTGGGTCAAAAATGGACTTCTGTATGGCTGACGTAAAATCAGAAAGAGTCAACTAGTATAATGAAAGGTAAAGTTTTGAGTACTCTTTAGCTGGAAAAATTTTCACTATGTCAAACATGGACTTTTGTCAGGATGATATAGCAAGATATCAATCTGAATGTCTAGTGTTAATCTTTAGGGACTCTTTGGCCAGTAATATTTTTAGTAGGCCAAATTTGGACTTCTGTATGGCTAATTTAAGGAGTCAATAAGTTTATAATACTAAAAAACATTTTGAGGATTCTTTGGTCAAAAATATGTTCAATCTGTCAGATATGGGATTCTATATGGACTTCTATATGGCTTAAGAAGCATCAGAAGGAGTCTATGAGTATCTATAGAAAGTTCAAGATCGAGGATTCTTTGGCCAGAAATTTGTTCCTCGAGTCAAAAATGGACTATTGTATGGCTAATGTAATATTAAAAGGAGTCAATGTGTATAAAAAGGTCATGTTCAAAGAAACTGTGGCCAAAAAAAAATGTTCAGCAGTTCATAAAGCAACCTCTCTATGGCTGATTTAACATCAGAAGGAGTCTATAAGTTTATATAGTTTAAAACATTTTGAGGACTCTTAGACCATAAATAAGTTAAATAGGTCAGATATGGACTTCTAAATGGCTTATGGAGCATCAGAAGGAGTCTTTGAGTATGTATAGAAGGTTGAAGATCGAGGAGTCTTTTTCCAGTAATATGTTCAGTAGGTCAAATATGGACTTCTGTATGGCTGATTTAACATTAAAAGTAGTCTATAAGTTTATAATATTAAAAAAACATTTTGAGGAATCTTTGGCCAAAAATATGTTCAATCGGTCAAATATGGACTAAAGTCTGGCTGGCTTCACGAGAAGTCTGTATAGTACGGGATGTATAGTAAGGTAATGTTCAAGGTCTCTGGCCAGAAATATGTTCAGTAGGTCAAATATGGACTTCTTTATGGCTGATTTGACATCAGAATGAGTCTATGAGAATATATAGAAATTTCAAGATCGAGTACTCTAGGGCCAGAAATAAGTTAAGTAGGTCAAAAATGGACTACTGGCTGGATAATATAACATCACAAGAAGTCAGTCTCTATGTATAGCAAGATAATGTTCAAGAACTCTTTGGCCAGAAATATGTTCAATAGGTGCAAAAAGGGACCTCTCTATAGATGATTTATTTTCAGGAGTCTGTAACTTTTTATAATTTAAATACTTTTGAGGACCCATTGACCAGAAATAAGTTCAAAAGGTCAGATACGGACATCTATATGGCATATGAAGCATCAGAAAGAGTCTATGAGTATCTATAGAAAGTACAAGATCGAGGATTCTTTGGCCAGAAATTTGTTCCTCGGGTAAAATATGGACTTCTGTATGGCGGACGTAACATCAGACGGAGTCAACGAATATGTATAGAAAGTTCAAGGTTCGAGTACTCTTTGGCCAGAAATATGTTTAGTGGTTCAAATTTTTACTGTCGTCTGACTGAAAAAACATCAGAATAAATCAATCTGATTGTAGATAAATGCAGATTCATGTTAATGTAAGGTAATATTTGGCCAAAAATATGTTCAGTAGGTCAAATATGGACTATTGTATGGCTAATGTAATATCAAAAGGAGTCAATATTTATAGAAAGGTCATGTTCAAAGATAATATGGCCAAAAAAAATGTTCCGCAGTTCATAAAGTAACCTCTCTATAGCTGATTTAACATCAGAAGGAGTCTATAAGTTTATATAGTTTAAAACATTTTGAAGACTCTTAGACCAGAAATAAGTTCAGTAGGTCAGATACGGACTTCTAAATGGCTTATGGAACATCAGAAGGAGTCTATGAGTATGTATAGAAGGTTAAAGATCGAGGACTCTTTGGCCAGAAACATGTTCCTTGTGTCAAAAATGGACTTCTGTAAGGCTGACGTAAAATCAGAAAGATTCAACGAGTATATAAAGAAAGGTCAAGTTTTGAGTACTCTTTAGCTGGAAAAAATTTCACTATGTCAAATATGGACTTTTGTCAGGATGATATAGCAAAGATATCAATCTGAATGTCTAGTGTTAATCTTTAGGGACTCTTTGGCCGGTAATATTTTAGTAGGTCAAATTTGGACTTCTGTATGGCTAATTTACGCAGTCGATAAGTTTATAATAGTAAAAAAACATTTTTAGGATTCTTTGGCCAAAAATATGTTCAATCGGTGAAATATGGACAAAAGTCTGGCTAACATAACATCACAAGAAGTCTGTATAGTAGAAGTTTGTATATAGTAAGGTAATTTTCAAGGTCTCTGGCCAGAAATATGTTCAGTAGGTCAAATATGGACTTCCTTGGCTGATTTGACAGCAGAAGGAATCTATGAGAATGTATGGCCAGATCTAGGGCCAGAAATAAGTTGAGTATGTCAAAAATGGACTGCTTGCTGGATAATATAACATCACAAGAAGTCAATCTGTATGTATACCAAGATAATGTTCAAGAACTCTTTGGCCAGAAATATGTTCAATAGGTGCAAAAAGGGACCTCTCTATAGATGATTTATTATCAGGAGTCTATAACTTTTTATAGTTTAAATACTTTTGAGGACGCATTGACCAGAAATAAGTTCAATAGGTCAGATACGGACATCTATATGGCTTATGAAGCATCAAAAGGAGTTTATGAGTATGTATAGAAAGTCCAAGATCGAGGACTCTTTGGCCAGAAACATGTTCCTTGGGTCAAAAATGGACTTCTGTATGGCTGACGTAAAAACAGAAAGATTCAACGAGTATATAAAGAATAGTCAAGTTTTGAGTACTCTTTAGCTGGAAAAAATTTCACTATGTCAAATATGGACTTTTGTCAGGATGATATAGCAAAGATATCAATCTGAATGTCTAGTGTTAATCTTTAGGGACTCTTTGGCCGGTAATATTTTAGTAGGTCAAATTTGGACTTCTGTATGGCTAATTTACGCAGTCGATAAGTTTATAATAGTAAAAAAAATTTTGAGGATTCTTTGGTCAAAAATATGTTCAATCTGTCAGATATGGGCTTCTATATGGACTTCTATATGGCTTATGAAGCATCATATGAGTATCTATAGAAAGTTCAAGATCGAGGATTCTTTGGCCAGAAATTTGTTCCTCGGGTAAAATATGGACTTCTGTATGGCTGATTTAACATCAGAAGGAGTCAACGAGTACGCATAGAAAGTTCAAGGTTCGAGTACTCTTTGGCCAGAAATATGTTTAGTGGTTCAAATCTTTACTGTCGTCTGGCTGATATAACTTCAAAAGAAATCAATCTGAATGTAGATAAATTCAGAATCATGTTAATGTAAGGTAATTTTTGGCCAAAAATATGTTCATTAGGTCAAATATGGACTATTGCATGGCTAATATAACATCACAAGAAGTCAATCTGTATGTATACCAAGATAATGTTCAAGAACTCTTTGGCCAGAAATATGTTCAATAGGTGCAAAAAGGGACCTCTCTATAGATGATTTATTATCAGGAGTCTATAATTTTTTATCGTTTAAATACTTTTGAGGACGCATTGACCAGAAATAAGTTCAATAGATCAGATACGGACATCTATATGGCTTATGAAGCATCAGAAGGAGTCTATGAATATGTATAGAAAGTCCAAGATCGAGGACTCTTTGGCCAGAAACATGTTCCTTGGGTCAAAAATGGACTTCTGTATGGCTGACGTAAAATCAGAAAGAGTCAACGAGTATATAAAGAAAGGTCAAGTTTTGAGTACTCTTTAGCTGGAAAAAATTTCACTATGTCAAATATGGACTTTTGTCAGGATGATATAGCAAAGATATCAATCTGAATGTCTAGTATTAATCTTTAGGGACTCTTGGGCCAGTAATATTTTTAGTAGGTCAAATTTGGACTTCTGTATGGCTAATTTACGCAGTCGATAAGTTTATAATAGTAAAAAACAGTTTGAGGATTCTTTGGTCAAAAATATGTTCAATCTGTCAGATATGGGCTTCTATATGGACTTCTATATGGCTTATGAAGCATCAGAAGGAGTCTATTAGTATCTATAGAAAGTACAAGATCGAGGATTCTTTGGCCAGAAATTTGTTCCTCGGGTAAAATATGGACTTCTGTATGGCGGACGTAACATCAGACGGAGTCAATGAATATGTATAGAAAGTTCAAGGTTCGAGTACTCTTTGGCCAGAAATATGTTTAGTGGTTCAAATTTTTACTGTCGTCTGACTGAAATAACATCAGAATAAATCAATCTGATTGTAGATAAATGCAGATTCATGTTAATGTAAGGTAATATTTGGCCAAAAATATGTTCAGTAGGTCAAATATGGACTATTGTATGGCTAATGTAATATCAAAAGGAGTCAATATTTATAGAAAGGTCATGTTCAAAGATAATATGGCCAAAAAAAATGTTCCGCAGTTCATAAAGTAACCTCTCTATAGCTGATTTAACATCAGAAGGAGTCTATAAGTTTATATAGTTTAAAACATTTTGAAGACTCTTAGACCAGAAATAAGTTCAGTAGGTCAGATACGGACTTCTAAATGGCTTATGGAACATCAGAAGGAGTCTATGAGTATGTATAGAAGGTTAAAGATCGAGGACTCTTTGGCCAGAAACATGTTCCTTGTGTCAAAAATGGACTTCTGTAAGGCTGACGTAAAATCAGAAAGATTCAACGAGTATATAAAGAAAGGTCAAGTTTTGAGTACTCTTTAGCTGGAAAAAATTTCACTATGTCAAATATGGACTTTTGTCAGGATGATATAGCAAAGATATCAATCTGAATGTCTAGTGTTAATCTTTAGGGACTCTTTGGCCGGTAATATTTTAGTAGGTCAAATTTGGACTTCTATATGGCTAATTTACGCAGTCGATAAGTTTATAATAGTAAAAAAACATTTTTAGGATTCTTTGGCCAAAAATATGTTCAATCGGTGAAATATGGACAAAAGTCTGGCTAACATAACATCACAAGAAGTCTGTATAGTAGAAGTTTGTATATAGTAAGGTAATTTTCAAGGTCTCTGGCCAGAAATATGTTCAGTAGGTCAAATATGGACTTCCTTGGCTGATTTGACAGCAGAAGGAATCTATGAGAATGTATGGCCAGATCTAGGGCCAGAAATAAGTTGAGTATGTCAAAAATGGACTGCTTGCTGGATAATATAACATCACAAGAAGTCAATCTGTATGTATACCAAGATAATGTTCAAGAACTCTTTGGCCAGAAATATGTTCAATAGGTGCAAAAAGGGACCTCTCTATAGATGATTTATTATCAGGAGTCTATAACTTTTTATAGTTTAAATACTTTTGAGGACGCATTGACCAGAAATAAGTTCAATAGGTCAGATACGGACATCTATATGGCTTATGAAGCATCAAAAGGAGTTTATGAGTATGTATAGAAAGTCCAAGATCGAGGACTCTTTGGCCAGAAACATGTTCCTTGGGTCAAAAATGGACTTCTGTATGGCTGACGTAAAAACAGAAAGATTCAACGAGTATATAAAGAATAGTCAAGTTTTGAGTACTCTTTAGCTGGAAAAAAGTTCACTATGTCAAATATGGACTTTTGTCAGGATGATATAGCAAAGATATCAATCTGAATGTCTAGTGTTAATCTTTAGGGACTCTTTGGCCGGTAATATTTTAGTAGGTCAAATTTGGACTTCTGTATGGCTAATTTACGCAGTCGATAAGTTTATAATAGTAAAAAACATTTTGAGGATTCTTTGGTCAAAAATATGTTCAATCTGTCAGATATGGGCTTCTATATGGACTTCTATATGGCTTATGAAGCATCATATGAGTATCTATAGAAAGTTCAAGATCGAGGATTCTTTGGCCAGAAATTTGTTCCTCGGGTAAAATATGGACTTCTGTATGGCTGATTTAACATCAGAAGGAGTCAACGAGTACGCATAGAAAGTTCAAGGTTCGAGTACTCTTTGGCCAGAAATATGTTTAGTGGTTAAAATCTTTACTGTCGTCTGGCTGATATAACTTCAAAAGAAATCAATCTGAATGTAGATAAATTCAGAATCATGTTAATGTAAGGTAATTTTTGGCCAAAAATATGTTCATTAGGTCAAATATGGACTATTGCATGGCTAATATAACATCACAAGAAGTCAATCTGTATGTATACCAAGATAATGTTCAAGAACTCTTTGGCCAGAAATATGTTCAATAGGTGCAAAAAGGGACCTCTCTATAGATGATTTATTATCAGGAGTCTATAATTTTTTATCGTTTAAATACTTTTGAGGACGCATTGACCAGAAATAAGTTCAATAGATCAGATACGGACATCTATGTGGCTTATGAAGCATCAGAAGGAGTCTATGAATATGTATAGAAAGTCCAAGATCGAGGACTCTTTGGCCAGAAACATGTTCCTTGGGTCAAAAATGGACTTCTGTATGGCTGACGTAAAATCAGAAAGAGTCAACGAGTATATAAAGAAAGGTCAAGTTTTGAGTACTCTTTAGCTGGAAAAAATTTCACTATGTCAAATATGGACTTTTGTCAGGATGATATAGCAAAGATATCAATCTGAATGTCTAGTATTAATCTTTAGGGACTCTTTGGCCAGTAATATTTTTAGTAGGTCAAATTTGGACTTCTGTATGGCTAATTTACGCAGTCGATAAGTTTATAATAGTAAAAAACAGTTTGAGGATTCTTTGGTCAAAAATATGTTCAATCTGTCAGATATGGGCTTCTATATGGACTTCTATATGGCTTATAAAGCATCAGAAGGAGTCTATTAGTATCTATAGAAAGTACAAGATCGAGGATTCTTTGGCCAGAAATTTGTTCCTCGGGTAAAATATGGACTTCTGTATGGCGGACGTAACATCAGACTGAGTCAATGAATATGTATAGAAAGTTCAAGGTTCGAGTACTCTTTGGCCAGAAATATGTTTAGTGGTTCAAATTTTTACTGTCGTCTGACTGAAATAACATCAGAATAAATCAATCTGATTGTAGATAAATGCAGATTCATGTTAATGTAAGGTAATATTTGGCCAAAAATATGTTCAGTAGGTCAAATATGGACTATTGTATGGCTAATGTAATATCAAAAGGAGTCAATATTTATAGAAAGGTCATGTTCAAAGATAATATGGCCAAAAAAAATGTTCCGCAGTTCATAAAGTAACCTCTCTATAGCTGATTTAACATCAGAAGGAGTCTATAAGTTTATATAGTTTAAAACATTTTGAAGACTCTTAGACCAGAAATAAGTTCAGTAGGTCAGATACGGACTTCTAAATGGCTTATGGAACATCAGAAGGAGTCTATGAGTATGTATAGAAGGTTAAAGATCGAGGACTCTTTGGCCAGAAACATGTTCCTTGTGTCAAAAATGGACTTCTGTAAGGCTGACGTAAAATCAGAAAGATTCAACGAGTATATAAAGAAAGTTCAAGTTTTGAGTACTCTTTAGCTGGAAAAAATTTCACTATGTCAAATATGGACTTTTGTCAGGATGATATAGCAAAGATATCAATCTGAATGTCTAGTGTTAATCTTTAGGGACTCTTTGGCCGGTAATATTTTAGTAGGTCAAATTTGGACTTCTGTATGGCTAATTTAAGCAGTCGATAAGTTTATAATAGTAAAAAACATTTTGAGGATTCTTTGGTCAAAAATATGTTCAATCTGTCACATATGGGCTTCTATATGGACTTCTATATGGCTTATGAAGCATCATAAGGAGTCTATGAGTATCTATAGAAAGTTCAAGAACGAGGATTCTTTGGCCAGAAATTTGTTCCTCGGGTAAAATATGGACTTCTGTATGGCTGATTTAACATCAGAAGGAGTCAACGAGTACGCATAGAAAGTTCAAGGTTCGAGTACTCTTTGGCCAGAAATATGTTTAGTGGTTAAAATCTTTACTGTCGTCTGGCTGATATAACTTCAAAAGAAATCAATCTGAATGTAGATAAATTCAGAATCATGTTAATGTAAGGTAATTTTTGGCCAAAAATATGTTCATTAGGTCAAATATGGACTATTGCATGGCTAATATAACATCACAAGAAGTCAATCTGTATGTATACCAAGATAATGTTCAAGAACTCTTTGGCCAGAAATATGTTCAATAGGTCTAAAAAGGGACCTCTCTATAGATGATTCATTATCAGGAGTCTATAAATTTTTATCGTTTAAATACTTTTGAGGACGCATTGACCAGAAATAAGTTCAATAGATCAGATACGGACATCTATATGGCTTATGAAGCATCAGAAGGAGTCTATGAATATGTATAGAAAGTCCAAGATCGAGGACTCTTTGGCCAGAAACATGTTCCTTGGGTCAAAAATGGACTTTTGTATGGCTGACGTAAAATCAGAAAGAGTCAACGAGTATATAAAGAAAGGTCAAGTTTTGAGTACTCTTTAGCTGGAAAAAATTTCACTATGTCAAATATGGACTTTTGTCAGGATGATATAGCAAAGATATCAATCTGAATGTCTAGTGTTAATCTTTAGGGACTCTTTGGCCAGTAATATGTTCAGTAGGTCAAAAATGGACTACGGGCTGGATAATATAACATCACAAGAAGTCAGTCTCTATGTATAGCAAGATAATGTTCAAGAACTCTTTGGCCAGAAATATGTTCAATAGGTGCAAAAAGGGACCTCTCTATAGATGATTTATTATCAGGAGTCTATAACTTTTTATAGTTTAAATACTTTTGAGGACCCATTGACCAGAAATAAGTTCAATAGGTCAGATACGGACATCTATATGGCTTATGAAGCATCAGAAAGAGTCTATGAGTATGTATAGAAAGTCCAAGATCGAGGACTCTTTGGCCAGAAACATGTTCCTTGGGTCAAAAATGGACTTCTGTATGGCTGATGTAAAATCGGAAAGAGTCAACGAGTATATAAAGAAAGGTCAAGTTTTGAGTAATCTTTAGCTGGAAAAAAATTCTCTATGTCAAATATGGACTTTTGTCAGGTTGACATAGCAAAGATATCAATCTGAATGTCTAGTGTTAATCTTTAGGGACTGTTTGGCCAGTAATATTTTTAGTAGGTCAAATTTGGACTTCTATATGGCTAATTTACGCAGTCGATAAGTTTATAATAGTAAAAAAACATTTTTAGGATTCTTTGGCCAAAAATATGTTCAATCGGTGAAATATGGACAAAAGTCTGGCTAACATAACATCACAAGAAGTCTGTATAGTAGGAGAAGTTTGTATTTAGTAAGGTAATTTTCAAGGTCTCTGGCCAGAAATATGTTCAGTAGGTCAAATATGGACTTCCTTGGCTGATTTGACATCAGAAGGAATCTATGAGAATGTATGGCCAGATCTAGGGCCAGAAATAAGTTGAGTATGTCAAAAATGGACTGCTTGCTGGATAATATAACATCACAAGAAGTCAATCTGTATGTATACCAAGATAATGTTCAAGAACTCTTTGGCCAGAAATATGTTCAATAGGTGCAAAAAGGGACCTCTCTATAGATGATTTATTATCAGGAGTCTATAACTTTTTATAGTTTAAATACTTTTGAGGACGCATTGACCAGAAATAAGTTCAATAGGTCAGATACGGACATCTATATGGCTTATGAAGCATCAAAAGGAGTTTATGAGTATGTATAGAAAGTCCAAGATCGAGGACTCTTTGGCCAGAAACATGTTTCTTGGGTCAAAAATGGACTTCTGTATGGCTGACGTAAAAACAGAAAGATTCAACGAGTATATAAAGAATAGTCAAGTTTTGAGTACTCTTTAGCTGGAAAAAATTTCACTATGTCAAATATGGACTTTTGTCAGGATGATATAGCAAAGATATCAATCTGAATGTCTAGTGTTAATCTTTAGGGACTCTTTGGCCGGTAATATTTTAGTAGGTCAAATTTGGACTTCTGTATGGCTAATTTACGCAGTCGATAAGTTTATAATAGTAAAAAACATTTTGAGGATTCTTTGGTCAAAAATATGTTCAATCTGTCAGATATGGGCTTCTACATGGACTTCTATATGGCTTATGAAGCATCATATGAGTATCTATAGAAAGTTCAAGATCGAGGATTCTTTGGCCAGAAATTTGTTCCTCGGGTAAAATATGGACTTCTGTATGGCTGATTTAACATCAGAAGGAGTCAACGAGTACGCATAGAAAGTTCAAGGTTCGAGTACTCTTTGGCCAGAAATATGTTTAGTGGTTAAAATCTTTACTGTCGTCTGGCTGATATAACTTCAAAAGAAATCAATCTGAATGTAGATAAATTCAGAATCATGTTAATGTAAGGTAATTTTTGGCCAAAAATATGTTCATTAGGTCAAATATGGACTATTGCATGGCTAATATAACATCACAAGAAGTCAATCTGTATGTATACCAAGATAATGTTCAAGAACTCTTTGGCCAGAAATATGTTCAATAGGTGCAAAAAGGGACCTCTCTATAGATGATTTATTATCAGGAGTCTATAATTTTTTATCGTTTAAATACTTTTGAGGACGCATTGACCAGAAATAAGTTCAATAGATCAGATACGGACATCTATGTGGCTTATGAAGCATCAGAAGGAGTCTATGAATATGTATAGAAAGTCCAAGATCGAGGACTCTTTGGCCAGAAACATGTTCCTTGGGTCAAAAATGGACTTCTGTATGGCTGACGTAAAATCAGAAAGAGTCAACGAGTATATAAAGAAAGGTCAAGTTTTGAGTACTCTTTAGCTGGAAAAAATTTCACTATGTCAAATATGGACTTTTGTCAGGATGATATAGCAAAGATATCAATCTGAATGTCTAGTATTAATCTTTAGGGACTCTTTGGCCAGTAATATTTTTAGTAGGTCAAATTTGGACTTCTGTATGGCTAATTTACGCAGTCGATAAGTTTATAATAGTAAAAAACAGTTTGAGGATTCTTTGGTCAAAAATATGTTCAATCTGTCAGATATGGGCTTCTATATGGACTTCTATATGGCTTATAAAGCATCAGAAGGAGTCTATTAGTATCTATAGAAAGTACAAGATCGAGGATTCTTTGGCCAGAAATTTGTTCCTCGGGTAAAATATGGACTTCTGTATGGCGGACGTAACATCAGACTGAGTCAATGAATATGTATAGAAAGTTCAAGGTTCGAGTACTCTTTGGCCAGAAATATGTTTAGTGGTTCAAATTTTTACTGTCGTCTGACTGAAATAACATCAGAATAAATCAATCTGATTGTAGATAAATGCAGATTCATGTTAATGTAAGGTAATATTTGGCCAAAAATATGTTCAGTAGGTCAAATATGGACTATTGTATGGCTAATGTAATATCAAAAGGAGTCAATATTTATAGAAAGGTCATGTTCAAAGATAATATGGCCAAAAAAAATGTTCCGCAGTTCATAAAGTAACCTCTCTATAGCTGATTTAACATCAGAAGGAGTCTATAAGTTTATATAGTTTAAAACATTTTGAAGACTCTTAGACCAGAAATAAGTTCAGTAGGTCAGATACGGACTTCTAAATGGCTTATGGAACATCAGAAGGAGTCTATGAGTATGTATAGAAGGTTAAAGATCGAGGACTCTTTGGCCAGAAACATGTTCCTTGTGTCAAAAATGGACTTCTGTAAGGCTGACGTAAAATCAGAAAGATTCAACGAGTATATAAAGAAAGTTCAAGTTTTGAGTACTCTTTAGCTGGAAAAAATTTCACTATGTCAAATATGGACTTTTGTCAGGATGATATAGCAAAGATATCAATCTGAATGTCTAGTGTTAATCTTTAGGGACTCTTTGGCCGGTAATATTTTAGTAGGTCAAATTTGGACTTCTGTATGGCTAATTTAAGCAGTCGATAAGTTTATAATAGTAAAAAACATTTTGAGGATTCTTTGGTCAAAAATATGTTCAATCTGTCACATATGGGCTTCTATATGGACTTCTATATGGCTTATGAAGCATCATAAGGAGTCTATGAGTATCTATAGAAAGTTCAAGAACGAGGATTCTTTGGCCAGAAATTTGTTCCTCGGGTAAAATATGGACTTCTGTATGGCTGATTTAACATCAGAAGGAGTCAACGAGTACGCATAGAAAGTTCAAGGTTCGAGTACTCTTTGGCCAGAAATATGTTTAGTGGTTAAAATCTTTACTGTCGTCTGGCTGATATAACTTCAAAAGAAATCAATCTGAATGTAGATAAATTCAGAATCATGTTAATGTAAGGTAATTTTTGGCCAAAAATATGTTCATTAGGTCAAATATGGACTATTGCATGGCTAATATAACATCACAAGAAGTCAATCTGTATGTATACCAAGATAATGTTCAAGAACTCTTTGGCCAGAAATATGTTCAATAGGTCTAAAAAGGGACCTCTCTATAGATGATTCATTATCAGGAGTCTATAAATTTTTATCGTTTAAATACTTTTGAGGACGCATTGACCAGAAATAAGTTCAATAGATCAGATACGGACATCTATATGGCTTATGAAGCATCAGAAGGAGTCTATGAATATGTATAGAAAGTCCAAGATCGAGGACTCTTTGGCCAGAAACATGTTCCTTGGGTCAAAAATGGACTTTTGTATGGCTGACGTAAAATCAGAAAGAGTCAACGAGTATATAAAGAAAGGTCAAGTTTTGAGTACTCTTTAGCTGGAAAAAATTTCACTATGTCAAATATGGACTTTTGTCAGGATGATATAGCAAAGATATCAATCTGAATGTCTAGTGTTAATCTTTAGGGACTCTTTGGCCAGTAATATGTTCAGTAGGTCAAAAATGGACTACGGGCTGGATAATATAACATCACAAGAAGTCAGTCTCTATGTATAGCAAGATAATGTTCAAGAACTCTTTGGCCAGAAATATGTTCAATAGGTGCAAAAAGGGACCTCTCTATAGATGATTTATTATCAGGAGTCTATAACTTTTTATAGTTTAAATACTTTTGAGGACCCATTGACCAGAAATAAGTTCAATAGGTCAGATACGGACATCTATATGGCTTATGAAGCATCAGAAAGAGTCTATGAGTATGTATAGAAAGTCCAAGATCGAGGACTCTTTGGCCAGAAACATGTTCCTTGGGTCAAAAATGGACTTCTGTATGGCTGATGTAAAATCGGAAAGAGTCAACGAGTATATAAAGAAAGGTCAAGTTTTGAGTAATCTTTAGCTGGAAAAAAATTCTCTATGTCAAATATGGACTTTTGTCAGGTTGACATAGCAAAGATATCAATCTGAATGTCTAGTGTTAATCTTTAGGGACTGTTTGGCCAGTAATATTTTTAGTAGGTCAAATTTGGACTTCTATATGGCTAATTTACGCAGTCGATAAGTTTATAATAGTAAAAAAACATTTTTAGGATTCTTTGGCCAAAAATATGTTCAATCGGTGAAATATGGACAAAAGTCTGGCTAACATAACATCACAAGAAGTCTGTATAGTAGGAGAAGTTTGTATTTAGTAAGGTAATTTTCAAGGTCTCTGGCCAGAAATATGTTCAGTAGGTCAAATATGGACTTCCTTGGCTGATTTGACATCAGAAGGAATCTATGAGAATGTATGGCCAGATCTAGGGCCAGAAATAAGTTGAGTATGTCAAAAATGGACTGCTTGCTGGATAATATAACATCACAAGAAGTCAATCTGTATGTATACCAAGATAATGTTCAAGAACTCTTTGGCCAGAAATATGTTCAATAGGTGCAAAAAGGGACCTCTCTATAGATGATTTATTATCAGGAGTCTATAACTTTTTATAGTTTAAATACTTTTGAGGACGCATTGACCAGAAATAAGTTCAATAGGTCAGATACGGACATCTATATGGCTTATGAAGCATCAAAAGGAGTTTATGAGTATGTATAGAAAGTCCAAGATCGAGGACTCTTTGGCCAGAAACATGTTTCTTGGGTCAAAAATGGACTTCTGTATGGCTGACGTAAAAACAGAAAGATTCAACGAGTATATAAAGAATAGTCAAGTTTTGAGTACTCTTTAGCTGGAAAAAATTTCACTATGTCAAATATGGACTTTTGTCAGGATGATATAGCAAAGATATCAATCTGAATGTCTAGTGTTAATCTTTAGGGACTCTTTGGCCGGTAATATTTTAGTAGGTCAAATTTGGACTTCTGTATGGCTAATTTACGCAGTCGATAAGTTTATAATAGTAAAAAACATTTTGAGGATTCTTTGGTCAAAAATATGTTCAATCTGTCAGATATGGGCTTCTACATGGACTTCTATATGGCTTATGAAGCATCATATGAGTATCTATAGAAAGTTCAAGATCGAGGATTCTTTGGCCAGAAATTTGTTCCTCGGGTAAAATATGGACTTCTGTATGGCTGATTTAACATCAGAAGGAGTCAACGAGTACGCATAGAAAGTTCAAGGTTCGAGTACTCTTTGGCCAGAAATATGTTTAGTGGTTCAAATCTTTACTGTCGTCTGGCTGATATAACTTCAAAAGAAATCAATCTGAATGTAGATAAATTCAGAATCATGTTAATGTAAGGTAATTTTTGGCCAAAAATATGTTCATTAGGTCAAATATGGACTATTGCATGGCTAATATAACATCACAAGAAGTCAATCTGTATGTATACCAAGATAATGTTCAAGAACTCTTTGGCCAGAAATATGTTCAATAGGTCTAAAAAGGGACCTCTCTATAGATGATTCATTATCAGGAGTCTATAAATTTTTATCGTTTAAATACTTTTGAGGACGCATTGACCAGAAATAAGTTCAATAGATCAGATACGGACATCTATATGGCTTATGAAGCATCAGAAGGAGTCTATGAATATGTATAGAAAGTCCAAGATCGAGGACTCTTTGGCCAGAAACATGTTCCTTGGGTCAAAAATGGACTTTTGTATGGCTGACGTAAAATCAGAAAGAGTCAACGAGTATATAAAGAAAGGTCAAGTTTTGAGTACTCTTTAGCTGGAAAAAATTTCACTATGTCAAATATGGACTTTTGTCAGGATGATATAGCAAAGATATCAATCTGAATGTCTAGTGTTAATCTTTAGGGACTCTTTGGCCAGTAATATGTTCAGTAGGTCAAAAATGGACTACGGGCTGGATAATATAACATCACAAGAAGTCAGTCTCTATGTATAGCAAGATAATGTTCAAGAACTCTTTGGCCAGAAATATGTTCAATAGGTGCAAAAAGGGACCTCTCTATAGATGATTTATTATCAGGAGTCTATAACTTTTTATAGTTTAAATACTTTTGAGGACCCATTGACCAGAAATAAGTTCAATAGGTCAGATACGGACATCTATATGGCTTATGAAGCATCAGAAAGAGTCTATGAGTATGTATAGAAAGTCCAAGATCGAGGACTCTTTGGCCAGAAACATGTTCCTTGGGTCAAAAATGGACTTCTGTATGGCTGATGTAAAATCGGAAAGAGTCAACGAGTATATAAAGAAAGGTCAAGTTTTGAGTAATCTTTAGCTGGAAAAAAATTCTCTATGTCAAATATGGACTTTTGTCAGGTTGACATAGCAAAGATATCAATCTGAATGTCTAGTGTTAATCTTTAGGGACTGTTTGGCCAGTAATATTTTTAGTAGGTCAAATTTGGACTTCTATATGGCTAATTTACGCAGTCGATAAGTTTATAATAGTAAAAAAACATTTTTAGGATTCTTTGGCCAAAAATATGTTCAATCGGTGAAATATGGACAAAAGTCTGGCTAACATAACATCACAAGAAGTCTGTATAGTAGGAGAAGTTTGTATTTAGTAAGGTAATTTTCAAGGTCTCTGGCCAGAAATATGTTCAGTAGGTCAAATATGGACTTCCTTGGCTGATTTGACATCAGAAGGAATCTATGAGAATGTATGGCCAGATCTAGGGCCAGAAATAAGTTGAGTATGTCAAAAATGGACTGCTTGCTGGATAATATAACATCACAAGAAGTCAATCTGTATGTATACCAAGATAATGTTCAAGAACTCTTTGGCCAGAAATATGTTCAATAGGTGCAAAAAGGGACCTCTCTATAGATGATTTATTATCAGGAGTCTATAACTTTTTATAGTTTAAATACTTTTGAGGACGCATTGACCAGAAATAAGTTCAATAGGTCAGATACGGACATCTATATGGCTTATGAAGCATCAAAAGGAGTTTATGAGTATGTATAGAAAGTCCAAGATCGAGGACTCTTTGGCCAGAAACATGTTTCTTGGGTCAAAAATGGACTTCTGTATGGCTGACGTAAAAACAGAAAGATTCAACGAGTATATAAAGAATAGTCAAGTTTTGAGTACTCTTTAGCTGGAAAAAATTTCACTATGTCAAATATGGACTTTTGTCAGGATGATATAGCAAAGATATCAATCTGAATGTCTAGTGTTAATCTTTAGGGACTCTTTGGCCGGTAATATTTTAGTAGGTCAAATTTGGACTTCTGTATGGCTAATTTACGCAGTCGATAAGTTTATAATAGTAAAAAACATTTTGAGGATTCTTTGGTCAAAAATATGTTCAATCTGTCAGATATGGGCTTCTACATGGACTTCTATATGGCTTATGAAGCATCATATGAGTATCTATAGAAAGTTCAAGATCGAGGATTCTTTGGCCAGAAATTTGTTCCTCGGGTAAAATATGGACTTCTGTATGGCTGATTTAACATCAGAAGGAGTCAACGAGTACGCATAGAAAGTTCAAGGTTCGAGTACTCTTTGGCCAGAAATATGTTTAGTGGTTCAAATCTTTACTGTCGTCTGGCTGATATAACTTCAAAAGAAATCAATCTGAATATAGATAAATTCAGAATCATGTTAATGTAAGGGTAATGTTTGGCCAAAAATATGTTCAATCGGTCAAATATGGACAAAAGTCTGGCTAACATAACATCACAAGAAGTCTGTATAGTAGCAGAAGTATGTATATAGTCAGGTAATATTCAAGGTCTCTGGCCAGAAATATGTCAAATATGGACTTCTTTGGCTGATTTGACATCAGAAGGAGTCTATGAGAATTTATAGCAATTTCAAGATCGAGGGCCAGAAATAAGTTGAGTAGGTCAAAAATGGACTACTGGCTGGATAACAGGACCCTTGAGGACCCTTTGACCAGAATGAACTTATGATATGGACTTCTAAATGGCTTATCAAGATTGAGGAGTCGTTTTCGAGTAATATGTCCTGTAGGTCAAATATGGACCTCTGTATGATTTATTTAACTTTAAAAGGAGTTAATAAGTTTTATAATACTCAAAACTATTTTGAGGATTCTTGGGCCTTCAATCGGTCAATATATTCAATCAGTTAATATGACTTTCATTGCATTGCATTCAAAAACTAATTGATTCCATTGTATATTGAAGAGCCATTACATGACAATGCTTACAATAACTAACGCATTCTTTTGTGCAATAAAGAGATAACAGGTGTAACACACTGTGCATACAGCATTGAATAATAACATATAAGCTCAATATATCAAGCTTGTTTCATTACAATGCATACCAGAACTAATTCATTCGGATAAGCATTTAGTGCTGTTTCATTTGATTGCACAAAATATCTAACTTAATTTTCTGTGCAATATGAAAACATGATGTATGTAAACATATATAGAGGAATAATTTATATTATATTCTGGATACAACTGCGAAAATATTATTTCTTTAATGAACATCTGAATGAGTTAGGTCTTGTAGGCAGTGCACTGCAACAATTGCACAGGTTAAATGTTATTCTTCAATGCAAAATGTTTGATCTTGTGTGCAATAGATGTAACAGCATATATGTTATCTCATCGTTGCACAACAGAATGAGTTACTTATTGTGTAGAAAAAAGATAGATGTAAAGCAATGATGCAATGATAAATCAATGATTTTCCTTCAATGCACAATTAAATTGAGTTGTTTGTAGAATGCAAAGCAATGCACATATGTTATGTGTTCTTTCGCATTACATTGAATAATACAACAAACTTTGTGCATTGCACCTTGCATTTAAATGCATGCCAGAACTTAACTCATTCCTTTGTGCGTTAAGGAAATGACATGAGTGCTGGTGTATTGCATTGCACACACGATCTAACAATACTAGAATTTTCTTATTCCAATATGCACGAGATACGAGATAACATGATTACTGTTGCACTGCATTGCACAGACAACGATATGCATTAAACAATATCAAATAAGCTATTTTGCATTTCATGATTTCAATATGCAGATTTCATTGCATAATACATCTAAACTATTAATTTGTGTTTTGAAGGGAAATTATTGCAAAAGCTATTCCTTTACATTACACACACAATAACTTTTTGCAACGAAGAAATAACATATGTGCCGTTGCCGCTTTTCGGATTGACACGATCTAACGTTGTGTATTGAATAATAACATATAAGCTTGTTGCATGCAATTATTACAAGAACTAATTCTTCACTACATGTGCATTGAAGAGATACAATTTGTGCAGTTGCATTCGATTGCACAAAATATCTAACTAATTCCTCTTGAAATGAAACTTATAACTTATTCTATAGTGCATTGAAGGGCATATTTTGCATTACAATGCATTAATAACTACCTCATACCTCGTGAGCAAAGAAGAGATAACATAAGTGGTGCATTGCATTGCACACACTATCTAAGATTCAGCGATATGTTGCATTTCAATGCATGCCAGAACTTAACTCATTCCTTTGTGCGTTGACGAAATAACATGAGTGCTGGTGTATTGCATTGCACACACGATCTAACTATACCAGAACTGACTTATTCCATTCTGCAATAACGAGATAACATGAGTCCGGTTGCACTGCATTGCACAGACAACGATGTTCATTAAAGAATATCAAATAAGCTATGCGCTTGTTCCATTGCAATACATACAATAACGAACTCTTTCCCATGTGCATTAAAGATAATATGTGTTTTGTAGCATTGCAGTGCACAAACGAGCTAACGTTGTGCATTGAAAAATAACATATAGGCTATGCACTTGTGCGGAGAGGAGATAGCATTTTTACCGTTGCATTGCAAAAAAATATCTATCTTATTCCTCTGTGCAATGAAAACACATAACATGTGTGCTTTCGCATTTCATTGCATAATACATCTAAACTATTAATTTGTGTTTTGAAGGGAAATTATTGCAAAAGCTATTCCTTTACATTGCGCACACAATAACTTTTTACAAAGAAGAATGACATGTGCTGTTGCATTGCATTGACACGAATGAGAATTGAATAGTAAAATATAAGCTTGTTGCATGCAATTATTACAAGAACTAATTCTTCACTACATGTGCTTTGAAGAGATACAATTTTTGTAGTTGCATTCGAATACCCAAAAGATCTAACTAATTCCTCTGTAAAATGAAAAATGCACACTACAACAAACTTATTCATTAGTGCACTGAAAGGAAATTATTGCATTAGATATTGCCTTACAACGCATATAATAACTACCTCATAACTCGTGTGCATGAAGAGATAACATGAGTGCTGTTGCACTGCATTGCACAGACACATTGTAGTGTATTTGATACGATGTGTATCAAATAAGCTATGCCCTTTTTGCATTGCAATGCATATAATAACTAATTCCCATGTGCATTAAAGAAATAAAATATGTGTTGTTTTGCATTGCATTGCAAAAGCGATAAGGGAAATTATTGCAAAAGCTATTCCTTTACATTGCACACACAATAACTTTTTGCAAAGAAGAATGACATATGTGCTGTTGCATTGCATTGACACGATCTCTCATTGAATAGTAAAATATAAGCTTGTTGCATGCAATTATTACAAGAACTAATTCAATGCGTTGCGCATTGAAAAATAACATTTAGGCGATGCACTTGTTGCATTGCAATGCATACCAGAACTAATTCATTTCGTTGTGCTTTCAGGAGATACAATTCGTGCTGTTGCATTCCATTTCACACACGATCGAACATTGTGCATTGAAGAATAACATATAATCTATGAGTGCATTGCATACATACATACAATAACTAACTCAGTCCATTGTGTAAAGAAGGGATAACATAAGTGTTGCTGCACCCCAATGCACACTCGAGCTAACATTGTGTATTGAAGATTAACATATGCTTTGCACTTGTGGCGTACCAGAACTAAGTCATTCCGATGTGCATTGAAAAGAAAACGTTTTTGCTGTTACATTGCATTGCATAAAAGATCTAACATTAATTTGTGTATTCAACGGAAATCATCAAATTAGCTATCGCATTATAGTGCATTATAGTGTGTAATGAAGAGATAACATTTGTGCGGTTGCAATGCATTACACACACAATTAAACGTGCATTAAAAAAAACATTCAAGCTATAACCTTGTTCCACTGCACTGGAAACATTAATTAATTAATTCCGATGTGCATTAAAGAGATAACATTTTTGCTTTCGCATTGCATTGCATACGATCTAACGTTGTGTATTGAAAAATAACATATAGGCTATGCACTTGTTGCATTGCAATGCATACAATAACTAACTCATTCCTCATACAAACTACCTCATAACTCGTGTGCATGAAGAGATAACATGAGTGCTGTTGCACTGCACAGACAACGATGTGCATCAAATAAGCTATGCCCTTTTTGCATTGCAATGCATATAATAACTAATTCCCATGTGCATTAAAGAGATAAAATATGTGTTGTTGCTTTCCATTGCACAAGCGATCTAACGTTGTGCATTGAAAAATAACATTTAGGTAATGCAATTGTTGCATTCCCAATGCATACCAGAACTAATTCATTTCGTTGTGCTTTCAGGAGATACAATTTGTGCTGTTGCATTGCATTTCACACACGATCAGATCAGATGTTATTCTTCAACGTTCTGCATTGAAGAATAACATATAAGCTGTGAGTGCATTGAATACACACATTTGTACTTGATGAAACTACCTCATTCCGATCTGCATTGAAGGGATAGCATTTTTCATGTTGCATTGCAAAAAAGATCTATCTAATTCCTCTGTGTAATGAAAACACATAACATATGTTATGCTTTCGCATTTCATGCAACATTGCATACAACAACAGACTATTATTAATTTGTGTATTGAAGGGAAATTATTGCAATAGCTATTCCTTTACAATACACACACAATAACTTTGTGCAACGAAGAGATAACATATGTACTGTTGCATTGCATTTACACGATCTAACGTTGTGTATTAAAAATAACATAGGTTATGCACTTGTTGCATTGCTTTTATACGATCAAACTTTGCATTTTTGGAGTTATATTCTATGCATTGCAACCCAAGAGCTAATGCAATAAATTTCCCTTCAATGCAAATATTAGTTAGTTGTAGAATGTTAATAATAAGTTAATAACAAGTTAGTTGTAGTATGCAGTGCAATCAGAAAGCACATGTTATGTGTCATATCAGGCATATAGAGGCATACTCTTTGACCTACTGACCATATTTCTGTCTAAAGAGTTCTTGAACATACTGACTTCTTGTGATGTTATATCAGCCAGACAGTAGTCTATATCTGACTTATTAAACTTATTTCTGGTGAAAGCTTCCTCTAAATATTTTAACTATATAAACTAATAGACTCCTTCTGATCAAGCCTTCTTAAACTATATAAACTAATAGACTTCTTATCTGGTTTACATCAACCATAAAAAAAGTCAATTTTTCATATTTGACTGATTGAACATATTTTTGGCAAAATAAGTCCTCAAAAGGTTTTGAACTATATAAACATGAAATTTTCTGATTTTACATTACCCATTCAAAAGTCAATTTTTGACCTACTAAACATATTTCTGGCCAGAAACCATGTTAACTTATACATACATACTGACTTCTCATGAATCAGGCAGTCTATATTTGACCGATTGAACACACTTTTGGCCAACGAGTCCTCCAATTTTTTTTTACTATTATAAACTTATAGACTCCTTCTGATGTTAAATCAGCCACTCATGGACTCATGAACCATTCATGGACTTATGAATCAAAATTTTCAATACATACTTATTGACGCCTGATGTTGAATTGACCTACTGAACATGTTTTTGTCCGAAGAGTCTATGAACTTGAACTTTCTATACATATTGTCTTTTTCTTCAGCCATAGAGTAGTTCAATTTTGGCATTTTGAACATAAGTGTAACTAAAGAGTCCTCGATCTTGAACTTTCTATTCATACTCATAGACACTTTCGGAAAATGCTTCAGCCAAACAATTGAACATATGTGACTATTGAACATATTTCTGGCCTTAGAAACTTATTTTTCTATACAAAAAAATTGACTCCTGATGTTACAAGATTCATATATTATTTCAATATTTGACCTACTGAACATATTTCTGACTAAAGAACCTTAATCTTGAACTTTCTATACATAGGCCTACTCGTTGACTCCTCCTGATGTTACGTCAGCCATTTCGAAGACCATCGATCCGACGATCTGACATATCGAACTTATTTCTGGTCAATGGGTCCTCAAAAGGTTTAAACTATATCAACTTACAGACTGATGTTAAATACCATACAGCCATAGAGAGGTCCCTTTTTGACTTACCATATTTCTGGCCAAAGTGAACTCGAACTTGAACGTTCTAAATATCCTCCACTCATTCTGATGTTACGTCAGCCATAAATATATAATATAACACAGCCATATACTTTAATACAGCCATACTTTAGTTCAAATTTGACCTCTTTAACATTTCTATTACCAAAGTGACCTCGATCTTGATCGTTCCATTCATACTTAGAGGTTTGTTCTGATCTTTCATCATTGAGACAGAACTCCATTGTACCTGCTGTACAAATTTCTGGCAAAAGAATCATCAAAATATAACTTACTGTTCATGCTCCTAGACTACTTTTGATTTTACATCTACCATACAGCAGTCCATATTTGACCAAGAGAACATATTTCTGACCAAAGAGTCATCAAAGGGTATGTTTATATGCGTTCTCAAAGACTACTTTATATGGTACATCAACCATATCGTTAGTCCAAATTTGACCCAATGACCAACTTTAATTATCTATACATTATTTTTATCTCCTTCTGATGTTTCATATTTGACAATTGAAGAGATTTCTGGCTGAAGAGCCTTGATCTTTCTATACATTATCATAGACACTTTCATATGTCTGGCAAAAGAGTCCTCAATCTTGAACTTTCTATACATACTCCTAGTCTCCTTCTGATTCTTTATAAGGCATATTAACCTTATAATATATATAATATAATATATATAATAATATATAATATAATAATCTTTCTATTAATATATGACCTATTATTATTTCTGTTCAAAGGTTCCTCAAAAGTTTCTAAACGTTGTAAAATTATAGACTCCCTCTGATGATAAATCAGCTATAAAGAAGTCAAATTTTGACTCTTGAGTCATATGTAAAGAAATGTTGAATGATTCTTTGGCCAAAAATATATTCAGAGGCTGAATCATCTTAGTGATGTATCATCACTGATTAACTTATCAAATGTTAATCTTTAAAGACTCTTTTGCCAGTAATATTTTCAGTAGGTCAAATTTGGACTTCTGTATGGCTAAATTAATATCAGAAGGAGTCGATAAGTTTAGAATAGTAAAAAACATTTTGAGGATTTTTTAGCCAAAAATATGTTCAATCGGTCAAATATAGCTGATATAACAGCGAGAAGTCTGTATATAGTAGAAGTAAGTTATTCCTTAAGGACTCTTTGGCCAGTAATATGTTCAATCGGTCAGATATGAATTACTATATGGACTTCTGTATGGCTTATGAAGCATCAGAATGAGTCTATGAAAGAGTCTATGTATGTATAGAAAGTTAAAGATCGAGGATTCTTTGGCCGGAAATTTGTTCCTCGGGTAAAATATGGTCTTCTGTATGCCTGACGTAACATCAGAAGGAGTCAACGAGTATGTATAGATAGTTCAAGTTTCGAGTACTCTCTGGCCAGAAATATGTTCAAAAGGTCAAATATGGACTTTTTTCAGGATGGTATAACAAAATTCTATATGGCTGATTTAACATCAGAAGGAGTCTATAAGTTTATGATAGTCAAAATCCTTTTAAGAACTCTTTGGTGAAAGAACTCTTTGGTGAAAAATTTGTTCAATCGGTCAAATATGGACTACTCTCTGCCTGATATAACATTACGAGAAGTCAGTCTGTATGTATAGTGAGTTAATGTTCACGGACTCTGGACAGAATTATGTTCAGTAGGAGCATGTACAGAAATTTCAGTACTTCGAGTCTCCAGGGACAAAAATAAGTTGAGTAGGTCAAAAATGGACTACTCGTTGGTTAATATAACATCACAAGAAGTCACTCTGTATGTATATCAAGATAATGAACAAGATTTCTTTGGCCAGAAATATGTTCAGTAGGCCAAAAAGGGACCTCTGTGTACCTGATTTATCATCAGAAGGAGTCTGTAACTTTATATAGTTTAAAAACTTTTGAGGGCTCTATGACCAGATATAATTCAATAGGTAAGATATGGACATCTATATGGCTCTTTGTCCGGACATATATGTTCCTTGGGTCAAATATGGACTTCTTTATGACCGACTTAACATCAGAAAGATTCAACAAGTATACATAGAAAGGTAAAGTTTCGAGTACTCTTTGGCCGGAAAAAAGTTCAGTATGTCAAATATGGACTTTTGTCAGGATGATATAACATCCGAAGATATCAATCTGAAATCTTTAGGGACTCTTTGGCCAGTAATATTTTTAGTAGGTCAAATTTGGACTTCTGTATGGCTAATTTAAGGAGTCGATAAGTTTATAATACTAAAAAACATTTTGAGGATTCTTTGGTCAAAAATATGTTCAATCTGTCAGATATGGGCTTCTATATGGCCTTCTATATGGCTTATGAAGCATCAGAAGGAGTCTATGAGTATCTATAGAAAGTACAAAATCGAGGATTCTTTGGCCAGAGATTTGTTCCTCTGGTAAAATATGGACTTCTGTATGGCGGACGTAACATCAGACGGAGTCAACGAATATGTATAGAAATTTCAAGGTTTGGCCAGAAATATGTTTAGTGGTTCAAATTTTTACTGTCGTCTGACTGAAATAACATCAGAATAAATCAATCTGAATGTAGATAAATGCAGATTCATGTTAACGTAAGGTAATGTTTGGCCAAAAATATGTTCAGTAGGTCAAATATGGACCATTGTATGGCTAATGTAATATCAAAAGGAGTCAATATGTATAGAAAGGTCATGTTCAAAGATACTATGGCCAAAAAAAATGTTCCGCAGTTCATAAAGCAACCTCTCTATTGCTGATTTAACATCAGAAGGAGTCTATAAGTTTATATAGTTTAAAACATTTTGAAGACTCTTAGACCAGAAATAAGTTCAGTAGGTCAGATACGGACTTCTAAATGGCTTATGGAACATCAGAAGGAGTCTATGAGTATGTATAGAAGGTTGAAGATCAAGGAGTCTTTTTCTAGTAATATGTCCAGTAGGTCAAATATGGACTTCTGTATGGCTGATTTAACATTAAAAGTAGTTTATAAGTTTATAATATTAAAAAAAAAATTTGAGGAATCTTTGGCCAAAAATATGTTCAATCGGTCAAATATGGACCAAAGTCTGGCTGGCATCACGAGAAGTCTGTATAGTAGGGGATGTATAGTAAGGTATTGTTTAAGGTCTCTGGCCAGAAATATGTTCAGTAGGTCAAATATGGACTTCTTTATGGCTGATTTGACATCAGAATGAGTCTATGAGAATAAATAGAATTTTCAAGATCGAGTACTCTAGGGCCAGATATAAGTTGAGTATGTCAAAAATGGACTGCCTGCTGGATAATATAACATCACAAGAAGTCAATCTATATGTATACCAAGATAATGTTCAAGAACTCTTTGGCCAGAAATATGTTCAGTAGGAGAAAAAGGGACCTTTGTATAGATGATTTATCATCAGAAGGAGTCTATAACTTTTTATAGTTTAAATACTTTTGAGGACCCATTGACCAGAAATAAGTTCAAAAGGTCAGATACGGACGTGTATATGGCTTATGAAGCATCAGAAGGAGTCAATGAGTATGTATAGAAAGTCCAATATCGAGGACTCTTTGGCCAGAAACATGTTCCTTGGGTCAAAAATGGACTTCTGTATGGCTGACGTAAAATCAGAAAGAGTCAACTAGTATAATGAAAGGTAAAGTTTTGAGTACTCTTTAGCTGGAAAAATTTTCACTATGTCAAACATGGACTTTTGTCAGGATGATATAGCAAGATATCAATCTGAATGTCTAGTGTTAATCTTTAGGGACTCTTTGGCCAGTAATATTTTTAGTAGGCCAAATTTGGACTTCTGTATGGCTAATTTAAGGAGTCAATAAGTTTATAATACTAAAAAACATTTTGAGGATTCTTTGGTCAAAAATATGTTCAATCTGTCAGATATGGGATTCTATATGGACTTCTATATGGCTTAAGAAGCATCAGAAGGAGTCTATGAGTATCTATAGAAAGTTCAAGATCGAGGATTCTTTGGCCAGAAATTTGTTCCTCGAGTCAAAAATGGACTATTGTATGGCTAATGTAATATTAAAAGGAGTCAATGTGTATAAAAAGGTCATGTTCAAAGAAACTGTGGCCAAAAAAAATGTTCAGCAGTTCATAAAGCAACCTCTCTATGGCTGATTTAACATCAGAAGGAGTCTATAAGTTTATATAGTTTAAAACATTTTGAAGACTCTTAGACCATAAATAAGTTAAATAGGTCAGATATGGACTTCTAAATGGCTTATGGAGCATCAGAAGGAGTCTTTGAGTATGTATAGAAGGTTGAAGATCGAGGAGTCTTTTTCCAGTAATATGTTCAGTAGGTCAAATATGGACTTCTGTATGGCTGATTTAACATTAAAAGTAGTCTATAAGTTTATAATATTAAAAAAACATTTTGAGGAATCTTTGGCCAAAAATGTTCAATCGGTCAAATATGGACTAAAGTCTGGCTGGCTTCACGAGAAGTCTGTATAGTACGGGATGTATAGTAAGGTAATGTTCAAGGTCTCTGGCCAGAAATATGTTCAGTAGGTCAAATATGGACTTCTTTATGGCTGATTTGACATCAGAATGAGTCTATGAGAATATATAGAAATTTCAAGATCGAGTACTCTAGGGCCAGAAATAAGTTAAGTAGGTCAAAAATGGACTACTGGCTAGATAATATAACATCACAAGAAGTCAGTCTCTATGTATAGCAAGATAATGTTCAAGAACTCTTTGGCCAGAAATATGTTCAATAGGTGCAAAAAGGGACCTCTCTATAGATGATTTATTTTCAGGAGTCTGTAACTTTTTATAATTTAAATACTTTTGAGGACCCATTGACCAGAAATAAGTTCAAAAGGTCAGATACGGACATCTATATGGCTTATGAAGCATCAGAAAGAGTCTATGAGTATCTATAGAAAGTACAAGATCGAGGATTCTTTGGCCAGAAATTTGTTCCTCGGGTAAAATATGGACTTCTGTATGGCGGCCGTAACATCAGACGGAGTCAACGAATATGTATAGAAAGTTCAAGGTTCGAGTACTCTTTGGCCAGAAATATGTTTAGTGGTTCAAATTTTTACTGTCGTCTGACTGAAATAACATCAGAATAAATCAATCTGATTGTAGATAAATGCAGATTCATGTTAATGTAAGGTAATATTTGGCCAAAAATATGTTCAGTAGGTCAAATATGGACTATTGTATGGCTAATGTAATATCAAAAGGAGTCAATATTTATAGAAAGGTCATGTTCAAAGATAATATGGCCAAAAAAAATGTTCCGCAGTTCATAAAGTAACCTCTCTATAGCTGATTTAACATCAGAAGGAGTCTATAAGTTTATATAGTTTAAAACATTTTGAAGACTCTTAGACCAGAAATAAGTTCAGTAGGTCAGATACGGACTTCTAAATGGCTTATGGAACATCAGAAGGAGTCTATGAGTATGTATAGAAGGTTAAAGATCGAGGACTCTTTGGCCAGAAACATGTTCCTTGTGTCAAAAATGGACTTCTGTAAGGCTGACGTAAAATCAGAAAGATTCAACGAGTATATAAAGAAAGGTCAAGTTTTGAGTACTCTTTAGCTGGAAAAAATTTCACTATGTCAAATATGGACTTTTGTCAGGATGATATAGCAAAGATATCAATCTGAATGTCTAGTGTTAATCTTTAGGGACTCTTTGGCCGGTAATATTTTAGTAGGTCAAATTTGGACTTCTGTATGGCTAATTTACGCAGTCGATAAGTTTATAATAGTAAAAAAACATTTTTAGGATTCTTTGGCCAAAAATATGTTCAATCGGTGAAATATGGACAAAAGTCTGGCTAACATAACATCACAAGAAGTCTGTATAGTAGAAGTTTGTATATAGTAAGGTAATTTTCAAGGTCTCTGGCCAGAAATATGTTCAGTAGGTCAAATATGGACTTCCTTGGCTGATTTGACAGCAGAAGGAATCTATGAGAATGTATGGCCAGATCTAGGGCCAGAAATAAGTTGAGTATGTCAAAAATGGACTGCTTGCTGGATAATATAACATCACAAGAAGTCAATCTGTATGTATACCAAGATAATGTTCAAGAACTCTTTGGCCAGAAATATGTTCAATAGGTGCAAAAAGGGACCTCTCTATAGATGATTTATTATCAGGAGTCTATAACTTTTTATAGTTTAAATACTTTTGAGGACGCATTGACCAGAAATAAGTTCAATAGGTCAGATACGGACATCTATATGGCTTATGAAGCATCAAAAGGAGTTTATGAGTATGTATAGAAAGTCCAAGATCGAGGACTCTTTGGCCAGAAACATGTTTCTTGGGTCAAAAATGGACTTCTGTATGGCTGACGTAAAAACAGAAAGATTCAACGAGTATATAAAGAATAGTCAAGTTTTGAGTACTCTTTAGCTGGAAAAAATTTCACTATGTCAAATATGGACTTTTGTCAGGATGATATAGCAAAGATATCAATCTGAATGTCTAGTGTTAATCTTTAGGGACTCTTTGGCCGGTAATATTTTAGTAGGTCAAATTTGGACTTCTGTATGGCTAATTTACGCAGTCGATAAGTTTATAATAGTAAAAAACATTTTGAGGATTCTTTGGTCAAAAATATGTTCAATCTGTCAGATATGGGCTTCTATATGGACTTCTATATGGCTTATAAAGCATCAGAAGGAGTCTATTAGTATCTATAGAAAGTACAAGATCGAGGATTCTTTGGCCAGAAATTTGTTCCTCGGGTAAAATATGGACTTCTGTATGGCGGACGTAACATCAGACGGAGTCAATGAATATGTATAGAAAGTTCAAGGTTCGAGTACTCTTTGGCCAGAAATATGTTTAGTGGTTCAAATTTTTACTGTCGTCTGACTGAAATAACATCAGAATAAATCAATCTGATTGTAGATAAATGCAGATTCATGTTAATGTAAGGTAATATTTGGCCAAAAATATGTTCAGTAGGTCAAATATGGACTATTGTATGGCTAATGTAATATCAAAAGGAGTCAATATTTATAGAAAGGTCATGTTCAAAGATAATATGGCCAAAAAAAATGTTCCGCAGTTCATAAAGTAACCTCTCTATAGCTGATTTAACATCAGAAGGAGTCTATAAGTTTATATAGTTTAAAACATTTTGAAGACTCTTAGACCAGAAATAAGTTCAGTAGGTCAGATACGGACTTCTAAATGGCTTATGGAACATCAGAAGGAGTCTATGAGTATGTATAGAAGGTTAAAGATCGAGGACTCTTTGGCCAGAAACATGTTCCTTGTGTCAAAAATGGACTTCTGTAAGGCTGACGTAAAATCAGAAATATTCAAAGAGTATATAAAGAAAGGTCAAGTTTTGAGTACTCTTTAGCTGGAAAAAATTTCACTATGTCAAATATGGACTTTTGTCAGGATGATATAGCAAAGATATCAATCTGAATGTCTAGTGTTAATCTTTAGGGACTCTTTGGCCGGTAATATTTTAGTAGGTCAAATTTGGACTTCTGTATGGCTAATTTACGCAGTCGATAAGTTTATAATAGTAAAAAACATTTTGAGGATTCTTTGGTCAAAAATATGTTCAATCTGTCAGATATGGGCTTCTATATGGACTTCTATATGGCTTATGAAGCATCATAAGGAGTCTATGAGTATCTATAGAAAGTTCAAGAACGAGGATTCTTTGGCCAGAAATTTGTTCCTCGGGTAAAATATGGACTTCTGTATGGCCGATTTAACATCAGAAGGAGTCAACGAGTACGCATAGAAAGTTCAAGGTTCGAGTACTCTTTGGCCAGAAATATGTTTAGTGGTTAAAATCTTTACTGTCGTCTGGCTGATATAACTTCAAAAGAAATCAATCTGAATGTAGATAAATTCAGAATCATGTTAATGTAAGGTAATTTTTGGCCAAAAATATGTTCATTAGGTCAAATATGGACTATTGCATGGCTAATATAACATCACAAGAAGTCAATCTGTATGTATACCAAGATAATGTTCAAGAACTCTTTGGCCAGAAATATGTTCAATAGGTCTAAAAAGGGACCTCTCTATAGATGATTCATTATCAGGAGTCTATACATTTTTATCGTTTAAATACTTTTGAGGACGCATTGACCAGAAATAAGTTCAATAGATCAGATACGGACATCTATATGGCTTATGAAGCATCAGAAGGAGTCTATGAATATGTATAGAAAGTCCAAGATCGAGGACTCTTTGGCCAGAAACATGTTCCTTGGGTCAAAAATGGACTTTTGTATGGCTGACGTAAAATCAGAAAGAGTCAACGAGTATATAAAGAAAGGTCAAGTTTTGAGTACTCTTTAGCTGGAAAAAATTTCACTATGTCAAATATGGACTTTTGTCAGGATGATATAGCAAAGATATCAATCTGAATGTCTAGTGTTAATCTTTAGGGACTCTTTGGCCAGTAATATTTTTAGTAGGTCAAATTTGGACTTCTGTATGGCTAATTTACGCAGTCGATAAGTTTATAATAGTAAAAAACAGTTTGAGGATTCTTTGGTCAAAAATATGTTCAATCTGTCAGATATGGGCTTCTATATGGACTTTCTATATGGCTTATAAAGCATCAGAAGGAGTCTATTAGTATCTATAGAAAGTACAAGATCGAGGATTCTTTGGCCAGAAATTTGTTCCTCGGGTAAAATATGGACTTCTGTATGGCGGACGTAACATCAGACGGAGTCAACGAATATGTATAGAAAGTTCAAGGTTCGAGTACTCTTTGGCCAGAAATATGTTTAGTGGTTCAAATTTTTACTGTCGTCTGACTGAAATAACATCAGAATAAATCAATCTGATTGTAGATAAATGCAGATTCATGTTAATGTAAGGTAATATTTGGCCAAAAATATGTTCAGTAGGTCAAATATGGACTATTGTATGGCTAATGTAATATCAAAAGGAGTCAATATTTATAGAAAGGTCATGTTCAAAGATACTATGGCCAAAAAAAATGTTCCGCAGTTCATAAAGCAACCTCTCTATAGCTGATTTAAAATCAGAAGGAGTCTATAAGTTTATATAGTTTTAAACATTTTGAAGACTCTTAGACCAGAAATAAGTTCATTAGGTCAGATACGGACTTCTAAATGGCTTATGGAACATCAGAAGGAGTCTATGAGTATGTATAGAAGGTTAAAGATCGAGGAGTGTTTTTCTAGTAATATGTCCAGTAGGTCAAATATGGACTTCTGTATGGCTGATTTAACATTAAAAGTAGTTTATAAGTTTATAATATTAAAAAAACATTTTGAGGAATCTTTGGCCAAAAATATGTTCAATCGGTCAAATATGGACCAAAGTCTGGCTGGCCCCACGAGAAGTCTGGATATTAGGGGATGTATAGTAAGGTATTGTTCAAGGTCACTGGCCAGAAATATGTTCAGTAGGTCAAATATGGACTTCTTTATGGCTGATTTGACATCAGAATGAGTCTATGAGAATAAATAGAATTTTCAAGATCGAGTACTCTAGGGCCAGAAATAAGTTGAGTATGTCAAAAATGGACTGCCTGCTGGATAATATAACATCACAAGAAGTCAATCTGTATGTATACCAAGATAATGTTCAAGAACTCTTTGGCCAGAAATATGTTCAGTAGGAGAAAAATGGACCTTTGTATAGATGATTTATCATCAGAAGGAGTCTATAACTTTTTATAGTTTAAATACTTTTGAGGACCCATTGACCAGAAATAAGTTCAAAAGGTCAGATACGGACATCTATATGGCTTATGAAGCATCAGAAAGAGTCTATGAGTATGTATAGAAAGTCCAAGATCGAGGACTCTTTGGCCAGAAACATGTTCCTTGGGTCAAAAATGGACTTCTGTATGGCTGACGTAAAATCAGAAAGAGTCAACTAGTATAATGAAAGGTCAAGTTTTGAGTACTCTTTAGCTGGAAAAATTTTCACTATGTCAAATATGGACTTTTGTCAGGATGATATTGCAAGATATCAATCTGAATGTCTAGTGTTAATCTTTAGGGACTCTTTGGCCAGTAATATTTTTAGTAAGCCAAATTTGGACTTCTGTATGGCTAATTTAAGGAGTCGATAAGTTTATAATACTAAAAAACATTTTGAGGATTCTTTGGTCAAAAATATGTTCAATCTGTCAGATATGGGATTCTATATGGACTTCTATATGGCTTATGAAGCATCAGAAGGAGTCTATGAGTATCTATAGAAAGTTCAAGATCGAGGATTCTTTGGCCAGAAATTTGTTCCTCGAGTCAAAAATGGACTATTGTATGGCTAATGTAATATTAAAAGGAGTCGATGTGTATAAAAAGGTCATGTTCAAAGATACTGTGGCCAAAAAAAATGTTCAGCAGTTCATAAAGCAACCTCTTTATAGCTGATTTAACATCAGAAGGAGTCTATAAGTTTAAAACATTTTGAAGACTCTTAGACCATAAATAAGTTAAATAGGTCAGATATGGACTTCTAAATGGCTTATGGAGCATCAGAAGGAGTCTTTGAGTATGTATAGAAGGTTGAAGATCGAGGAGTCTTTTTCCAGTAATATGTTCAGTAGGTCAAAAATGGACTACTGGCTGGATAATATAACATAACAAGAAGTCAGTCTCTATGTATAGCAAGATAATGTTCAAGAACTCTTTGGCCAGAAATATGTTCAATAGGTGCAAAAAGGGACCTCTCTATAGATGATTTATTATCAGGAGTCTATAATTTTTTACAGTTTAAATACTTTTGAGGACCCATTGACCAGAAATAAGTTCAATAGGTCAGATACGGACATCTATATGGCTTATGAAGCATCAGAAAGAGTCTATGAGTATGTATAGAAAGTCCAAGATCGAGGACTCTTTGGCCAGAAACATGTTCCTTGGGTCAAAAATGGACTTCTGTATGGCTGATGTAAAATCGGAAAGAGTCAACGAGTATATAAAGAAAGGTCAAGTTTTGAGTAATCTTTAGCTGGAAAAAAATTCTCTATGTCAAATATGGACTTTTGTCAGGTTGATATAGCAAAGATATCAATCTGAATGTCTAGTGTTAATCTTTAGGGACTGTTTGGCCAGTAATATTTTTAGTAGGTCAAATTTGGACTTCTATATGGCTAATTTACGCAGTCGATAAGTTTATAATAGTAAAAAAACATTTTTAGGATTCTTTGGCCAAAAATATGTTCAATCGGTGAAATATGGACAAAAGTCTGGCTAACATAACATCACAAGAAGTCTGTATAGTAGGAGAAGTTTGTATATAGTAAGGTAATTTTCAAGGTCTCTGGCCAGAAATATGTTCAGTAGGTCAAATATGGACTTCCTTGGCTGATTTGACATCAGAAGGAATCTATGAGAATGTATGGCCAGATCTAGGGCCAGAAATAAGTTGAGTATGTCAAAAATGGACTGCTTGCTGGATAATATAACATCACAAGAAGTCAATCTGTATATATACCAAGATAATGTTCAAGAACTCTTTGGCCAGAAATATGTTCAATAGGTGCAAAAAGGGACCTCTCTATAGATGATTTATTATCAGGAGTCTATAACTTTTTATAGTTTAAATACTTTTGAGGACGCATTGACCAGAAATAAGTTCAATAGGTCAGATACGGACATCTATATGGCTTATGAAGCATCAAAAGGAGTTTATGAGTATGTATAGAAAGTCCAAGATCGAGGACTCTTTGGCCAGAAACATGTTCCTTGGGTCAAAAATGGACTTCTGTATGGCTGACGTAAAAACAGAAAGATTCAACGAGTATATAAAGAATAGTCAAGTTTTGAGTACTCTTTAGCTGGAAAAAATTTCACTATGTCAAATATGGACTTTTGTCAGGATGATATAGCAAAGATATCAATCTGAATGTCTAGTGTTAATCTTTAGGGACTCTTTGGCCGGTAATATTTTAGTAGGTCAAATTTGGACTTCTGTATGGCTAATTTACGCAGTCGATAAGTTTATAATAGTATAAACATTTTGAGGATTCTTTGGTCAAAAATATGTTCAATCTGTCAGATATGGGCTTCTATATGGACTTCTATATGGCTTATGAAGCATCATATGAGTATCTATAGAAAGTTCAAGATCGAGGATTCTGTGGCCAGAAATTTGTTCCTCGGGTAAAATATGGACTTCTGTATGGCTGATTTAACATCAGAAGGAGTCAACGAGTACGCATAGAAAGTTCAAGGTTCGAGTACTCTTTGGCCAGAAATATGTTTAGTGGTTCAAATCTTTACTGTCGTCTGGCTGATATAACTTCAAAAGAAATCAATCTGAATGTAGATAAATTCAGAATCATGTTAATGTAAGGTAATTTTTGGCCAAAAATATGTTCATTAGGTCAAATATGGACTATTGCATGGCTAATATAACATCACAAGAAGTCAATCTGTATGTATACCAAGATAATGTTCAAGAACTCTTTGGCCAGAAATATGTTCAATAGGTCTAAAAAGGGACCTCTCTATAGATGATTCATTATCAGGAGTCTATAAATTTTTATCGTTTAAATACTTTTGAGGACGCATTGACCAGAAATAAGTTCAATAGATCAGATACGGACATCTATATGGCTTATGAAGCATCAGAAGGAGTCTAAGAATATGTATAGAAAGTCCAAGATCGAGGACTCTTTGGCCAGAAACATGTTCCTTGGGTCAAAAATGGACTTTTGTATGGCTGACGTAAAATCAGAAAGAGTCAACGAGTATATAAAGAAAGGTCAAGTTTTGAGTACTCTTTAGCTGGAAAAAATTTCACTATGTCAAATATGGACTTTTGTCAGGATGATATAGCAAAGATATCAATCTGAATGTCTAGTGTTAATCTTTAGGGACTCTTTGGCCAGTAATATTTTTAGTAGGTCAAATTTGGACTTCTGTATGGCTAATTTACGCAGTCGATAAGTTTATAATAGTAAAAAACAGTTTGAGGATCCTTTGGTCAAAAATATGTTCAATCTGTCAGATATGGGCTTCTATATGGACTTCTATATGGCTTATAAAGCATCAGAAGGAGTCTATGAGTATCTATAGAAAGTACAAGATCGAGGATTCTTTCGCCAGAAATTTGTTCCTCGGGTAAAATATGGACTTCTGTATGGCGGACGTAACATCAGACGGAGTCAACGAATATGTATAGAAAGTTCAAGGTTCGAGTACTCTTTGGCCAGAAATATGTTTAGTGGTTCAAATTTTTACTGTCGTCTGACTGAAATAACATCAGAATAAATCAATCTGAATGTAGATAAATGCAGATTCATGTTAATGTAAGGTAATGTTTGGCCAAAAATATGTTCAGTAGGTCAAATATGGACTATTGTATGGCTAATGTAATATCAAAAGGAGTCAATATGTATAGAAAGGTCATGTTCAAAGATACTTTGGCCAAAAAAAATGTTCCGCAGTTCATAAAGCAACCTCTCTATAGCTGATTTAACATCAGAAGGAGTCTATAAGTTTATATAGTTTAAAACATTTTGAAGACTCTTAGACCAAAAATAAGTTCAGTAGGTTAGATACGGACTTCTAAATGGCTTATGGAACATCAGAAGGAGTCTATGAGTATGTATAGAAGGTTAAAGATCGAGGAGTCTTTTTCTAGTAATATGTCCAGTAGGTCAAATATGGACTTCTGTATGGCTGATTTAACATTAAAAGTACTTTATAAGTTTATAATATTAAAAAAACATTTTGAGGAATCTTTGGCCAAAAATATGTTCAATCGGTCAAATATGGACCAAAGTCTGGCTGGCATCACGAGAAGTCTGGATAGTAGGGGATGTATAGTAAGGTATTGTTCAAGGTGTCTGGCCAGAAATATGTTCAGTAGGTCAAATATGGACTTCTTTATGGCTGATTTGACATCAGAATGAGTCTATGAGAATAAATAGAATTTTAAAGATCGAGTACTCTAGGGCCAGAAATAAGTTGAGTATGTCAAAAATGGACTGCTTGCTGGATAATATAACATCACAAGAAGTCAGTCTCTATGTATAGCAAGATAATGTTCAAGAACTCTTTGGCCAGAAATATGTTCAATAGGTGCAAAAAGGGACCTCTCTATAGATGATTTATTATCAGGAGTCTATAACTTTTTATAATTTAAATACTTTTGAGGATCCATTGACCAGAAATAAGTTCAATAGGTCAGATACGGACATCTATATGGCTTATGAAGCATCAGAAAGAGTCTATGAGTATGTATAGAAAGTCCAAGATCGAGGACTCTTTGGCCAGAAACATGTTCCTTGGGTCAATAATGGACTTCTGTATGGCTGATGTAAAATCGGAAAGAGTCAACGAGTATATAAAGAAAGGTCAAGTTTTGAGTAATCTTTAGCTGGAAAAAAATTATCTATGTCAAATATTTTGTCAGGTTGATATAGCAAAGATATCAATCTGAATGTCTAGTGTTAATCTTTAGGGACTGTTTGGCCAGTAATATTTTTAGTAGGTCAAATTTGGACTTCTGTATGGCTAATTTAAGGAGTCGATAAGTTTATAATACTAAAAAACATTTTGAGGATTCTTTGGTCAAAAATATGTTCAATCTGTCAGATATGGGATTCTATATGGACTTCTATATGGCTTATGAAGCATCAGAAGGAGTCTATGAGTATCTATAGAAAGTTCAAGATCGAGGATTCTTTGGCCAGAAATTTGTTCCTCGAGTCAAATATGGACTATTGTATGGCTAATGTAATATCAAAAGGAGTCAATATTTATAGAAAGGTCATGTTCAAAGATACTATGGCCAAACAAAATGTTCCGCAGTTCATAAAGCAACCTCTCTATAGCTGATTTAACATCAGAAGGAGTCTATAAGTTTATATAGTTTAAAACATTTTGAAGACTCTTAGACCATAAATAAGTTCAATAGGTCAGATACGGACATCTATATGGCTTATGAAGCATCAGAAAGAGTCTATGAGTATGTATAGAAAGTCCAAGATCGAGGACTCTTTGGCCAGAAACATGTTCCTTGGGTCAATAATGGACTTCTGTATGGCTGATGTAAAATCGGAAAGAGTCAACGAGTATATAAAGAAAGGTCAAGTTTTGAGTAATCTTTAGCTGGAAAAAAATTCTCTATGTCAAATATGGACTTTTGTCAGGTTGATATAGCAAAGATATCAATCTGAATGTCTAGTGTTAATCTTTAGGGACTGTTTGGCCAGTAATATTTTTAGTAGGTCAAATTTGGACTTCTGTATGGCTAATTTAAGGAGTCGATAAGTTTATAATACTAAAAAACATTTTGAGGATTCTTTGGTCAAAAATATGTTCAATCTGTCAGATATGGGATTCTATATGGACTTCTATATGGCTTATGAAGCATCTGAAGGAGTCTATGAGTATCTATAGAAAGTTCAAGATCGAGGATTCTTTGGCCAGAAATTTGTTCCTCGGGTAAAATATGGACTTCTGTATGGCCGATTTAACATCAGAAGGAGTCAACGAGTACGCATAGAAAGTTCAAGGTTCGAGTACTCTTTGGCCAAAAATATGTTTAGTGGTTAAAATCTTTACTGTCGTCTGGCTGATATAACTTCAAAAGAAATCAATCTGAATGTAGATAAATTCAGAATCATGTTAATGTAAGGTAATGTTTGGCCAAAAATATGTTCATTAGGTCAAATATGGACTATTGCATGGCTAATATAACATCACAAGAAGTCAATCTGTATGTATACCAAGATAATGTTCAAGAACTCTTTGGCCAGAAATATGTTCAATAGGTCTAAAAAGGGCTGAAATAACATCAGAATAAATCAATCTGATTGTAGATGAATGCAGATTCATGTTAATGTAAGGTAATATTTGGCCAAAAATATGTTCAGTAGGTCAAATATGGACTATTGTATGGCTAATGTAATATTAAAAGGAGTCAATGTGTATAAAAAGGTCATGTTCAAAGATACTGTGGCCAAAAAAAATGTTCAGCAGTTCATAAAGCAACCTCTCTATAGCTGATTTAACATCAGAAGGAGTCTATAAGTTTATATAGTTTAAAACATTTTGAAGACTCTTAGACCATAAATAAGTTCAAAAGGTCAGATACGGATGTGTATATGGCTTATGAAGCATCAGAAGGAGTCTATGAGTATTTATAGAAAGTCCAAGATCGAGGACTCTTTGGCCAGAAACATGTTCCTTGGGTCAAAAATGGACTTCTGTATGGCTGACGTAAAATCAGAAAGAGTCAACTAGTATAATGAAAGATCAAGTTTTGAGTACTCTTTAGCTGGAAAAATTTTCACTATGTCAAATATGGACTTTTGTCAGGATGATATAGCAAGATATCAATCTGAATGTCTAGTCTTAATCTTTAGGGACTCTTTGGCCAGTAATATTTTTAGTAGGCCAAATTTGAACTTCTGTATGGCTAATTTAAGGAGTCGATAAGTTTATAATGCTAAAAAACATTTTGAGGATTCTTTGGTCAAAAATATGTTCAATCTGTCAGATATGGGATTCTATATGGACTTCTTTATGGCTTATGAAGCATCAGAAGGAGTCTATGAGTATCTATAGAAAGTTCAAGATCGAGGATTCTTTGGCCAGAAATTTGTTCCTCGAGTCAAAAATGGACTATTGTATGGCTAATGTAATATTAAAAGGAGTCAATGTGTATAAAAAGGTCATGTTCAAAGATACTGTGGCCAAAAAAAATGTTCAGCAGTTCATAAAGCAACCTCTCTATAGATGATTTAACATCAGAAGGAGTCTATAAGTTTAAAACATTTTGAAGACTCTTAGACCATAAATAAGTTCAACAGGTCAGATATGGACTTCTAAATGGCTTATGGAGCATCAGAAGGAGTCTTTGAGTATGTATAGAAGGTTGAAGATCGAGGAGTCTTTTTCCAGTAATATGTTCAGTAGGTCAAAAATGGACTACTGGCTGGATAATATAACATCACAAGAAGTCAGTCTCTATGTATAGCAAGATAATGTTCAAGAACTCTTTGGCCAGAAATATGTTCAATAGGTGCAAAAAGGGACCTCTCTATAGATGATTTATTATCAGGAGTCTATAACTTTTTATAGTTTAAATACTTTTGAGGACCCATTGACCAGAAATAAGTTCAAAAGGTCAGATACGGACATCTATATGGCTTATGAAGCATCAGAAAGAGTCTATGAGTATGTATAGAAAGTCCAAGATCGAGGACTCTTTGGCCAGAAACATGTTCCTTGGGTCAAAAATGGACTTCTGTATGGCTGATGTAAAATCGGAAAGAGTCAACGAGTATATAAAGAAAGGTCAAGTTTTGAGTAATCTTTAGCTGGAAAAAAATTCTCTATGTCAAATATGGACTTTTGTCAGGTTGATATAGCAAAGATATCAATCTGAATGTCTAGTGTTAATCTTTAGGGACTGTTTGGCCAGTAATATTTTTAGTAGGTCAAATTTGGACGTCTATATGGCTAATTTACGCAGTCGATAAGTTTATAATAGTAAAAAAACATTTTTAGGATTCTTTGGTCAAAAATATGTTCAATCTGTCAGATATGGGCTTCTATATGGACTTCTATATGGCTTATGAAGCATCATATGAGTATCTATAGAAAGTTCAAGATCGAGGATTCTTTGGCCAGAAATTTGTTCCTCGGGTAAAATATGGACTTCTGTATGGCTGATTTAACATCAGAAGGAGTCAACGAGTACGCATAGAAAGTTCAAGGTTCGAGTACTCTTTGGCCAGAAATATGTTTAGTGGTTCAAATCTTTACTGTCGTCTGGCTGATATAACTCCAAAAGAAATCAATCTGAATGTAGATAAATTCAGAATCATGTTAATATAAGGGTAATGTTTGGCCAAAAATATGTTCAATCGGTCAAATATGGACAAAAGTCTGGCTAACATAACATCACAAGAAGTCTGTATAGTAGCAGAAGTATGTATATAGTCAGGTAATATTCAAGGTCTCTGGCCAGAAATATGTCAAATATGGACTTCTTTGGCTGATTTGACATCAGAAGGAGTCTATGAGAATTTATAGCAATTTCAAGATCGAGGGCCAGAAATAAGTTGAGTAGGTCAAAAATGGACTACTGGCTGGATAACAGGACCCTTGAGGACCCTTTGACCAGAATGAACTTATGATATGGACTTCTAAATGGCTTATCAAGATTGAGGAGTCGTTTTCGAGTAATATGTCCTGTAGGTCAAATATGGACCTCTGTATGATTTATTTAACTTTAAAAGGAGTTAATAAGTTTTATAATACTCAAAACTATTTTGAGGATTCTTGGGCCTTCAATCGGTCAATATATTCAATCAGTTAATATGACTTTCATTGCATTGCATTCAAAAACTAATTGATTCCATTGTATATTGAAGAGCCGTTACATGACAATGCTTACAATAACTAACGCATTCTTTTGTGCAATAAAGAGATAACAGGTGTACAGTTGCAAACACGATCACACACTGTGCATACAGCATTGAATAATAACATATAAGCTCAATATATCAAGCTTGTTTCATTACAATGCATACCAGAACTAATTCATTCGGATAAGCATTTAGTGCTGTTTCATTTGATTGCACAAAATATCTAACTTAATTTTCTGTGCAATATGAAAACATATATGTATGTAAACATATATAGAGGAATAATTTATATTATATTCTGGATACAACTGCGAAAATATTATTTCTTTAATGAACATCGGAATGAGTTAGGTCTTGTAGGCAGTGCACTGCAACAATTGCACAGGTTAAATGTTATTCTTCAATGCAAAATGTTTGATCTTGTGTGCAATAGATGTAACAGCAAACATGTTATCTCATCGTTGCACAACAGAATGAGTTACTTATTGTGTAGAAAAAAGATAGATGTAAAGCAATGATGCAATGATAAATCAATGATTTTCCTTCAATGCACAATTAAATTGAGTTGTTTGTAGAATGCAAAGCAATGCACATATGTTATGTGTTCTTTCGCATTACATTGAATAATACAACAAACTTTGTGCATTGCACCTTGCATTTAAATGCATGCCAGAACTTAACTCATTCCTTTGTGCGTTAAGGAAATGACATGAGTGCTGGTGTATTGCATTGCACACACGATCTAACAATACTAGAATTTTCTTATTCCATTATGCACGAGATACGAGATAACATGATTACTGTTGAACTGCATTGCACAGACAACGATATGCATTAAACAATATCAAATAAGCTATTTTGCATTTCATGATTTCAATATGCAGATTTCATTGCATAATACATCTAAACTATTAATTTGTGTTTTGAAGGGAAATTATTGCAAAAGCTATTCCTTTACATTACACACACAATAACTTTTTGCAACGAAGAAATAACATATGTGCCGTTGCCGCTTTTCGGATTGACACGATCTAACGTTGTGTATTGAATAATAACATATAAGCTTGTTGCATGCAATTATTACAAGAACTAATTCTTCACTACATGTGCATTGAAGAGATACAATTTGTGCAGTTGCATTCGATTGCACAAAATATCTAACTAATTCCTCTTGAAATGAAACACATAACTTATTCTATAGTGCATTGAAGGGCATATTTTGCATTACAATGCTTTAATAACTACCTCATACCTCGTGAGCAAAGAAGAGATAACATAAGTGGTGCATTGCATTGCACACACTATCTAAGATTCAGCGATATGTTGCATTTCAATGCATGCCAGAACTTAACTCATTCCTTTGTGCGTTGACGAAATAACATGAGTGCTGGTGTATTGCATTGCACACACGATCTAACTATACCAGAACTGACTTATTCCATTCTGCAATAACGAGATAACATGAGTCCGGTTGCACTGCATTGCACAGACAACGATGTTCATTAAAGAATATCAAATAAGCTATGCGCTTGTTGCATTGCAATACATACAATAACGAACTCTTTCCCATGTGCATTAAAGATAATATGTGTTTTGTAGCATTGCAGTGCACAAACGAGCTAACGTTGTGCATTGAAAAATAACATATAGGCTATGCACTTGTGCGGAGAGGAGATAGCATTTTTACCGTTGCATTGCAAAAAAATATCTATCTTATTCCTCTGTGCAATGAAAACACATAACATGTGTGCTTTCGCATTTCATTGCATAATACATCTAAACTATTAATTTGTGTTTTGAAGGGAAATTATTGCAAAAGCTATTCCTTTACATTGCGCACACAATAACTTTTTACAAAGAAGAATGACATGTGCTGTTGCATTGCATTGACACGAATGAGAATTGAATAGTAAAATATAAGCTTGTTGCATGCAATTATTACAAGAACTAATTCTTCACTACATGTGCTTTGAAGAGATACAATTTTTGTAGTTGCATTCGAATACCCAAAAGATCTAACTAATTCCTCTGTAAAATGAAAAATGCACACTACAACAAACTTATTCATTAGTGCACTGAAAGGAAATTATTGCATTAGCTATTGCCTTACAACGCATATAATAACTACCTCATAACTCGTGTGCATGAAGAGATAACATGAGTGCTGTTGCACTGCATTGCACAGACACATTGTAGTGTATTTGATACGATGTGTATCAAATAAGCTATGCCCTTTTTGCATTGCAATGCATATAATAACTAATTCCCATGTGCATTAAAGAAATAAAATATGTGTTGTTGCATTGCATTGCAAAAGCGATAAGGGAAATTATTGCAAAAGCTATTCCTTTACATTGCACACACAATAACTTTTTGCAAAGAAGAATGACATATGTGCTGTTGCATTGCATTGACACGATCTCTCATTGAATAGTAAAATATAAGCTTGTTGCATGCAATTATTACAAGAACTAATTCAATGCGTTGCGCATTGAAAAATAACATTTAGGCGATGCACTTGTTGCATTGCAATGCATACCAGAACTAATTCATTTCGTTGTGCTTTCAGGAGATACAATTCGTGCTGTTGCATTCCATTTCACACACGATCGAACATTGTGCATTGAAGAATAACATATAATCTATGAGTGCATTGCATACATACATACAATAACTAACTCAGTCCATTGTGTAAAGAAGGGATAACATAAGTGTTGTTGCACCCCAATGCACACTCGAGCTAACATTGTGTATTGAAGATTAACATATGCTTTGCACTTGTGGCGTACCAGAACTAAGTCATTCCGATGTGCATTGAAAAGAAAACGTTTTTGCTGTTACATTGCATTGCATAAAAGATCTAACATTAATTTGTGTATTCAACGGAAATCATCAAATTAGCTATATAGTGCATTATAGTGTGTAATGAAGAGATAACATTTGTGCGGTTGCAATGCATTACACACACAATTAAACGTGCATTAAAAAAAAACATTCAAGCTATAACCTTGTTCCACTGCACTGGAAACATTAATTAATTAATTCCGATGTGCATTAAAGAGATAACATTTTTGCTTTCGCATTGCATTGCATACGATCTAACGTTGTGTATTGAAAAATAACATATAGGCTATGCACTTGTTGCATTGCAATGCATACAATAACTAACTCATTCCTCATACAAACTACCTCATAACTCGTGTGCATGAAGTGATAACATGAGTGCTGTTGCACTGCACAGACAACGATGTGCATCAAATAAGCTATGCCGTTTTTGCATTGCAATGCATATAATAACTAATTCCCATGTGCATTAAAGAGATAAAATATGTGTTGTTGCTTTCCATTGCACAAGCGATCTAACGTTGTGCATTGAAAAATAACATTTAGGTAATGCAATTGTTGCATTCCAATGCATACCAGAACTAATTCATTTCGTTGTGCTTTCAGGAGATACAATTTGTGCTGTTGCATTGCATTTCACACACGATCAGATCAGATGTTATTCTTCAACGTTCTGCATTGAAGAATAACATATAAGCTGTGAGTGCATTGAATACACACATTTGTACTTGATGAAACCACCTCATTCCGATCTGAATTGAAGGGATAGCATTTTTCATGTTGCATTGCAAAAAAGATCTATCTAATTCCTCTGTGTAATGAAAACACATAACATATGTTATGCTTTCGCATTTCATGCAACATTGCATACAACAACAGACTATTATTAATTTGTGTATTGAAGGGAAATTATTGCAATAGCTATTCCTTTACAATACACACACACGTTGTGCAACGAAGAGATAACATATGTACTGTTGCATTGCATTTACACGATCTAACGTTGTGTATTAAAAATAACATAGGTTATGCACTTGTTGCATTGCTTTTATACGATCAAACTTTGCATTTTTGGAGTTATATTCTATTGCATAAAAGATCTAACGGATATAGTTTCATATAATAATATATTATTTATTCAACGCTAATTCTTAGATCGTGTGTGCAACACTCATTTTATATTTTTGTTGCACATGTGGTATGAGGTAGTAATTCTATGCATTGTAACCCAAGAGCTAATGCAATAAATTTCCCTTCAATGCAAATATTAGTTAGTTGTAGAATGTTAATAATAAGTTAATAACAAGTTAGTTGTAGTATGCAGTGCAATCAGAAAGCACATGTTATGTGTCATATCAGGCATACAGAGGCATACTCTTTGACCTACTGACCATATTTCTGTCTAAAGAGTTCTTGAACATACTGATTTCTTGTGATGTCATATCAGCCAGACAGTAGTCTATATCTGACTTATTAAACTTATTTCTGGTGAAAGCTTCCTCTAAATATTTTAACTATATAAACTAATAGACTCCTTCTGATCAAGCCTTCTTAAACTATATAAACTAATAGACTTCTTATCTGGTTTACATCAACCATAAAAAAAGTCAATTTTTCATATTTGACTGATTGAACATATTTTTGGCAAAATAAGTCCTCAAAAGGTTTTGAACTATATAAACATGAAATTTTCTGATTTTACATTACCCATTCAAAAGTCAATTTTTGACCTACTAAACATATTTCTGGCCAGAAACCATGTTAACTTATACATACATACTGACTTCTCATGAATCAGGCAGTCTATATTTGACCGATTGAACACATTTTTGGCCAACGAGTCCTCCAATTTTTTTTTACTATTATAAACTTATAGACTCCTTCTGATGTTAAATCAGCCACTCATGGACTCATGAACCATTCATGGACTTATGAATCAAAATTTTCAATACATACTTATTGACGCCTGATGTTGAATTGACCTACTGAACATGTTTTTGTCCGAAGAGTCTATGAACTTGAACTTTCTATACATATTGTCTTTTTCTTCAGCCATAGAGTAGTTCAATTTTGGCATTTTGAACATAAGTGTAACTAAAGAGTCCTCGATCTTGAACTTTCTATTCATACTCATAGACACTTTCGGAAAATGCTTCAGCCAAACAATTGAACATATTTGACTATTGAACATATTTCTGGCCTTAGAAACTTATTTTTCTATACAAAAAAATTGACTCCTGATGTTACAAGATTCATATATTATTTCAATATTTGACCTACTGAACATATTTCTGACCAAAGAACCTTAATCTTGAACTTTCTATACATAGGCCTACTCGTTGACTCCTCCTGATGTTACGTCAGCCATTTCGAAGTCCATCGATCCGACGATCTGACATATCGAACTTATTTCTGGTCAATGGGTCCTCAAAAGGTTTAAACTATATCAACTTACAGACTGATGTTAAATACCATACAGCCATAGAGAGGTCCCTTTTTGACTTACCATATTTCTGGCCAAAGTGAACTCGAACTTGAACGTTCTAAATATCCTCCACTCATTCTGATGTTACGTCAGCCATAAATATATAATATAACACAGCCATATACTTTAATACAGCCATACTTTAGTTCAAATTTGACCTCTTTAACATTTCTATTACCAAAGTGACCTCGATCTTGATCGTTCCATTCATACTCAGAGGTTTGTTCTGATGTTTCATCATTGAGACAGAACTCCATTGTACCTGCTGTACAAATTTCTGGCAAAAGAATCATCAAAGTTTAACTTACTGTTCATGCTCCTAGACTACTTTTGATTTTACATCTACCATACAGCAGTCCATATTTGACCAAGAGAACATATTTCTGACCAAAGAGTCATCAAAGGGTATGTTTATATGCGTTCTCAAAGACTACTTTATATGTTACATCAACCATATCGTTAGTCCAAATTTGACCCAATGACCAACTTTAATTATCTATACATTATTTTTATCTCCTTCTGATGTTTCATATTTGACAATTGAAGAGATTTCTGGCTGAAGAGCCTTGATCTTTCTATACATTATCATAGACACTTTCATATGTCTGGCAAAAGAGTCCTCAATCTTGAACTTTCTATACATACTCCTTCTGATTCTTTATAAGGCATATTAACGTCCATATAATAATCTTTCTATTAATATATGACCTATTATTATTTCTGTTCAAAGGTTCCTCAAAAGTTTCTAAACGTTGTAAAATTATAGACTCCCTCTGATGATAAATCAGCTATAAAGAAGTCAAATTTTGACTCTTGAGTCATATGTAAAGAAATGTTGAATGATTCTTTGGCCAAAAATATATTCAGAGGCTGAATCATCTTAGTGATGTATCATCACTGATTAACTTATCAAATGTTAATCTTTAAAGACTCTTTTGCCAGTAATATTTTCAGTAGGTCAAATTTGGACTTCTGTATGGCTAAATTAACATCAGAAGGAGTCGGTAAGTTTAGAATAGTAAAAAACATTTTGAGGATTTTTTAGCCAAAAATATGTTCAATCGGTCAAATATGGCTGATATAACAGCGAGAAGTCTGTATATAGTAGAAGTAAGTTATTCCTTCAGGACTCAGTAATATGTAATATGTTCAATCGGTCAGATATGAATTACTATATGGACTTCTGTATGGCTTATGAAGCATCAGAATGAGTCTATGAAAGAGTCTATGTATGTATAGAAAGTTAAAGATCGAGGATTCTCTTGGCCGGAAATTTGTTCCTCGGGTAAAATATGGTCTTCTGTATGCCTGACGTAACATCAGAAGGAGTCAACGAGTATGTATAGATAGTTCAAGTTTCGAGTACTCTCTGGCCAGAAATATGTTCAAAAGGTCAAATATGGACTTTTTTCAGGATGGTATAACAAAATTCTGTATGGCTGATTTAACATCAGAAGGAGTCTATAAGTTTATGATAGTCAAAATCCTTTTAAGAACTCTTTGGTGAAAGAACTCTTTGGTGAAAAATTTGTTCAATCGGTCAAATATGGACTACTCTCTGCCTGATATAACATTACGAGAAGTCAGTCTGTATGTATAGTGAGTTAATGTTCACGGACTCTGGACAGAATTATGTTCAGTAGGAGCATGTACAGAAATTTCAGTACTTCGAGTCTCCAGGGACAAAAATAAGCTGAGTAGGTCAAAAATGGACTACTCGTTGGTTAATATAACATCACAAGAAGTCACTCTGTAGATAATGATCAAGATTTCTTTGGCCAGAAATATGTTCAGTAGGTCAAAAAGGGACCTCTGTGTACCTGATTTATCATCAGAAGGAGTCTATAACTTTATATAGTTTAAAAACTTTTGAGGGCTCTTTGACCAGATATAATTCAATAGGTAAGATATGGACATCTATATGGCTCTTTGTCCAGACATATATGTTCCTTGGGTCAAATATGGACTTCTTTATGACCGACTTAACATCAGAAAGATTCAACAAGTATACATAGAAAGGTAAAGTTTCGAGTACTCTTTGGCCGGAAAAAGGTTCAGTATGTCAAATATGGACTTTTGTCAGGATGATATAACATCCGAAGATATCAATCTGAATGTCGTGTTAATCTTTAGGGACTCTTTGGCGAGTAATATTTTTAGTAGGTCAAATTTGGACTTCTGTATGGCTAATTTAAGGAGTCGATAAGTTTATAATACTAAAAAACATTTTGAGGATTCTTTGGTCAAAAATATGTTCAATCTGTTAGATATGGGATTCTATATGGACTTCTATATGGCTTATGAAGCATCAGAAGGAGTCTATGAGTATCTATAGAAAGTTCAAGATCGAGGATTCTTTGGCCAGAAATTTGTTCCTCGGGTCAAATATGGACTATTGTATGGCTAATGTAATATCAAAAGGAGTCAATGTGTATAGAAAGGTCATGTTCAAAGATACTGTGGCCAAAAAAAATGTTCAGCAGTTCATAAAGCAACCTCTCTATAGCTGATTTAACATCAGAAGGAGTCTATAAGTTTATATAGTTTAAAACATTTTGAAGACTCTTAGACCATAAATAAGTTCAATAGGTCAGATATGGACTTCTAAATGGCTTATGGGGCATCAGAAGGAGTCTTTGAGTATGTATAGAAGGTTGAAGATCGAGGAGTCTTTTTCCAGTAATATGTTCAGTAGGTCAAATATGGACTTCTGTATGGCTGATTTAACATTAAAAGTAGTCTATAAGTTTAGAATATTAAAAAAACATTTTGAGGAATCTTTGGCCAAAAATATGTTCAATCGATCAAATATGGACTAAACTCTGGCTGGCATCACGAGGAGTCTGTATAGTAGGGGATGTATAGTAAGGTAATGTTCAAGGTCTCTGGCCAGAAATATGTTCAGTAGGTCAAATATGGACTTCTTTATGGCTGATTTGACATCAGAATGAGTCTATGAGAATATATAGAAATTTCAAGATCGAGTACTCTAGGGCCAGAAATAAGTTAAGTAGGTCAAAAATGGCTGGACTACTGGCTGGACTACTGGCTGGATAATATAACATCACAAGGAGTCAGTCTCTAAGTATAGCAAGATAATGTTCAAGAACTCTTTGGCCAGAAATATGTTTAATAGGTGCAAAAAGGGACTACTGGCTGGACTACTGGCTGGATAATATAACATCACAAGGAGTCAGTCTCTAAGTATAGCAAGATAATGTTCAAGAACTCTTTGGCCAGAAATATGTTTAATAGGTGCAAAAAGGGACTACTGGCTGGACTACTGGCTGGATAATATAACATCACAAGGAGTCAGTCTCTAAGTATAGCAAGATAATGTTCAAGAACTCTTTGGCCAGAAATATGTTTAATAGGTGCAAAAAGGGACCTCTCTATAGATGATTTATTATCAGGAGTCTATAACTTTTTATAGTTTAAATACTTTTGAGGACGCATTGACCAGAAATAAGTTCAATAGGTCAGATACGGACATCTATATGGCTTATGAAGCATCAGAAGGAGTCTATGAGTATGTATAGAAAGTCCAAGATCGAGGACTCTTTGGCCAGAAACATGTTCCTTGGGTCAAAAATGGACTTCTGTAAGGCTGACGTAAAATCAGAAAGATTCAACGAGTATATAAAGAAAGGTCAAGTTTTGAGTACTCTTTAGCTGGAAAAAATTTCACTATGTCAAATATGGACTTTTGTCAGGATGATATAGCAAATATATCAATCTGAATGTCTAGTGTTAATCTTTAGGGACTCTTTGGCCGGTAATATTTTAGTAGGTCAAATTTGGACTTCTGTATGGCTAATTTACCCAGTCGATAAGTTTATAATAGTAAAAAACATTTTGAGGATTCTTTGGTCAAAAATATGTTCAATCTGTCACATATGGGCTTCTATATGGACTTCTATATGGCTTATGAAGCATCATAAGGAGTCTATGAGTATCTATAGAAAGTTCAAGATCGAGGATTCTTTGGCCAGAAATTTGTTCCTCGGGTAAAATATGGACTTCTGTATGGCTGATTTAACATCAGAAGGAGTCAACGAGTACGCATAGAAAGTTCAAGGTTCGAGTACTCTTTGGCCAGAAATATGTTTAGTGGTTAAAATCTTTACTGTCGTCTGGCTGATATAACTTCAAAAGAAATCAATCTGTATGTAGATAAATTCAGAATCATGTTAATGTCAGAATCAAGGTAATGTTTGGCCAAAAATATGTTCAGTATAGGTCAAATATGGACTATTGCATGGCTAATATAACATCACAAGAAGTCAATCTGTATGTATACCAAGATAATGTTCAAGAATTTTTTGGCCAGAAATATGTTCAATAGGTGCAAAAAGGGACCTCTCTATAGATGATTTATTATCAGGAGTCTATAAATTTTTATCGTTTAAATACTTTTGAGGACGCATTGACCAGAAATAAGTTCAATAGATCAGATACGGACATCTATATGGCTTATGAAGCATCAGAAGGAGTCTATGAATATGTATAGAAAGTCCAAGATCGAGGACTCTTTGGCCAGAAACATGTTCCTTGGGTAAAAAATGGACTTCTGTATGGCTGACGTAAAATCAGAAAGAGTCAACGAGTATATAAAGAAAGGTCAAGTTTTGAGTAGCCTACTCTTTAGCTGGAAAAAATTTCACTATGTCAAATATGGACTTTTGTCAGGATGATATAGCAAAGATATCAATCTGAATGTCTAGTGTTAATCTTTAGGGACTCTTTGGCCAGTAATATTTTTAGTAGGTCAAATTTGGACTTCTGTATGGCTAATTTAAGGAGTCGATAAGTTTATAATATAAAAAAACAGTTTGAGGATTCTTTGGTCAAAAATATGTTCAATCTGTCAGATATGGGCTTCTATATGGACTTCTATATGGCTTATAAAGCATCAGAAGGAGTCTATGAGTATCTATAGAAAGTACAAGATCGAGGATTCTTTGGCCAGAAATTTGTTCCTCGGGTAAAATATGGACTTCTGTATGGCGGACGTAACATCATACGGAGTCAACGAATATGTATAGAAAGTTCAAGGTTCGAGTACTCTTTGGCCAGAAATATGTTTAGTGGTTCAAATTTTTACTGTCGTCTGACTGAAATAACATCAGCATAAATCAATCTGAATGTAGATAAATGCAGATTCATGTTAATGTAAGGTAATGTTTGGCCAAAAATATGTTCAGTAGGTCAAATATGGACTATTGTATGGCTAATGTAATATCAAAAGGAGTCAATATGTATAGAAAGGTCATGTTCAAAGATACTATGGCCAAAAAAAATGTTCCGCAGTTCATAAAGCAACCTCTCTATAGCTGATTTAACATCAGAAGGAGTCAATAAGTTTATATAGTTTAAAACATTTTGAAGACTCTTAGACCAGAAATAAGTTCAATAGGTCAGATATGGACTTCTAAATGGCTTATGGAGCATCAGAAGGAGTCTTTGAGTATGTATAGAAGGTTGAAGATCGAGGAGTCTTTTTCCAGTAATATGTTCAGTAGGTCAAAAATGGACTACTGGCTGGATAATATAACATCACAAGAAGTCAGTCTCTATGTATAGCAAGATCATGTTCAAGAACTCTTTGGCCAGAAATATGTTCAATAGGTGCAAAAAGGGACCTCTCTATAGATGATTTATTATCAGGAGTCTATAACTTTTTATAGTTTAAATACTTTTGAGGACCCATTGACCAGAAATAAGTTCAATAGGTCAGATACGGACATCTATATGGCTTATGAAGCATCAGAAAGAGTCTATGAGTATGTATAGAAAGTCCAAGATCGAGGACTCTTTGGCTAGAAACATGTTCCTTGGGTCAAAAATGGACTTCTGTATGGCTGAGGTAAAATCGGAAAGAGTCAACGAGTATATAAAGAAAGGTCAAGTTTTGAGTAATCTTTAGCTGGAAAAAATGTCACTATGTCAAATATGGACTTTTTTCAGGATGATAAAGCAAAGATATCAATCTGAATGTCTAGTGTTAATCTTTAGGGACTGTTTGGCCAGTAATATTTTAGTACGTCAAATTTGGACTTCTGTATGGCTAATTTACGCAGTCAATAAGTTTATAATAGTGAAAAAACATTTTGAGGATTCTTTGGCCAAAAATATGTTCAATCGGTGAAATATGGACAAAAGTCTGGCTAACATAACATTACAAGAAGTCTGTATAGTAGGAGAAGTATGTATATAGTAAGGTAATTTTCAAGGTCTCTGGCCAGAAATATGTTCAGTAGGTCAAATATGGACTTCCTTGGCTGATTTGACATCAGAAGGAGTCTATGAGAATGTATAGAAATTTCAAGATCGAGTACTCTAGGGCCAGAAATAAGTTGAGTATGTCAAAAATGGACTGCTTGCTGGATAATATAACATCACAAGAAGTCAATATGTATGTATACCAAGATAATGTTCAAGAACTCTTTGGCCAGAAATATGTTCAATAGGTGCAAAAAGGGACCTCTCTATAGATGTTTTCTTATCAGGAGTCTATAACTTTTTATAGTTTAAAAACTTTTGAGGACCCATTGACCAGAAATAAGTTCAATAGGTCAGATACGGACATCTCTATGGCTTATGAAGCATCAGAAGGAGTCTATGAGTATGTATAGAAAGTCCAAGATCGAGGACTCTTTGGCCAGAAACATGTTCCTTGGGTCAAAAATGGACTTCTGTATGGCTGACGTAAAATCAGAAAGAGTCAACTAGTATATTAAGAAAGGTCAAGTTTTGAGTACTCTTTAGCTGGAAAAATTTTCACTATGTCAAATATGGACTTTTGTCAGGATGATATTGCAAGATATCAATCTGAATGTCTAGTGTTAATCTTTAGGGACTCTTTGGCCAGTAATATTTTTAGTAGGTAAAATTTGGACTTCTGTATGGCTAATTTAAGGAGTCGATAAGTTTATAATAGTAAAAAACATTTTGAGGATTCTTTGGTCAAAAATATGTTCAATCTGTCAGATATGGGCTTCTATATGGACTTCTATATGGCTTATAAAGCATCAGAAGGAGTCTATGAGTATCTATAGAAAGTACAAGATCGAGGATTCTTTGGCCAGAAATTTGTTCCTCGGGTAAAATATGGACTTCTGTATGGCGGACGTAACATCATACGGAGTCAACGAATATGTATAGAAAGTTCAAGGTTCGAGTACTCTTTGGCCAGAAATATGTTTAGTGGTTCAAATTTTTACTGTCGTCTGACTGAAATAACATCAGCATAAATCAATCTGAATGTAGATAAATGCAGATTCATGTTAATGTAAGGTAATGTTTGGCCAAAAATATGTTCAGTAGGTCAAATATGGACTATTGTATGGCTAATGTAATATCAAAAGGAGTCAATATGTATAGAAAGGTCATGTTCAAAGATACTATGGCCAAAAAAAATGTTCCGCAGTTCATAAAGCAACCTCTCTATAGCTGATTTAACATCAGAAGGAGTCAATAAGTTTATATAGTTTAAAACATTTTGAAGACTCTTAGACCAGAAATAAGTTCAATAGGTCAGATATGGACTTCTAAATGGCTTATGGAGCATCAGAAGGAGTCTTTGAGTATGTATAGAAGGTTGAAGATCGAGGAGTCTTTTTCCAGTAATATGTTCAGTAGGTCAAAAATGGACTACTGGCTGGATAATATAACATCACAAGAAGTCAGTCTCTATGTATAGCAAGATCATGTTCAAGAACTCTTTGGCCAGAAATATGTTCAATAGGTGCAAAAAGGGACCTCTCTATAGATGATTTATTATCAGGAGTCTATAACTTTTTATAGTTTAAATACTTTTGAGGACCCATTGACCAGAAATAAGTTCAATAGGTCAGATACGGACATCTATATGGCTTATGAAGCATCAGAAAGAGTCTATGAGTATGTATAGAAAGTCCAAGATCGAGGACTCTTTGGCTAGAAACATGTTCCTTGGGTCAAAAATGGACTTCTGTATGGCTGAGGTAAAATCGGAAAGAGTCAACGAGTATATAAAGAAAGGTCAAGTTTTGAGTAATCTTTAGCTGGAAAAAATGTCACTATGTCAAATATGGACTTTTTTCAGGATGATAAAGCAAAGATATCAATCTGAATGTCTAGTGTTAATCTTTAGGGACTGTTTGGCCAGTAATATTTTAGTACGTCAAATTTGGACTTCTGTATGGCTAATTTACGCAGTCAATAAGTTTATAATAGTGAAAAAACATTTTGAGGATTCTTTGGCCAAAAATATGTTCAATCGGTGAAATATGGACAAAAGTCTGGCTAACATAACATTACAAGAAGTCTGTATAGTAGGAGAAGTATGTATATAGTAAGGTAATTTTCAAGGTCTCTGGCCAGAAATATGTTCAGTAGGTCAAATATGGACTTCCTTGGCTGATTTGACATCAGAAGGAGTCTATGAGAATGTATAGAAATTTCAAGATCGAGTACTCTAGGGCCAGAAATAAGTTGAGTATGTCAAAAATGGACTGCTTGCTGGATAATATAACATCACAAGAAGTCAATATGTATGTATACCAAGATAATGTTCAAGAACTCTTTGGCCAGAAATATGTTCAATAGGTGCAAAAAGGGACCTCTCTATAGATGTTTTCTTATCAGGAGTCTATAACTTTTTATAGTTTAAAAACTTTTGAGGACCCATTGACCAGAAATAAGTTCAATAGGTCAGATACGGACATCTCTATGGCTTATGAAGCATCAGAAGGAGTCTATGAGTATGTATAGAAAGTCCAAGATCGAGGACTCTTTGGCCAGAAACATGTTCCTTGGGTCAAAAATGGACTTCTGTATGGCTGACGTAAAATCAGAAAGAGTCAACTAGTATATTAAGAAAGGTCAAGTTTTGAGTACTCTTTAGCTGGAAAAATTTTCACTATGTCAAATATGGACTTTTGTCAGGATGATATTGCAAGATATCAATCTGAATGTCTAGTGTTAATCTTTAGGGACTCTTTGGCCAGTAATATTTTTAGTAGGTAAAATTTGGACTTCTGTATGGCTAATTTAAGGAGTCGATAAGTTTATAATAGTAAAAAACATTTTGAGGATTCTTTGGTCAAAAATATGTTCAATCTGTCAGATATGGGATTCTATATGGACTTCTATATGGCTTATGAAGCATCAGAAGGAGTCTATGAGTATCTAGAGAAAGTTCAAGATCGAGGATTCTTTGGCCAGAAATTTGTTCCTCGGGTCAAATATGGACTATTGTATGGCTAATGTAATATCAAAAGGAGTCAATGTGTATAGAAAGGTCATGTTCAAAGATACTGTGGCCAAAAAAAATGTTCAGCAGTTCATAAAGCAACCTCTCTATAGCTGATTTAACATCAGAAGGAGTCTATAAGTTTATATAGTTTAAAACATTTTGAAGACTCTTAGACCATAAATAAGTTCAATAGGTCAGATATGGACTTCTAAATGGCTTATGGAGCATCAGAAGGAGTCTTTGAGTATGTATAGAAGGTTGAAGATCGAGGAGTCTTTTTCCAGTAATATGTCCAGTAGGTCAAATATGGACTTCTGTATGGCTGATTTAACATTAAAAGTAGTCTATAAGTTTATAATATTAAAAAAACATTTTGAGGAATCTTTGGCCAAAAATATGTTCAATCGGTCAAATATGGACTAAAGTCTGGCTGGCATCACGAGAAGTCTGTATAGTAGGGGATGTATAGTAAGGTACTATAAGAAAAAGAAAATAACAAAATACCTGAAGAAAGCAAACTCTCTGCTGAGCTGCAGGTCAGCACATTCTCCGGAGAATCCGAAACTATGGCACATAACGTCCAACTGTTACCATGGAAAAGAAAATACATTTAAAAGCTTGAAGGAATGAAGTGTTCCTCTTCTTTTAACTTTTACAGACCAAATTAACCAAAGAAAAAGAAAAAAAAATAGATATCTTTAATCTTTAGGGACTCTTTGGCCAGTAATATTTTTAGTAGGTCAAATTTGGACTTCTGTATGGCTAATTTACGCAGTCGATAAGTTTATAATAGTAGAAAACATTTTGAGGATTCTTTGGCCAAAAATATGTTCAATCGGTCAAATATGGACAAAAGTCTGGCTAACATAACATCACAAGAAGTCTGTACAGTAGGAGAAGTATGTATATAGTCAGGTAATGTTCAAGGTCTCTGGCCAGAAATATGCTCAGTAGGTCAAATATGGACTTCTTTGGCTGATTTGACATCAGAAGGAGTCTATGAGAATGTATAGAAATTTCAAGATTGAGTACTCTAGGGCCAGAAATAAGTTGAGTATATCAAAAATAGACTGCTTGCTGGATAATATGACATTACAAGAAGTCAATCTGTATGTATATCAAGATAATGTTCAAGAACTCTTTGGCCAGAAACATTTTCCTTGGGTCAAAAATGGACTTCTGTATGGCTGATTTAACATTAAAAGGAGTTTATAAGTTTATAATATTAAAAAGCATTTTGAGGAATCTTTGGCCAAAAATATGTTCAATCGGTCAAATATGGACTAAAGTCTGGCTGACATAACATCACAAGAAGTCTGTATAGTAGAAGTATGTATAGTAAGGTAATGTTCAAGGTCTCTGGCCAGAAATATGTTCAGTAGGTCAAATATGGACTTCTTTATGGCTGATTTGACATTAGAAGAAGAATATATAGAAATTTAAAGATCAAGGTCAAAAATGGACTAATGGCTGGATAACAGGACCCTTGAGGACCCTTTGACCAGAATGAACTTATGTTATGGACTTCTAAATGGCTTATCAAGATCGAGGAGTCGTTTTCGAGTAATATGTCCCGTAGGTCAAATATGGACCTCTGTTTGATTTATTTAACTTTAAAAGGAGTGAATAAGTTTATAATAGTAAAAACTATTTTGAGGATTCTTGGGCCTTCAATCGGTCAATATCTTCAATCAGTTAATATAATCGATGACTTTCATTGCATTGCATTGCATTCAACAACTAATTGATTCCCTTGTATATTGAAGAGCTGTTGCATGACAATGCATACAATAACTAACGCATTCTTTTGTGCAATAAAGAGATAACATGTGTACAGTTGCAAACACGATCACACAGTGTGCATTGAAGAATAACATATAAGCTCAATATATCAAGCTTGTTTCATTACAATGCATACCAGAACTAATTCATTCGGATAAGCATTTAGTGCTGTTTCATTTGATTGCACAAAATATCTAACTTAATTTTCTGTGCAATATGAAAACATATATGTATGTAAACATATTTAGAGGAATAATTTATATTATATTCTGGATACAACTGCGAAAATATTATTTCTTTAATGAACATCGGAATGAGTTAGGTCTTGTAGGCAGTGCACTGCAACAATTGTAGAGGGTAAATGTTATTCTTCAATGCAAAATGTTTGATCTTGTGTGCAATAGATGTAACAGCAAATATGTTATCTCATCATTGCACAACAGAATGAGTTACTTATTTTGTAGAAAAAAGATAGATGTAAAGCAATGATGCAATGATAAAGCATTGATTTTCCTTCAATGTACAATTGAATTGAGTTGTTTGTAGAATGCAAAGCAATGCACATATGTTATGTGTTCTTTCGCATTACACTGAATATTACAACAAACTTTGTGCATTAAAGGGAAATTATTGCACTAGCTGTTGCATTAAAATCCTTATACGCAACGAAAAGAGACAACATAAAGATTGAATGCTGTTGCATTGCATTGACACGATCTAACAGGTGCTTTCGCACTGCACTGCATCCTACAAACAAACTTATTCATTAGTGCACTGAAGGGAAATTATTGCATTAGCTGTTGCATTACAATCCATAGAATAACTACATCATACCTCGTGTGCAAAGAAGAGATAACATGTGTTGCATTGCATTGCACACACTATCTAAGATTTAGCGTTGAAGAATAACATATCAGCTATGCACATGTTGCATTTCAATGCATGCCAGAACTTAACTCATTCCTTTGTCCGTTAAGGAAATAACATGAGTGCTGGTGTATTGCATTGAACACACGATCCAAATATACCAGAACTGACTTATTCCATTGTACAATAACGAGATAACATGAGTCCGGTTGCACTGCATTGTATAGACAACGATGTTCATTAAAGAATATCAAATAAGCTATGCGCTTGTTGCATTGCAATACATACAATAACGAACTCTTTCCCATGTGCATTAAAGATAATATGTGTTTTGTAGCATTGCATTGCACAAACGATCTAACGTTGTGCATTGAAAAATAACATATAGGAAACACAACATCCTCTGTGCAATGAAAACACATAACATATGTGCTTTCGCATTTCATTGCATAATACATCTAAACTATTAATTTGTGTTTTGAACACACAATAACTTTTTGCTAAGAAGAAATAACATATGTGCTGTTGCATTGACACGATCTAACGTTGAGTATTGAATAGTCAAATATAAGCTTGTTGCATGCAATTATTACAAGAACTAATTCTTCACTACATGTGCTTTGAAGAGATACAATTTTTGCATTTGCATTCGAATACCCAAAAGATCTAACTAATTCCTCTATAAAATGAAAAATGCACACTACAACAAACTTATTCATTAGTGCACTGAAAGGAAACTATTGCATTAGCTATTGCCTTACAACGCCTCATAACTCGTGTGCATGAAGAGATAACATGAGTGCTGTTGCACTGCATTGCACAGACAATGATATGCATCAAACAAGCTATGCCCTTTTTGCATTGCAATGCATACAATAACTAGCTCATTTCCATTTGCATTAAAGAGATAAAATATGTGTTGTTGCATTGCATTGCACAAGCGATCTAACGTTGTGCATTAGAAAATAACATATAGGCGATACACTTGTTGCATTGCAATGCATACCAGAACTAATTCATTTCGTTGTGCTTTCAGGAGATACAATTTGTGCTGTTGCATTGCATTTCACACTGGGAACACTTGTGTGAAATGCACTTCCAAACTGGGAACACTTCCCTTAAATCTTTGATGTACTCGCTACATCATAAGAAGAATGGCATCTACGCTAATATTAGTGTCTTTGTATATCCCAAAGTTTTCCCGCAGCCTGCCGGATCTAAGCCGTATCCAGATCTGATGAAGGAGATCCACCTGGACCCGATGACAATGCAGTGCTGAAGTATCCACTATCCTCTCCCTATGGAGGATCCCTTTCCCACTCTACAGATGAAGCGTTGTGAATTTCGGATCGCGTACCCCGAAGTGATAAAATAAAACAAAATTCTGTATCAAAATTTATAGGCAAGACAAGTAGTTTGTTTAGGCTGGGTTGTATGGAATTACAAACCTGCGCACATATTTTCAAAAGCACATAACTATAGAATAAATTCTGAATGAGGATGTGAACGCCGTCAGCGTTAATCACAGGTTCGCGTTTAAAGTCTGATCATTTCGACGGAGGTGAATCAATCAAAGTTAACATTAGCTGGAAATAACATTATTCAAGAACCGCTATAACGCCAAAACAATCTGTTACCTTAAATTATATGTTTCTCTCTGTAAAGCTGCTTTGAAACAATACATTGTTAAAAGCGTTATGTAAATGAAGATGACTTGACTTGACACAAGATCGAACGTTGTGCATTGAAGAATAACATATAAGCTATGAGTGCATTGCATACATACATACAATAATTAACTCAATCCATTGTGTAAAGAAGGGATAACATAAGTGTTGTTGCACTCCAATGCACAGCACACTCGAGCTAACATTGTGTATTGAAGATTAACATATGCTTTGCACTTGTGGCGTACCAGAACTAAGTCATTTGATGTGCATTGAAGAGAAAATGTTTTTGCTGTTACATTGCATTGCATAAAAGATCTAACATTAATTTGTGTATTCAAGGGAAATCATCAAATTAGCTATCGCATTATAGTGCATTATAGTGTGTAATGAAGAGATAACATTTGTGCGGTTGCAATGCATTACACACACAATTAAACGTGCATTAAAAAAATAACATTTAAGCTATAAGCTTGTTGCACTGCAATGCAAACATTAATTAATTCATTCCGATGTGCATTAAAGAGATAACATTTTTGCTTTCGCATTGCATTGCATAATATTATGCAATAATAATCCTGGCGAGGATTCTCATATAATGTTGTGTGTTGAAAAATAACATAGGCTATGCACTTGTTGCATTGCAATGCATACAATCACACGATCAGATCAGATGTTATTCTTCAACGTTCTGCATTGAAGAATAACATATAAGCTGTGAGTGCATTCAATACACACATTTGTACTTGTTGAATTACCTCATTCCGATCTGCATTGAAGGGATAGCATTTTTCATGTTGCATTGCAAAAAAGATCTATCTAATTCCTCTGTGCAATGAAAACACATAACATATGTTATGCTTTCGCATTTCATACAACATTGCATTAGCTGTGTGTGTATTGTAAAGGAATAGCTATTGCAATAATTTCCCTTCAATACACAAATAAATTAATAGTCTGTTGTTGTATGCAATGTTGTATTGCAACATTGCAAACAACAACAGACTACTAATTTATTTGTGTATTGAAGGGAAATTATTGCAATAGCTATTCCTTTACAATACACACACAATAACTTTGTGCAACGAAGAGATAACATATGTACTGTTGCATTGCATTTACACGATCTAACGTTGTGTATTAAAAATAACATAGATTTTTGCACTTGTTGCATTGCTTTTATACGATGAAACTTTGCATTTTTGGAGTTATATTCTATTGAATAAAAGATCTAACGGATATAGTTTGATATAATAATACATTATTTATTCAACGCTAATTCTTAGATCGTGTGTGCAACACTCATGTTATATTTTTGTTGCACATGTGGTAATTCTATAGTAATTCTATGCATTGTAACCCAAGAGCTAATGCAATACATTTCCCTTCAATGCAAATATTAGTTAGTTGTGGAATGTTAATAATAAGTTAATAACAAGTTAGTTGTAGTATGCAGTGCAATCAGAAAGCACATGTTATGTGTCATATCAGGCATCCAGAGGCATACTCCTACAGAGGCATACTCCTACCTACTGACCATATTTCTGTCTAAAGAGTTCTTGAACATACTGACTTCTTGTGATGTTATATCAGCCAGACAGTAGTCTATATCTGACTTATTAAACTTATTTCTGGTGAAAGCTTCCTCTAAATATTTTAACTATATAAACTAATAGACTCCTTCAGATCAAGGCTTCTTAAAGCCTTCTTAAACTATATAAACTAATAGACTTCTTATCTGGTTTACATCAACCATAAAAAAAATCAATTTTTCATATTTGACTGATTGAACATTTTTTTGGCAAAAAAAGTCCTCAAAAGGTTTTGAACTATATAAACATAAAATACTTCTGATTTTACATTACCCATTCAAAAGTCAATTTTTGACCTACTAAACATATTTCTGGCCAGAGACCATGTTAACTTATACATATACATACTGACTTCTCATGAATCAGGCAGTCCATATTTGACCGATTGAACACATTTTTGGCCAAAGAGTCCTCCAAATGTTTTTTACTATTATAAACTTATAGACTCCTTCTGATGTTAAATCAGCCACTCATGGACTCATGAACCATTCATGGACTCATGAATCTAAATTTTCAATACATACTTATTAACGCCTGATGTTGAATTGACCTACTGAAGATGTTTTTGTCCGAAGAGTCTATTAACTTGAACTTTCTATACATATTGTCTGTTTCTTCAGCCATAGAGTAGTTCAATTCTGGCATTTTGAACATAAGTGTAACTGAAGAGTCCTCGATCTTGAACTTTCTATTCATACTCATAGACACTTTCGGAAAATGCTTCAGCCAAACAATTGTCCATATTTGACTATTGAGCATATTTCTGGCCTTATAAACAATGAACTTCATTTTTCTATACAAAAAAATTGACTCCTGATGTTACAAGAGTCATATATTATTTCAATGTTTGACCTATTGAACATATTTCTGACCGAAGAACCTTAATCTTGAACTTTCTATACATAGGCCTACTCGTTGACTCCTCCTGATGTGACGTCAGCCATTGCCATATCTGACGTATCGAACTTATTTCTGGTCAATGGGTCCTCAAAAGGTTTAAACTATATAAACAGACTGATGTTAAATACAGCCATGCAGCCAGAGAGGTCCCTTTTTGACTTACTCAACATATTTCTTGCCAAAGTGAACGAACTTGAACGTTCTAAATATCCTCGACTCATTCTGATGTTACGTCAGCCATAAATATATAATATAATACACCCATATCTGACTTGTTGAACTTATTTCTGGTCAATGGGTCATCAAAGGCATTTAAATATATATAATCTTACGTAATATATTATATAATATATATGCTATATAATCTTATAGACTAAATCTGATGTTTCATCAGCCATACTTTAGTTCAAATTTGACCTCTTTAATATTTCTATAACCAAAGTGACCTCGATCTTGATCGTTCCATACATACTCATAGGTTTATTCTGATGTTTCATCATTGAGACAGAACTCCATTGTACCTGCTGTACATATTTCTGGCAAAAGAATCATCAAAGTTTAACTTACTCTTCATGCTCCTAGACTACTTTTGATTTTACATCTACCATACAGCAGTCCATATTTGACCAAGAGAACATATTTCTGATCAAAGAGTCATCAAAGGGTATGTTTGCGTTTTCAAAGACTACTTTTGATATTACATCAACCATATCGTTAGTCCAAATTTGACCCAATGAACAACTTTAATTATCTATACATTATTTCTATCTCCTTCTGATGTTTCATCAGCCAGGCTTGTCCATATTTGACAATTGAAGAGATTTCTGGCTGAAGAGTCCTTGATCTTTCTATACATACTCATAAACACTTTCATATGTCTGGGCAAAGAGTCCTCAATCTTGAACTTTCTTTACATACTCCTAGTCTCCTGATTTTTCATAAGCCATATTAATGTCCATATAATAATCTTTCTATTAATATATGACCTATTATTATTTCTGGTCAAAGGTTCCTCAAAAGTTTATAAACTTTGTAAAATTATAGACTCCCTCTGATGATAAATTACCTATACAGAAGTCATGACTCTTGAGTCATATGTAAAGAAATGTTGAATGATTCCTTGGCCAAAAATATATTCAGAGGCTGAATCATCTTAGTGATGTATCATCACTGATTAACTTATCAAATGTTAATCTTCAAAGACTCTTTTGCCGGTAATATTTTCAGTAGGTCAAATTTGGACTTCTGTATGGCTAATTTCACATCAGAAGGAGTCGATAAGTTTATAATAGTAAAAAACATTTTGAGGATTTTTTAGACAAAATATGTTCAATCGGTCAAATATGGACTACTGTCTGGCTGATATAACATAGCGAGGAGTCTGTATAGTAGGAGAAGAATGCATAGTAAGTTATTCCTTAAGGACTCTTTGGCCAGTTTATAATAGTAAAACATATTTTGAGGATTTTTTGGCCAAAAATGATATGAGATATGAATTACTATATGGACTTCTATATGGCTTACGAAGCATCAGAATGAGTCTATGTATGTATGTATAGAAAGTTAAAAATCGAGGATTCTTTGGCCGGAAATTTGTTCCTCGGGTAAAATATGGTCTTCTGTATGCCTGACGTAACATCAGAAGGAGTCAACGAGTATAGTTCAAGTTTCAAGTACTCTCTGGCCAGAAATATGTTCAAAAGGTCAAATATGGACTTTTTTCGGGATGGTATAACAAAATTCTGTATGGCTGATTTAACATCAGAAGGAGTCTATAAGTTTATGATAGTCAAAATCCTTTTGAGAACTCTTTGGTGAAAAATTTGTTCAATCGGTCAAATATGGACTACTCTCTGCCTGATATAACATTACGAGAAGTCAGTCTGTATGTATAGTGAATTAATGTTCACGGACTCTGGACAGAAATATGTTCAGTAGGTCAAAAATTTACTTTTGTATGGCTGATGTAAAATCAGAAAGAGTCAACGAGTATTAAAGAAAGGTCAAGTTTTGAGTACTCCTTGGCTGGAAAAAATTTCACTATGTCAAATATGGACTTTTGTCAGGATGGTATAACAAAATATCAATCGAATGTATAGTCTTAATCTTTAGGGACTCTTTGGCCAGTAATATTTTCAGTAGGTCAAATTAGGACTTCTGTATTGCTAATTTAACATCAGAAGGAGTCGATAAGTTTATAATAGTAAAAAATATTTTGAGGATTCTTTGGCCAAAAATATGTTCAATCGGTCAAATACTGTCTGGCTGATGTAACATCACGAGAAGTTTGTATAGTAGGAGAAGTATGTATATTAAGTTATTCCTTAAGGACTCTTTGGCAAGTAATATGTTCAATCGGTCAGATATGGACTTCTATATGGCTTATGAGGCATCAGAAGGAGTCTATGAGTATCTATAGAAAGTTCAAGATCGAGGATTCTTTGGCCAGAAATTTGTTCCTCTGGTAAAATATGGACTTCTGTATGGCGGACGTAACAATCTAATTACGGTTAACGATTATGTATAGAAAGTTCAAAGTTCGAGTACTCTTTGGCCGGAAATATGTTTAGTGTTTCAAATTTTTACTGGCGTCTGGCTGAAATAACATCAGAAGAAATCAATCTGAATGTAGATAAATTCATTCAAGGTAATGTAATTTAAAGTTTGGCCAAAAATATGTTCAGTAGGTCAAATATGGACTAGTGTATGGCTAATGTAATGTCAAAAGGAGTCTATATGTATAGAAAGGTAATGTTCAAAGACACTTTGGCAAAAAAAAAATGTTCAGCAGTTCATAAAGCATAGCTCTATAGCTGATTTAACATCAGAAGGAGTCTTTAAGTTTACATAGTTTAAAACCTTTTGAAGACCCTTTGACCAGAAATAAGTTCAATAGGTATATTGAATATGGACTTCTAAATGGCTTATGGAGCATCAGAAGGAGTCTATGAGTATGTATAGAAGGTTGAAGATCGAGGAGTCTTTTTCCAGTAATATGTCCAGTAGGTCAAATATGGACTTTTATCAGAAGGAGTCTATGAGAATGTATAGAAATTTCAAGATCGAGTACTCTAGGGCCAGAAATAAGTTGAGTAGGTAAAAAATTGACTACTTCAACAGTTATTATATGGACTTCTAAATGGCTTATCAAGATCGAGGAGTCGTTTTCGAGCGGAGGTCAAATATGGACCTCTGTATGAATTATTTAACATTTAAAGGAGTCTATAAGTTTATAATAGTAAAACCCATTTTGAGAATTCTTGGGCCTTCAATCGGTCTATATGTTCAATCAGTTAATATAATCGATGACTTTCATTGCACTGCATTGCATACAACAACTAATTGATTCCATTGTATATTGAAGAAGAGTTGTTGCATGACAATGCATACAATAACTAACGCATCTTTTGTGCAATAAAGAGATAACGTGTACAGTTGCAAACACGATCACACATTGTGCATTGAAGAATAACATATAAGCTCAATATATCAAGCTTGTTTCATTACAATGCATACCAGAACTAATTCATTCGGATAAGCATTTAACATAGTGCTGTTTCATTTGATTGCATAAAATATCATTATTGCATTAGCTGTTGCATTACAATGCATAGAATAACTACATCATACGTCGTGTGCCAATAAGAGATGACAAAGTGTTGCATTGCATTGCATACACGATCTAAGATTTAAAGTTGAAGCTATGCACATGTTGCATTTAAATGCATGAAAGAACTTAACTCATTCCTTTGTGCGTTAAGGAAATGACTCATGTTGTGTGCTGGTGTATTGCATTGCACACACGATCTAACGATACTAGAATTGACTTATTCTATTATGCAATGACGAGATAACATGAGTACTGTTACCCCATTGCACAGACAACGATGTGCATTAAAGAATATCAAATAAGCTATGGGCTTGTTGCATTGCAATGCGTACAATAACTAACTCATTCTCATGTGCATTAAAGATGTGCATTGAGGAGATAGCATTTTTACCGTTTCATTGCAAAAAAAGATCTATCTTATTCCTCTGTGCAATGAAAACACCATATGTGCTTTCGCATTTCATTGCATAATACATCTAAACTATTCATTTGTGTTTTGAAGGGAAATTATTGCAAAAGCTATTCGTTTTCATTTTGCGCACACAATAACTTTTTGCAAGGGAGAAATAACATACCGTAATTCCTCAAATAAAGACCTGGGCCTTTATTTACCTGAACTGCAGATGGTAGCCGGCTTTTATTTAAAGCAGGCTTTTATTAGAGGCAGGCCTTTATGTCTAATTCGCGATCCCCGCCCGCCCGCCCGCCCGCCAGCCCGCCCGCCAGCCAGCCAGCCCGCCCGCCAGCCAGCCAAGTTTCCATGGTGACGCGTCATGCTATCTGTCATGCAAATAGCGTCCAAAAGCGTCCATGTCCAAAATAGCGCTGTATGACAGATGTAGCGCTTTTATTACTAAATATTAACAAACTTAATTACCATGTCATCAACTATCTTCTATTCTGACTCTCAAATCCGTGTAAGTGAGTTGTTCTGTCGTTTAAAACCCTTTATAAATTATCTTGATCTGCAATGTGAGATGGGCACCGCAGTTCAGAGATTGCTGTCTGTTGGATTTATTACGTTACACAGCGCGTGAATTCTTCAGTTTCTCCCGAAATACATGAAAGTAAGTGGCCGGTGAACTGGGAGAAGAATAGAGTAAACTTTATAATTACTTACACTGTGTATCTGATATGAATAAAACACGTCGCCAAATATATTTGAATGGATTGTTATTGCTGCTCCCATAGACACCATTGTGTATTTTATAAACTATAAATGTATTGTTTTGCTATAAATCTTATCTATTTAAATGTCTGAAACCTAAAATAAACATGTGGTTAAAAACACTGAATAGTTGTGATATATGACAAGCGCTGAGCGCGTTCGTCTTTGAGTGTAGCCTACACTAATTTTTCCCCGGCCTTAATTTGAGACCGGCCTTTATTTGTCCGCGTTGACCACGCCCCCCGCCACTATCGCGTTTCCATTACCCTTCAAATTGCGCCAATTGAAATTGCGAATTAAAAATACGCTCAATGGAAACACGTCAATTTCGCAAAAACTCCCATTTATTGCAAAAAAGTTTTTACGCTCGCATGAGGTGGTTTTTCAGGCAGTTCGAAAAAGGAATATTTCGCAAAACTGCAATGGAAACAGTTTTTGCGCAATTACAATCACCTGACTTAGAAGGCGCGTGTGTTTGGGGTCCGTGTAGGCTATTGCGTCCATTCCTTTTTCCTTTAACTCGTATGAAAAACGAAAAACATGCTTTCTTCTTTATCTTTATGCATTTAGACTGGGGGGAGAAAAAAGCTCAGTAGGCTATAATAGAATAGCAAAAAAAGTCTTCTCATACAAAAAAAAAATATATAACACAAACTCATTTTCCAAAACTGTAAAAGGTTATATAAAAATAATACATTCATCAATTATTTTATGATAAACATATTACTGTCTTAAGTGAAGTCATTTATAGTTATAAACGCAAATAATAATAATAATTATTATTATTATTATAGCCTATTACATTTATTAGGCTAGATTTATTAGGCTACACATAGAAGGCGCTTTTATCCAAAAAAGGAACAAAGCAATTCGTCAAATGTCATTCATAATACAGGTTAGACAATAATAATACAGGGCTAAGATTATCACAAATAAACACAAGATTTTGACGTATATCCAAGGGTTTGTGCGAGCGCGCACTGCATGACGGAGGCGCGGGCGCGAACACTTGCATTTTCCTGTCAACAGTGGAAACAACTTAAAATACTCTATCGTTTACGGTCATACAGAAAATAATAATACATAATCCGCAAATACTTTTATTTGTGTAAACTCACAATAACAAGAAAACGTTATTCTTTTGCAAAATAAATGAAAACAATCAGGCGCGCTCGCATGATCTCCGTGAACTGGAACATGTCTCAGAAACGAACTGAAACAAAATATAGCCTATGTAGGCTAAAGCTTGAAATGTCCACTTTTAAACGAACAAATTCAAATCGAAAGCAAATACCTCCTGATTATGTAATCCATATGAAAGGTGCATTTCTCTCAAAATTCGCAGCCTCTTTACAGTGGAGATGAAAATATGTTTGCAGTCGGCACTAACACTAGTTTATTAATAAACAATTAAAATGCCTCGTTATTTTTTCAGACACATTTCTTATCATTAGCCTATAATCACCTATAAATCACCTCTCTGTAGGCTATGGTTCCAGAGACATGGCTCTTCTTATTCAGCACTGCGGGAAAAATATCATCGGGTTCTAATTTGGACTTAGAAAACCAGTAAATCAACATTTTTTTTCATATTAATTTGTGAATATTTTAAATGTTTAATAAAGGGGCAAAAAGTCATAAACAAAAATCTGAAAATTCGTCTATATTTATTTTTTGCGCAGCATTTGGTGTGTAGGCTACAGTTCAAATTGAAAATTTGTTGTTCAACTTTGCGCTTTAAAAATACAACAACCGTTCATTTTTCGTTTTTCAATTAGGCTACGGGTTAAAAAAGGAAAAATAAATGGACGCAAAAGTACACGGACCGTTTGGACAGAATACGCGACAAAGTTATTTATTAAATTCATAAAAGAAAAAAGAATTGGAGGAATACTGGATTCTAAACCTCAAAGAAATGCCACAATCAAGACCTTGGAGCAGAAATGAGGGAGAAACACACAGAAACACCTCATGTGCCGTTCAGTATTAGGGTCTTTCCTTACCATTAATGCTTGGATAACACACCACGTCTCCTTCCATTAATAATAATAATGTCTTGTGCGGTGGCTTCACGTCTATTCACATGTGCTATAAACCTACAAACGTCCAAAGTGCATAACTTCGGTTACTGGAAACGCCGTCATTTCGCAATAGTTTTTTATCGATATTTAGAAAAAATCGCAAAAGTTTTGCGCAAATCTGTAATGGAAGATTTGCGCAAAAGAGGCCAGGCCCGGCTAGGGGCCCGGCGTTTATTTGAATACCGGTTTTTATTTGAGGAATTACGGTATGTGCCGTTGCATTGCATTGATACGATCTAAGGTTGTGTATTGAATAATAACATATAAGCTTGTTGCATGCAATCATTACAAGAACTAATTCTTCACTACATGTGCAATGAAGAGATACACAATTTGTACAGTTACATTCGATTGCACAAAATATCTAACTAATTCCTCTTGAAATGAAACACATAACATAGGTGCTTTCACACTGCAAACTAAAACAAACTTATTCAATAGTGCATTGAAGGGAAATTATTGCATTACAATGTATGAATAACTACCTCATACCTCGTGAGCAAAGAAGAGATAACGTAAGTATTGCATGGCATTGCATATACTATCTAAGATTTAGCGTTGAAGAATAACGTATCAGCTATGCACATGTTGCATTTCAATGCATGCCAGAACTTAACTCATTCCTTTGTGCATTCCTTATTGCATTGCACACATGATCTAACTATACCAGAAGTGACTTATTCCATTGTGCAACAACGAGATAACATAAGTCCTGTTGCACTGCATTGCACAGACAACGATATTCATTAAAGAATATAAAATAAGCTATGCGCTTGTTGCATTGAAATGCGTACAATAACTAACTCATTCCCATGTGCATTAAAGATAATAATTGTTTTGTTGCATTGCATTTCCACAAACAATCTAACGTTGTGCATTGAAAAATAACATATAGGCTAAGCACTTGTTGCATTGCATCGCATACCAGAACTAATTCATTGCGTTGTGCTTTGAGGAGATAAAATGTGTGCTGTTGCATTCTTATATTTCACACGCGATCGAACGTTGTGCATTAAATAATAACACATAAGCTATCAGTGCATTGAATACACACATTTGTAGTTGTTGACCTAATTCCGATGTGCATTGAGGAGATAGCATTTTTACCGTTGCATTGCAAAAAAGATCTTATTCCTCTCTGCAATGAAAACATGACATATGTGCTTTTTCAGTTCATTGCATACTACATCTAAACTATTAATTTGCGTTTTGAAGGGAAATTATTGCAAAAGCTATTCCTTTACATTGCACACAATAACTTTGTGCAACGAAGAAATAACATGTGCTGTTGCATTGCATTGACACGATCTAACGTTGTGTATTGAATAATAACATATAAGCTTGTTGCATGCAATCATTACAAGAACTAATTCACTATATGTGCATTGAAGAGATAATTTTTGCAGTTGCATTCGAATGCCCAAAAGATCTAAATAATTTCTCTATGAAATGAAACACATAACATAGGTGCTTTTGCACTGCACACTAAAACAAACTTATTCATTAGTGCATTGAAGGCAAATTATTGCATTAGTTGTTGGATTACAATGCATATAATAACTACTTCATACCTCGTGTGCAATGAAGAGATAACAGAAGTGTTGCATTGCAATGCACGCACGATCTAAGATTTAGCGTTGAAGAATAACATATCAGCTATAAACATGTTGCATTTCAATGAATGCAAAAACTTAACTCAATCCTTTGTGTGCTAAGGAAATAACACGAGTGCTGGTGTGTGCAATGCACGAGTGCATTGCACACACGATCTAACAATACCAGAACTGACGTATTCCATTTTGCAACGACGAGATAACATGAGTGCTGTTGCACTGCATTGCACAGACAATGATGTGCATTGAAGAACATCAAATAAGTTATCCGCTTGTTGCATTGCAATGCATACAATAACTAACTCATTCCCATGTGCATTAAAGATAATATGTGTTTTGTTGCATTGCATTGCACAAACAATTGAACGTTGTGCATTGAATAATAACATATAGGCTATGCACTTGCATTGCATCGCATACCAGAACTAACTCCATTGCGTTGTGCTTTGAGGAGATGCAATTTGTGCTGTTGCATTGCATTTCACACTCGATCGAACGTTGTGCATTGACGACTAGCATATAAGCTATGAGTGCATTGCATACATACATACAATAACTAACTCATTCCGTTGTGTAACACTCCAAAGCGTTAGAGAAAACGTTTTTTCTGTTACATTGCATTGCAACTTATATTGTATTTATCTTAATTTGTGTATTGAAGGGAAATCATCAAATTAGCTGTCGCATTATAGTGCAGTGCATTATAGTGCATTATAGTGTGTAATGAAGAGATAACATTTGTCCGGTTGCAATGCATTACACACACAATTAAACGTGCATTAACAAATAACATTTAAGCTAAAAGCTTGTTGCACGGCAATGCAAACATTAAGTAACTCATTCCTATGTGCATTGAAGAGATAACATTTTTGCTTTCGCATTGCTTTGCATACGTTGTGTATTGAAACATAACATATATAGGCTATGCACTTGTTGCATTGCAATGCATACAATAACTAACTCATTCCCATGTGCATTAAAGAGATAATGTTGTGCATTGAAAATTAACATATAAGCTATACACTTGTTAAATTGCATACCAGAACTAACTCATTGCGTTGTGCTTTGTGGAAAAAAATGTATGCTGTTGGATTGCATTTCACACACGATCAAATGTTTTACATTGAAGAATAACATATAAGCTATGAGTGCATTGAATACACACATTTGTACTTGTTGAACTACATTCCAATGTGCATCGAAGGGATAGCATTTTTCATGTTGCAATGCAAAAAAAACTATCTTATTCCTCTCTGCAATGAAAACACATAACATATGTTGCATTGCATAACAGACTATTCATTTGTGTATTGAAGGGAAATTATTGCAATAGCTATTCCTTTACAATGCACACACAATTACTTTGTGCAACGAAGAGATAACATTTGGGTACTGCATTGCATTAACACGATCTAACGTGTATTGAAAAATAACAGATAGGCTCGTTGCATTGCTTTTATACGATCAAACTGCATTTTTGGAGTTATATTCCATTGCATAAAAGATCTAACTGATATGAAAGTTTGATATGGAAATACATTATTTATTCAACGCTGATTCTTAGATCGTGTGTGGAATGCAACACTCATGTTATATTTTCGTTGCACATGACGTATGAGGTAGTTTTCTATGCATGGTAACCCGAGAGCTACTGCAATAATTTCCCTTCAATGCAAATATAAGTTAGTTGTAGTATGTTAATAATAAGTTAATAATACGTTAGTTTGTAGTATGCAGTGCAATCAGAAAGCACATTTATATTCTTATATGTCAAATCAGGCATACAGAGGTCCCTCTTTGACCTACTGAACATATTTCTGTCTAAAGAGTTCTTAAACATTAACTTACTATACATACAGACTGACTTCTTGTGATGTTATATCAGCCAGACAGTAGTCTATATCTGACCTATTGAACTTATTTCTGGTCAAAGGGTCCTCAAAAGATTTTAAACTATATAAACTAATAGATTCCTTCTGATGTTACATTACCCATACAAAAGTAAATTTTTGACCTACTAAACATATTTCTGGCCAGAGACCATGTTAACTTATAAATACATACTGACTTCTCGTGATGTTAAATCAGACAGTAGTCCATATTTGACCGATTGAACACATTTTTGGCCAAAGAGTCCTCAAAATGTTTTTTACTATTATAAATTTATAGACTCCTTCTGAAATATGTGAAATAAGCCACAAAATCCATATTTCAACTACTGAACATATTACTGGAAAAAGAGCATTCGATCTTGAACTTTCTAAACATACTCATAGACTCTTTCTGATGTTTTTTCAGCCATACAGTAGTTCAGATTTGAAATATTGAATATATTTCTGACCAAATAGTAATTGATTTTGAAATTTCTATTCATGCTTATAGACTCATAAGTAGTAGGTAGTACTAGGTAGTACATCGGACAGACAATTTTCCATTTTTGACTACTGAACATATTTCTTGCCACTGAGTCCATGAATCTAAATTTTCCTTACATACCTGATGTTTCATCAGCAAGAGAGTAGTCTATAACTGACCTACTGAACATATTTTTGGCCGAAGAGTCTATGAACTTGAACTTTCTATACATACTTATTGTCTCCTTCTGATGTTTCTTCAGCCATACAGTCGTGCAATTTTGGCATTTTGAACATAGGCCCTATCTGTAACTGAAGAGTCCTCGATCTTGAACTTTCAGTTCATACTCATAGACACTCTCAGCTTCAGCCAAACAATTGTCCATATTTGACTATTGAACATATTTCTGGCCTAAGAGTCAATGAACTTCATTTTTCTATACATTAAAATTGACTCCTGATGTTAGAAGAGCCATATATTATTTCAATATTTGACCTATTGAACATATTTCTGACCGAAGAACCTTGATCTTGAGCTTTCATACTTATAGACTCTTTCGGCCAGACAATTGTCCACAATTGACCTTTAATTGTGATGTTATATTAGCCAGATATATTTGACCAACTCAACTTATTTCTGGCCAAAGAGTACTCGAACTTGAACTTTCTATACATACTTGTTGACTCCTTCTGATGTTACGTCAGCCGTAAAGTAGTTCATATTTGACTCAAGGAAAATTTTTCTGGCCAAAGAGTCCTCAATCTCGAAGAGTCTATACATACTCATACTCCTTCTGATGCTTCATGAGCCATACAGAAGTCCATATCTGACCTGTTGAACTTATATCTGGTCAAAGGGTCTTCAAAAGGTTGTAAACTACATAAACTTATAGACTCCTTCTGATGTTAAATCAGCTATAGAGTGGTTGCTTTATGAACTGCTAAACATTTTTTTGGCCAAAGTGTCTTTGAACATTAACTTTCTATACATATTATTGACTGACTTTCTCATGATTTTAAATCAGTCAGAGAGTAGTTCACATTTGACCGATTGAACACATTTTTGGCTCCTTCTGATGCTTCATAAGCCATTTCGAAGTCCATATCTGACGTATTGAACTTATTTCTGGTCAATGGGTTCTCAAAAGGTTTTAAAATATATAAACTTACAGGCTACTTCTGATGTTAAATACAGCCATACAGCCATACAGATGTCCCTTTTTGACCAACTGAATATATTTCTGGCCAGAGACCTTGAATATTAACTTACTATACATACTTCTCGTGAGGCAGAAAGTTGACCATATTTGACCTACTGAACCAGAGGATGGTTCATAAGCCATTTAGAAGTCCATATCTGACCTGGTCAATGGGTCTTCAAAAGGTTTTAAATATATATAATCTTATATAATATATAATATATATGCTATATAATCTCTTATAGACTAATTCTGATGTTTCATCAGCCATATAGTTGTTCAAATGGTAACACTTTAGAATACTGTTTCTTACTGCATAACTGATAAGGAATTACTGAAGAACTAATAGGTAATTCTTTATTAACACTTAAGTCACTACTGTTAACTACTAAGGAAGATGTGTTAACTAATCAGTATGTAATAGAATTTTATGATTGTGTTAAGTATCAGTTAGTTAACAGCCCTGAAGCCATTTTTAGAGTTGTTTTGTCTGAGAGACACACATAAAAGTAAAGACTCATAACTCCAAAACTATAACAAGGAGACTCAAAAGGTAGGTATCGTTTGATAGAACACTTTTCAAATTTTTTGAAAATATAATAACTCTGCATCTGGATCAAATTTTGTGGTGATTGCATAAAGTACTCAAAAGTTAGAGCATTCTGAACAAAGGTAACCTTTTTGTTTAGTCCTCACACATTTGGAAGGCAATAAAAAATTTTGTTTTCTTAGTGACACACACACAACTAAAGACTCATAACTCCAAAACTCTAGCAAGGAGAGTCAAAAGGTAGGTATCGTTTGATAGAACACTTTTCAATTTTTTGGAAAATATAAATTACATTACATTTGGACATTCTGCTGCTGAGAAACTGCTGATAAAAGACAAAACATAAATATAATTTGTATTATGCTTTTGCATATCTTTCTTATTTGACAAAGAATAACTCAGGAAGGAAATAAGGTAGGAGGACAATTATTTTTTGGTGAAGTCCTACATGTGAGCTGCATCTGGATCAGATTTTGAGGTGATTGGATAAAGGAATCAAAAGTTACAGAATTTGGAACCAATGTAGCCTGTTTGTTCAGTTATTGACGCCCCCTAATGGGCATTTTGAGATTGTTCCTCAATGGAGAATATCTTGTCATAAACGCCATAGATTATGTTCATTTTGGGCTCAATTTAATTGTAATAATATGCTGTAAAAAATGATGTGCCATTTTCAACGATCTGTGAATGTTTCATGAGCTGTATGATGTTTTTGACACATTGCAGTACATAGTACAAAAAAGTATTTTATAGTATTTATAAGTATTTATGAAAAAAAATAATTATATTTATCAGCAAATAACTCAGCACTACTAAGGAGTTGGTTAGCACTACTAAACTCCGGTTTAGAGGGACTAGTCAGCTCTCGTTCAGAGTTGATCGAAAAAAAGCTGAGATTCTAAGCTTTAAGATGATACATATTTTGTGTTATTCCACGTTTGAAAAAAAGCGCGGATGGTTTCGGGAACATTGGAAAACACATTGCATCCCGGAAAGATGAGAGACATGTTTTTAGCCAAGTATGCATCACTTCGTGAGGTATATCTCGCGATCAACGCAATGGATCATGTTGTGTTTGGGCTCTTTGTAATCGTGAGATTGCTGTCAATAAAGGTGTTCGATTTATCACAATCCGTGCAGTTTTCATTGAGTTATGAGCTGAAACGTCACATCAAAACAACATAGCATCACTACTGCTACTTCATTGGTGCGCATAGTGCAACTTCATGTGTTAGAAGTCCTAGGAACATCTTTAGATCTGAGTGATGGATTATGGTGAGTTTGACTTTTTAATCTTAACAACCTGCTGTAAATAATGATGTGCCATTTTCCTCAATTTATGCATGCTTCATTGAGGTATAAGTGAAAACGCGACACCAGTGCTCAATCTATATATACAAGGCTATATGTGCGCCTGTGGTGATTCGTGTGTTACAACTCCAATATCTTTAGATCTGAGTGATGAATTATGGTGAGTTTGGGCTCTTTTTAATCGTGAGAGTCTGCTGAAAATAATGTTGTGCAATATTCTACGCATGTAATCTGTGCATGTTTCATGTAGTTATAAGCAAAAAACCAACGCGAGTGCTTCATCAGTATATACGGTAACACTTTAGAATACTGTTCTTACTTACTGCATAACTAATAGGGAATTATTGAAGAACTAATAGGTAATTCTTCATTAACTACTTCTTCACTACTGTTAACTACTAAGTAATATGTGTTCACTAATCAGTAATATAATTTCATGATTCTGTTAAGTAACTGTTAGCAGAGTACACAGACAACACACGAAGAATTGTTTCACAACAACCAGTCTCTCTGACTGGCACACTTTTATTTCAACAAAAACAAAACAAAAAAAAGCACGTGCATACATTCAGTCACTGATTAGATCACATGACGTGCTTTGCAGTGTGATTGGCTGCACAAAAATAACAAACCTGAAAGCAGGGCTGCGTTCAGCCCCGACAAAACGTTGCACAACGTTTTTTAAACAGAGACGGTGATGCGTTGAACACACTGTTCTGATGACGCAAGCGTTGCAACTATGGCAGCTGAGAAGGCCATTGTTTGTGTTCTTTGTGAAGAATTTTCGGAGCCTGAATGTGCGTTCACACCGCCTCAGGTGAATCAGTCGATTCTGTTCCCTTCCGGAATTCCTGTTCGCTTTACGCAATCATACTACAAAACATGCGTAGTTGCTGAGTTACCATACGTACCACCAGAACTGAATACGAGCAAGAAGCACAACTGGATGTACGGGAAACCAAAAGGTTAAAAAAGTAAATTGTATTTTTTCCGAAACTTAAAAAAGTGAGTTTCCCCCTGTCAATTCAATCCATCTTATTTCTTTTCAAATTTAAAACGTATTACCAATTTCAATTTAATGTTTAAGGCTTTGGTTAGTACAGATACACCTCTAGCGCAGGAGCACGTTTGAAGCACAATCACTTCACATGTCCTTTCAATGTCACATTTTATAAAATAAATAATGCTTGTTTTGAAAGACTGGTTTTTGAGTAGGTTTAACCAAAGTAAAAATCAAGGGAAAAAATAAACAAACTCCAAAAACAATGGCTTCATAATTTAGTTATTGCAAGAAACACATTTATCTTGGCAACACACTTTACTCGGAACCATCACACACAGTCATCACTGGCAAAAAATAAATAAGAGTAGGCTAACAATTAAAAAAAGGGGTTTAAAGCAATGGTCAATTCATTAGGCTACTTTGTGTATGCTACACCAACCAAAAATGCTCAGCGGTAGTTACCCATAGAATATCTGCAGAGTCATCTAAAGTTTCTGCCTCTCCACTAAAGTGACACAGGTATTTATTTATTTTTATTTCATACAGAGAACATAAAACGTGTCACCTGAAAATGTGTTTCCTTTATATTTTTATGAGGAACTCTTTTCGCATGTGTATTTTGATGAAATTGAACATGTTAATACATTTTGTATACTGTTTACAAAGTTGTATATCATAAACCTGTCATCTATGACGTTTTGCAATCTTTATAAATAATAATAAGACAATAATATGAGGCATTGAGTGTGGACGTCAACACAGTAGATAAGGCAATTTGTAGGGGCAAAATGCAACTGAAAATATTCAGACATAATACAAAATCTAGGAACAAGTGCAAGATTAATTCAATCAATTCACAGAAATATTACTGGAGTGTGAGAACCATTTTATTATGCTGCAATGTAGCAAGGAATTTATGTTGCGCCAATGCTTTTGGCCTTTTTCGCTTTCCGTACATCCAGCTGAGCTTTGTTGTAAGTGGCTGCGTTCGGAATCACATACTTCCCTACTTTATAGTAGGGGAAAAAGAGTAGGCGAGCGAAAAGTATGTACGAATCATAAAAGAGTAGGCGAGAATTACCTGGGTGACGTACTAATTATCGCGAGATTCGGACGTACGTATACTTTTAGTGCGTTCGAATATGCCTACTTTCCTACTATATAGTAGGCGAAAACAGTACGTGAAGGAAGCAGTACATTCAAAACATCAGTATTCATAAAAGAGTAGGCGAGAAGTTCCCGGATGGCTTACTGCTTCAGCCCAGATTTTTGAGTGCTCGTCCGATGGCATAGATATAAACACTAGATGTCGCCTGGCTACGGCAGTTCATTGGAACGAATGCGTCAATAGAGCCGCCATCTTGAAACAGGGGAACCCCTCATCAGCGTCAATGTAGGAAATGCTCTAACGGAAATAAAATCACCATAAATCGTCATGAATAAGATTTTCTAGTTGTTTTGGTTCGTTCCAACGGTCAGACATGTATTTATCATTGAGTCCAGAGAAATTTAAAAAAATGTACAAAATTTCACAATCTTGTAAAATGTAATCCCTTGATGTCTGGTTTTTAGATTTCGTTTCGTGTGGACATCCATATGCAGCACAAAAGTCCAGCATCATCCATGAATTCAGCGTTACCTAGCTACTTCCTATGACAAGACCCCTGTTCCAAGATGGCGGCGGTTTTGACGCATGTTTAGAACCCCAAGGCGACATCTAGACTGCGTCCGAAATCGCGTACTTCCATACTATATAGTATGCGAAAAACAGTACGCGAGCAGAGTAGTATGTCCGAAATCATAGAATTCGAAAAACAGTATGCGAAAAGTACCCGGATGACCTACTACTTCCGGTGAGATTCTGAAGTGCGCATACGATGGACACTTTGCTATCCCATGATGCCACGGGAGAGGAGTTGTCGCCGTTATATTTAAAAATGCCGGAAACCGGAGACGCGGGAGTTTTCAAGTGTAAGTACTATATAAAACACTTTTTGTTTATTTGTGGTTAAATTGTGTTTGTTTAACATCATATAAGTAAACGATTGACGTGTAAAACGTTTAAATAATGTAAATCGCGGGTACAATTTTCTGAATTGGCTGCAAAATGACACTTTTTATCATTATCATTATTACCGAACAGAACGAGCTAATGCCTGTCAGCTAGCTAACTCTGTTTTCTTTAAACAAAGACGTTCGTTGTTTCGCAGTTTAATGAGATAGTTACACAACTTTTATTTTTTTATTTTAAAACGATTTTATTTCTCCTTTACCGGTGTTGTTATTATGAAATATGTGTTGGCTACATAGCAAACTACTGTTAACAAGTGTAACTTACCTCAACTTGTCAATGTAACATAAATAGATTGACCATAGTTCATCACATGTTAAATCCTGTGTTGATTTTGCAGGGGCAAAATGGTAAGATTAAAAATATGTAGATTCAATGGTAAGTTATTTGTAACTTAGATGTAAACATTTCGACTCAAGCTCTTACTGCATTTCTTTTATGCTTGATTTCTGTGCATTTATTGCAGAGTTTTTATCACAGAGCAGAGCCTAGAGGGCAAAACCTTAAACAAAAATATGAAGTAAGTTATTTTGGTAACACTTTACTTGAAGGGGTGTGCATAAGACTGACATGACACCTTTATAATCATGACATGACACATGTCATTAATATTAAGGTGGTTTTATGCATGTTTATGACAACTGTCACTAAGTGTCATTCGCTCAATTTTGACATTTTTAATGCAAATATGACAGTTTGAGATGTCTTTGTCATGACAACTTGACATAAACCAATAAGCCTACATCATAACCTGTCAGTGTCAAGTTTGTCTCAAAAAATGTCATATTTGCATTAAAAATTTAATAATTGAGCAAATGACACTTAATGAGTTGTCATAAACAAACATGTGTCATGTCATTATTATGAAGGTGTCATGTCAGTCTTAAGCACACCCCTTCAAGTAAAGTGTTACTGTTATTTTTTATTCTTTTTATAGTTCACCCCAAAATAAGAATTATGTCATGGTTGTATTTTGTATGTTGTATTTTAATACATAAATCAAATGACATGTGCTGTTAAAATTACTGTTAGAATGGCTGTTAAAATGACTGCTTTTGGAGTAAAAAATGTTTGTGCATTTTTGTAGGATCTGAAGTCTGCAGACTGGTGTGAGCACTGAGGATTAAGAGCCCAGAGCTGAATCCTGGAAGTGGTGCCATGAATGAATCCTGGAAGTGGTGCCATGGATGAGACGCTCCATCACTCCACCTGCCCTTACGAGACCCTCCATCACTCCACCTGCCCTTATTGCCTCAGATTGTGAAGCCCAGAGCAGCACAGCAACAAGCTCTGGCACAAAGGCACGGCTCACCTCTGGTGAATTCATCAGAACAGTGGCGCAAAAAGTGGGTATGCGCTATATGCGCAGGTGGGAATTTTCTTGACTCAAAGTTGTCCTGAGGGCAGAAGCGTTTGTGATTGGTTCAATCTGACAACCAATCGCAAGAGAGGAGAGAGAGAGGAGAGAATTGCAGAGGCGGGGCCACCATTTTAAAAATTCCCGCAAATATTCCCAGTTCCCACCGGTGCGCAGGCAAGAGGAACTGGTTATCATTTAACGGTGCGCAGAAAAGAGGAACTGCAACTGGAACTGGTTATCATTTCAAAGTAAGTTTCTAAAAACAAAAACGTTATTTTCATGAAAATGGACCATTGTATGTACAGCTATGTGTGATTTTCTTTCTGCCCTCGAAATCATAGTATAATGGTGCAGCTTGTAGCTTAAGGGTAGGCTAGCCTACTGTTTCAGAAGCAAGCTAGTGTTGTAGCTTGCATTAAAATGTTGCAGTGGCTGTTGCAAACGGTTCTCATCACAAAAATGTAGAAGAACAAGATAATTCAGAAAAAACGTCACCTTTTCAGTGTGTGCACATGCATGTAAACCATAAGCGCTAGCTAGTCAAGCTAATCAGGTGAGCTAGAAAGCTTGTTTAAGTACATTGCAATAAGCTTACTGTACTCATATTCAAAAAATAAATGACTATTTAGGGCGTTGTAGTCTAATTTATAAATTTGTCTTTTCTTCATGACTGTTTAGTCTCATCTGGTCCCAGGGCAGAGACTATTGTTTCCCACAATTTTGTCCCAGGGCAGGTGAATCCCTCCTGGTCTCAGGGCAGAAGTTGTTTTGTTGGATTTTCCTCATGACTGTTTAGTCTCATCTGGTCCCAGGGCAGAGACCATTGTTTCCTATGGAATGCCAAAGCTGACTTTATTATAAATAAATAAATAAATAAATATACGAAGAAATGTAAAAAAGCAAAAATACATAAATATACAAAGAAATGTAAAAAAGTTACAAACGAAAAACGAAAAGTACTTTTATTTCCTTATATATAATATTCCTTATTCCTATATATAATTGTATTTTTCACACATTTATTTATTTATACATTTATTTATTTCCACATTTATTTATTTATACAAGGTGTCACTGTGGCCTCAACTTCAGCACGGCTGCTCTGAGCTCGATTGCTGATGTCTGAGGTAAAACACGCCCCCTCATTAGCATACGGACAAATAAATGTAGAAATAAATAAATGTGGAAATAAATAAATGTAGACATAAAAACATACATAAATGAATGTGGAAATAAATAAATGTATAAATAAATAAATAAGAGTGTGAAAAAATACAATTATACATAAATAAGGAAATAAAAGTATAAATACTCATTTATTTGTACTTTTTTTACATTTCTTTGTATATTTATTTATTTATTTATGTATTTTTGCTTTTTTACATTTCTTCATATATTTATGTATTTATTTATTTATAATAAAGTCAGCTTTGGCATTCCATAGGTTTCCCACAATTTTGTCCCAGGGCAGGTGAATCCCTCCTGGTCTCAGGGCAGAAGTCGTATTTTTCTCTTCTCAGGGCAACGTAGTTGGACAAAAGGGAGTCAGCTGTCTTCTCTGGCCTCAGGGCAGAAGTTGTCTGAGGGCAGGTGAATCCCTCCTGGTCTCAGGGCAGACAGATATTTCTAGATTTTGCCTTTTCTTCCAGCCCAGTCTCATCCCAAGACGTCATATGACTGACGCTTTTGACCATACGTCAACATCCGACGTTTTAGGGTACCCTTTAACGTCAGTTAGATGACGCTATCTAATACCCTAATACCCTAATACCCTACCCCAGACCTAAACCTACCCGCGTCATCTAACTGACGCTAAAGGGTACCCTAAAACGTCGGATGTTGACGTATGGTCAAAAGCGTCAGTCATATGACGTCTTGGGATGAGACTGTGTTGTTTCTTCATGACTGTTTAGTCTCATCTGGTCCCAGGGCAGAGACCATTATTTCCCACAATTTTGTCCCAGGGCAGGTGAATCCCTCCTGGTCTCAGGGCAGAAGTTGTTTTGTAGGATTTTCTTCATGACTGTTTAGTCTCATCTGGTCCCAGGGCAGATACCATTGTTTCCCACAATTTGTCCCAGGGCAGGTGAATCCCTCCTGGTCTCAGGGCAGAAGTCGTATTTTTCTCTTCTCAGGGCAACATAGTTCAGTTGGACAAAAGGGAGTCAGCTGTCTTCTCTGGTCTCAGGGCAGAAGTTGTCTGAGGGCAGGTGAATCCCTCCTGGTCTCAGGGCAGACAGATATTTCTAGATTTTGCCTTTTCTTCATGACTGTTTAGTCTCTTCTGGTCCCAGGGCAGAGACAATCGTTTCCTACAATTTTGTCCCAGGGCAGGTGAATCCCTCCTGGTCTCAGGGCAGAAGTTGTTTTGTAGGATTTTCTTCATGACTGTTTAGTCTCATCCATAGGTGTAGATTACGCGGGGGACGGGGGGGGGGACGTGTCCCCCCCACTTTTTATACAATGTAAATTCGTCCCCCGCACTTTTTCATAGGGCAAGTGTGTCTACGACAAGCTGAGGTTTTCGCGGGTGTGTATACCCTACATCGAGATTTAAAATCCAAAGAGTCAAGGATAGTCTATCTACATACGTGACTTTCACGTTTCCATGGTAGGCTAATCAGTCACTCGTGCATTAGCCTACACGCCCATGCGCGCACCCGCGCCAAATCCATCACTTTCATAGTTCAAAATGCCAAAAAACTCTTCACTCCTTTTTCACGAAAAAGTCAAGCACTGTAAGTTGTCATGTAGTATCCGAATTGTGTTGCACAATGATGAATAACTCCGCCTATTTCTCTTGTTGAATAATTAACAGGTTTTGTTGTAAATTCACTACCCGAACTAACATGCCATGTTTTCAATCTATTTTACTCGTAATGCATTTTATTTTCACAAATATGTTCTCAAAGCCCTTCAAATTAGAATACACATGCTAAATGTTAATGCTGAATTTGTATTTTCATGCATTAACAGCCACGATCTGCTTGAATCAGGCAGCGGTGTAACGTGTACATGATGTTTATCATAATTTGGTAACACTTTACAATTAGATAAAACAGTTTGTAGACAAACTTTAAGTTCTCTTGAAAAAGCCTAACTAGAAAGTTTGAAGTAGTTTTAAAAGCTTGAAGTTTGAAGGTTTTCAATGGGAAAGTTTTAGTTTAGTAAGACAGACTTTGTTTAGGTTTAGGCTAGTAAGAAAATGGAATTTTGCCAAAAAAAGAACTTTAATTTTAAGTAAATGTTCTTTTTAAATCAGCTTCAGTGTGATATTTAACCATATTATCATGCTTAACACTGATAATTTGAATAATTGTAATGCGATGATCAGATATCTAAATCAGAGAATATCATATGTTTGGGCAGTTGGATTATTTATTTTTAACAGTGGATTCAGGGGACTCAAAGTGCACCAGATTAATGAATTTATCTTTAAAATGTACAAAATTTTCTCACGGGGGGACATGCCCCCAGACCCCCCTAGAGGTACCGAGATCCACCTACAAAAATACTGTGCCACAGCAGACCATATGATGGTCTACGAAAAATACACATTTTATTATCTTATTAAAATACATGATCGCGATTTTACCACCTCCGCCTCATTTTAAGCCTTAAAAATATAAATAGCTTTAAATATAAATAGCATATTAAGCTAATTAAGCAAAAACCTCAACAAAAGTCTGAAGAAAAAAACTGGTATTACACTTGACATTCTGTCCCACTCACTTTTGAAATGTCCTCATCTGGTCCCAGGGCAGAGACCATTTTTTCCCACAATTTTGTCCCAGGGCAGGTGAATCCCTCCTGGTCTCAGGGCAGAAGTCGTATTTTACTCTTCTCAGCGCAACGTAGTTGGACAAAAGGGAGTCAGCTGTCTTTTCTGGCCTCAGGGCAGAAGTCATATTTTTTATGCATTATTTATTTTAGTATATTAGTAGTTTGTATAATTTGCAGCGCTGCCTGGAAGACTCTATTGAGGGCTCAAATTTCCATCAAGCGAAAAAGAAGTGGGAGAGATAAATGCAGCCAAGACTTGTAAAATAGAAAAGCGCAAGATGAAAAGACATGTTCATTTTCTTCTTCTTCTTCTTATTATATTATTAGACTATGTTATTTAAATATTCAAACTATTTATGAGGACCGATCAGTTTGATGCTTAGCCTATGTTTCTCCAAAAATCTATATGTTCAAGTATAGTGTCTTTTCTAATTTCAGAATATGGCGACACATTGGGTGAATGGTGTTAAAAAACGTGACTCCAGGGTCCACCAAGATGTTGTTATTATAAGGGGGGATGCGAAGGAGTTCATGGAGGGTTACATCAATGAAGTGCAGGAGAAGGAGCATTGCTACTTCAGACCCCCAGTCTGCCCCCGGCAGGACTATTATTACTATGGCTGTGACCGTGGGAATCATGCTGCAGGCAAAAGTAATGGAGAAGCCACACAAACTCGGGCCAATTCTTGCAAGGCATATATCTCTTTCAAAGTCATCACGGATGCCGGAATATCAGGTGCCATAGTCCAAAAGATGCTACAGCACACTGGCCATGACGAGGCTAATTCTAAAGAGAAAAACCGCATCCACCCAGGCCTGCATTCCCTCATCGAAATATGGCTTCAACAGGGTTGTTCCACTTCTGAGATCTTAATAAAAAGCTATGATTGGGCTCAACAAAATGGGCATGTGGACAAAAAAGACCGCCGGTTTTACTTGACCCCTAATGACATTCGGCTTTTAAAGAAAAACCTCAGAGGTGTGGGTGACAGTGATTCTGTCAGTGTGGACCATTTGGTTTCCATGGAACTCAGAGACAACATCTGTTTTTATCAGCCACTTCACAATGAACAACCATTCATTTTAGTTGTACAAACACCATTTCAAAAACAACTTTTGGAAGAGAACCCCCATCCAATGGTTTTCATGGATGCTTCATACAAAGGCATAACAGCCTACGGGTATGCATTTTATGCACTGTTATTGATAAACAAAACTGGAAGAGGCGTGCCATTTGCCTATTTTATCCTGAGCAAGGAAACTACTGCAACAGTAAGCCTCTGGCTACAGAAGCTTCAATTGAGTAACCCAAGCTTCTATCCAAGGTCAGTCAAATGTTAGCTTAATTTATGTTATGCTGTATTTATTCTTTTCTTTGTAATTGGAACTACAGGAAATATGCATGTTTGAATCTCAAAATACTACTGCACTTAGCTACTGCTTTTGAATTTTGGATCTCACTAGGTTCTTAACTCTCTATTCTAAAATTTCTTGATACAATGTTTACACTGTATACAATACACTCTGTCTAATGTATGCTTTTGGGTGTGGTGCAACTTTTTCCTCTTTTCTTTCTTTTTCAATGTTACAGGTCAGTGATGATGGACCGTGACTTGAGAGTGCTTAATGGTATTAAAAGCGTTTTCCCAAATACAAAGCTTCTCCTTTGATGGTTCCATGTGCTTCAGGTAAGTCGATGAATATACAATATCACTATTTGTGACATTTAAATCTACGATGTTGTGCAGTTGACATTGTACCTGCTCAGTTGACTTTTCCTGTTAGTTTGTCAAAGTACTATCTAAAGATCTTTGGCACAGTGTGCTGTTTTCTGCTGTGTTCTTTAAAAATGTGGTTGGTGTGTAAACAAGTGTAATCTTTAACTGTACTGTATATTTAAGGGCAATCAACTAGTGGTCTGCAATGTAATTGCAGGTAGTTGTGACATAAATACTTACAGTTTACAGTATATGCCTATTTAAAATCCTGAATTCTACTTACATGAAACATACCTGAGCTTTCTGGTGAAAATCTGGGATATATACAGTTACATTGCAGTACAATAACATAAACTCCCTTTTGGCCAAGCAATGGAAACTAACTGCCATGTGACAGGGTGAAATAACATACCCTAATGTGCATCTGAAGCAATTTATGCTGTTATAGGCTGTTAACCGGTGGCTTGTGAAGACAGATGGAGGTCACCTGACACCTGAACAAAGAAATGTGGTCATTCATGCCATGGCATCAATGAAAGCATGCCTGACGGTACTATATTTATATTTTTTAACATTCATAACCCCAGTGCAACTAAGTGGTCCTGACCAAATTATGCATTCTGTAGTCTACATAATAGTGAGTTTACAATTATTTATGCTTTTTCTTTTTAATGTTTGTATATAAGCATCTCAGATTAAATATGTTTTCCCCTAAGGAGGAAGAGTTTCTCAATGTATCTGCCAAGAAATGCACTGAGATCGACACCTTTTTGGGTAGTCCCCATGTAACAACTTATCTGAAGACAAATTGGTTTACTTATGCGGAGCTGTGGGTTAACTTTGGAAGAACATTCTATCACTGTAGCAGTGAGACAAACAACAAGGCTGAAAGGTATTTTACTTACATTATTTTGCCAATAATATTTCAAATTATTTATTTTCATATTGGGAGTCAGAGGATTTGCTTAAAACATCAAGGTGTGCTTACATCATGTTCCTAAAATTATGCATGCAAATACAGTGCCAGTCTCTCTAGCTGTTCTCAAAATAGCATAGGCCTACTAAATACCACATACTGAACACTAACTTACTATGCACTGAATGTTATGTCTTACCACAAGGTCGGCTCACCTCGTGGCCTGACTATTGGGAGGCAAAGTTTACCACGAGCTGAAAAACCCATGTTCCCCAAATCAGCAGTTAATGCAGCTCTTTAGGTTGAATGAGCGAGGTTTCACTAAAGTCAGACAAAACATGTAGGAATCAGTGTTTTACACTGATAGTTTATTTTGTATTGCTATTCAATTATTTTCTCCCAATTTAATAGGAAGCCGATGATATGGTGGGTGTCAGATTTGTAATTGTCAAGCTTTTCACGTTTTTCATGCCTTTCTGTCTTAACGATTCTTCCTTACGTTGAAATACCAGTTTCTGCGAGGCCAGGCAAACCGAAGAGTCGACCAACTTCTGCTCTTGCTCTGTGGAGATGTAAAAAAAAGTATTACAGGTTAGTAATCTCTCTAACAGGGAATGTGGATGTTGCCAAATGGATATTTCAGCCTGTTATAGAATAAAATAAAATGAGACAGCTACTTTCATGAAGCTTGCCACTCTCTGAATTAATTTTATTATGTAGCTGTTGCATTAAAAAACAATCACCATGGCAATGACTACACAATGAAACTTGCATTTAGCTAAAATCTATCTAACAATAATGGCCAATATACAGTATGGTTATGAGTTTATGGTATTGCATGACAAGTTATTGGCCATCCAATCAGAATATGCAAAATGTGTGCCATTAAAAAGTTTATGATGGTGCCCTTACCTGTGTTGCAGCTAGCTAGGGCACACTCTCAAACACTGGTGTCCTGTCACTCCCCACTGTCCTATCTGAGGCAAAGGCTACTATTTTACTGCAATTCCAAATTTGTGTCCTGTTTTTCATTACTGCAGCTACATGGATGGCCTCAGCGAAGCAGGACGACTGACATTATCCAGCTCTGCTGCTCACCAGGCTGCTGCGCTGCTATTTAAAAATGGCGTGGGCAAAGATTTGGACATAAAAGCGGGGCAGTGCTCTGTGCCGTCACAGTCAACCAACACAGCCTACAAAGTTAACTTGTTACACGTCACGTGTGAATGCACCAATTTCCGGATGGGAAACATATGCAAACATCTTCTCTTGGTGAAGATGGAGGTAGGCAGGAGAGGTATTGACATTGAAAAAATGCGGAATAATAAAGCGCTAGAAATCATCAGCCTCCGTCTCTATCAGCAGACTGAAGATGAAATAACCATCTTCAATAGTGATGGGACTATGAGTATTGTGAATAGGAAAACTCCGACTTTGTGCACATGCATTGCTAATAGTTTTGGAGAAAGATGTGTTTGCATACATGTCACACATGTTCTCAAGCCTCAAGACATTCTCACAGACCCCAAAGAAGATGCACAACTGTCTGAAGCCTCCCATGGGAATCCTCCCATACAGTCCATGTTATTAGACCTACTAGAGTGGAGAAAGTCCGAAGCATTTGAACATACCCCTGAACTGTACAATACCATCCAAAGAGCACACAAGCTGGCTTTTGGAAAATTCACTGCTGTGTCCAGAAAAAGGAAAATTACCCCTTTACATGGTTACCGTAAAAAAATGAAAAAAGCTAGACTGCAGAGAGCAGTAGTTGAGAACTTTAAAAACAAAAGAAAAGCAAGAACAACTTAATTCTGTTATTCTGGAGGTGCCAACTTTGCATGTGAAAGCGCCCGTCTTGATTGGTTGATGAATTTTCTTGGTAGTTAAGATAAATAAAATACTGATAATTAAATCAAAGTTTTATGAAGTTTTGGGAAATATATAGACTACTTACATTAATGGCACAAGCAAAAGTAGTGTTTTACCAATATGAAACGTAAATTATGGTATAAATGCAGGGCAGAAATGCAGTCCCGTAATTCAGTAAAAGTATTGATCCCCAAGAAAAATGTATGTACTCACAATTACAAATAAAGAAAATTGCTTTATTACTTTGATACATTCTCAGTCCAAAACCAAGGATTTCCATACATTCTTATGGTTTGACTTAACATGTATTTGGAAAATTATGTTTTCACCCTTGTGTTGTCTTCCCATCAACCTTGAAAGAAAAAAAACACCTTCGACGTTTGATGCCATTTTTTTCACAGTTTGTTTTTGCTTTTTCCAACGTTTTAAATTATTTTTTTCTTTTACACATTTTCAGTGCTTATTTCTACGCCCCATATTTTCTGATATAAAACAAAAATTGAAAACGGGTCAATTTCACCCGATCTCAACACAAGGGTTAAATCACATCTATATTGTGCAAAGTGGTTTTATTCAGTAAACAATCTAAGACTATTCCTTTTGTCAAGGCTACCCATAAATGCTGATACCACTTTAACATTTACATGGTTTATTTACTTCTGGAGGGAGGTGGAGGTTCTCTGCCTCGACCAGGCACGCATCAATTAAAGAAAACGCACCCTTTAGAATTTCTGGACCAAGGCCATGCGTAGCGAGGTTGTAATAGGACCAGTTGGCCTCCATCGCTGTCTTTATCCTTGTTAGTGTCTGCCTGCAAAAGTGTTGAAAACAGATGTTATTGACATAAAGAACAGTGGTACAGTGGTAGAGTTGTAATACAATTAGGGGTGTCACGATTCTCCAAATCCTCGATTCGATTAAGTTTTCGATTCTAAGGTCACGATTCTATTCGATTCTCGATTTAAGAAAAAAAAATTAAAGCGCAGATTGCTATGCAATTTTTAGACTACACGTTTATGCATTATGCAATATAAATTTGTTCACAATGTACACTATTAAAAAATTCTTATTTCACTCAGCGTCTGTGAAGTGAAGCAGGACAACGTCCCACCAGCGCTTGTTTCAGATTATCATCCACGGACGACTGGTTTTGGGCGCAGGGTTTTACTGCGTGATCAATATAAGCAGGCAAGCAGCACGGCAAATCATGCTCATCGTCTCCAAATCATGACCAGAGACGGATAAATATCAAGTCTGCTGTTTAAAACAAATAAAGAACCAATAGAGGAGAATAGTTATGCGCGAACAGCGGCATATTCGTGCAGTGTGCGCATGTCAAAAAATCAATTCGGATTTGAATCTTGTGACATATAACGCGCACATTACTTTATGTATCGTTCATGTAAACATGTTCATGTTCGGATTCATCAATCGGATTGTCCATTTCCAGACACTACTTTTTAGATGAGTTGGGGTAGAAATTGTCCGCTCAGGCTGGCCGTTCTGTGCGTTATCTTCCATTTTCAAAACAGGGTGGCTATTTTGGCTATTATTCGCTTGATTTGGTCATGAGTTTACGCTACAATACGTTTAGAGTGCCCGCTACTGGATGAGATGGCAAACAATAAAATGAAAAACAAACGGTCTAATCATAGACTGTAAAAAATGCGCTAAACATGGCACTTTAAAAACCGGTTAGTTTATTTATAGTTCGATTACGGATATTTCACGTCATGTTCGAATGCATATTCGAATATCGAATAAAAAGTGACAGCCCTACACTACACCATTGCCAAATTTAAAATATAACAAAAACAAGTAACATCATCAATGTAACAATAACTTTATTAAGTCAATTGGAAACTTAAGAGAAACTAAATGGCAGGTTACTTTGCTTTTGTAACTGCAGTCTTCTCAGAAGATGACATTTATGTTCACAATCACAAAAAAACAAACAAAAGCAATAAAACAGCAATGCCCATACACGCACATAGCAGAGCTTACAAACTGTGGCTTTTTTGTCGACAACGCGAACGTTGTCAACATACCGCACTGCAAATCCAAAATACCTCCACACCGGCGACTTCAGAGAAGCAGGAGGGTGTTCAAGTTCCGTTGATGGGTCTTCGATATCTGCAGTTGCCATGATGTGTCCGTTAGAGGACTCGCAGCCTTTCAACAGGTTTTCCGCACCGTGATGAGTCGTTCATCATGAATGAGTCATTCATCATAAACGATCTGTTCATTGCCTCAGTCGCGCGACAAATGAACAAAAGACTCGGAAGGTAAAGTAATTATTTGTTCCCTGTAGTGTAAATTATTTTTCACTGCATTCATTATGTACATCTTCTTAATGTTCGGGGAATTTGCATGTTAATAGTATAACATTTAAAGCCCCTGAAATGACTAGAAAAAAAGTTTAGTTAATTTTGATGAACGAGATCGAAGAATAGAGTCTGTAAAACGATCCGAACTTTCCATCACGGCCGCGACATGGGGCGTGGCAGTATCAGTAGCACCTCAATGCAGTACATGAGATCCACGGGGAGGAGTCGGATCAAGATCCAAGGGGTGGAGATGGGTAGGATTAGGGTTGGGTTTAGGGATTAGTGGTGTGTTTAGGGATCAGGGGGCGGAGATGGGTAGGTTTAGGTGTATGTAAGGTGGGAGGAGTTGGATCTGGATCCGACTCCTCCCCGTGGATTTCATGTTCCGCAGTGAGAACCATCTCGGCAGTATCGACGATACCATTTTTTATTTCGATTTCGATACCATTGAATTAATTTCGATCGATTTCGATTTAATATCGAAATCGTGACACCCTTAAATACAATACTGCATATGTAGATCTAAGCCTTTTTAATCTTGCATACTGGCATTGGTAACAACAGATCAATGAACCTGCAGTATTGGGCCTTGACGATGGCCTCAAGATGTTGGTCCTCCTCCAGGCAAGCCTGGCCAATTTTTTGAATTGGTAGGTATTTAAAACCCATGTAATTTACATCCTCTGCAAGGGCCAGACATTCTTCTACAAATACACAGTGCAAGAATTATATTTTTGTCAAACTAAGGATGGAGTATATAGACTGTTAAGGACAGAAACGAGATTCAGTCATTCCAAAAAAGTTCTGTTTCACATGTGAAAGTGCCTTGATGATGCCATTTGATGAGTCCGCCTAGTTGATAAGATCTATGAAAATTTCATAATTACAGCCTAATGTTACTTGGGGAAGAGAAAAGTCCTGTTAATTCAAGACCTCTCAGTAAGACAAAGGCAAGGTGGGTTCTTCCTGAGCCTACCCATCCCAGAATCTTCATTTAAGTGGACTAATATCTTACAGAGACATAAGACGATAACGAGATAGCTTCTATAAACAAAAGATGTTTACCCAACCTCCTATCTCACTGTTTTCTGCAACCAAAAACATATAGATCAGAGTTCATAATCTATGTGCATCTGTGTTGGTGGCAAATTCTAAGACTATTTAGAAAAGATTCTTATATCAGCTGTGTGAAGTGATGGGTAGTTCACTGCCCTTCAACTCTCGCACATCATGTTCTTAACCTCTAGACCTCAGTTACCTTCACACAACTTGCTGACACTTGTTGACAGCCTGATTCGTGGTCCTGGCTCCACCTGTGAGTCGTGCAACTTGGCCATGAGCGCCTCTTTTTGGCTCTTGCCTTTCCTTAAGTAGGCCACCAGAGCATTGGGCGAATAGCCCTCTGGTGGCCCACACCTTCTAACCAGTTCCTCCCTAGTCACTTTATATCTGCAATATCAGTGGAGATTTTAGGCAGGCATATAGAGTTAAAACAATCTTCTACCTTGTAGAAATGTTGGTAGGTAACACTTTAGGTACAGGAGAACACATACATGACACCAGAGCCGGACAGTAACGGAGTACATTTACTTGAGTACAGTACTTAAGTACAATTTTGAGGGATCTGTACTTTACTCAAGTATCATTCTTGGGGAGTACTCATGACTTTACTCAAGTACATTTGAGAGGCAAATATTGTACTCTTTACTCCACTACATTTCTATCCATAACCGTGAGTACCCGTTACTACTAGTGTTAATTTTACCAGCCATTTTTAAATTTAGTTTCAGTTTTAGTCCAGTTTCAGCATCGCTTGTTAGTTTTTATCACATTTAGTCGACATCATCCCATTTTTATTTAGTCTAGTTTTAGTCGACTATAAGTCGAGCATTTTAGTCTTTATTTTAGTCCAAGAAAACATAATTTTATTCGTTTAGTTTTAGTCAACAAAAACTGTCAACATTTTAGTCTAGTTTTAGTCAGGACATCATTTTAACCTTTTACTTTTTTGTCAGCAGATAATATTTAACATTTCCTAAAATTATTTCACATTTCAACATTTTCTCTCATTCTCTTTCTCCCGAGCCCCGTGCAAAGCATGTTTTACTTTTAACCTGTCGCCGCCTCGCCGTGAATCCAGCTCCTGTCTGCTCCATGTGTTGTATAGGCTACTCTGTGCCCGGCCCGCCCGCTCCAGGTTTGAAAGTGGGTGTGTGGCGGAAGAGCTGACGAGGAGGAGGCGGAGGAGGAGACAGGATTTGACAAAACCATATCATATAATAATATGTAATTTTCGTCTCGTCTTTGTTCGTGAACTAAAATGTCCATAGATTTTAGCCCAGTCTTTTATTTACCGAACTGCATTTTCGTCTCGTCTTTATTAGTCTACGAAAATTATTTCTGATTTACTCCCAGTTATTGTTTATTAGTGGGGATTTTAGTCTCGTCTCGTCTAGTTTTCGTTCGGTGAAAAATGTGCGTTGACGAAAATATTTTCGTTTAGTTTTCGTTAACGAAATTAACACTAGTTACTACTTCTAAAAAAAAAAATGGAACAAACAAAAATCTCGGAAACCCTCAATTTGTTGTTTCCTTCTCAAACGTGATTGGATTGTGCAGGCGCCACTGATTTGGACAGCCTATCAGCAATCACCTTCAGCTTTCCGCCAAAGTCAACTCCATGGTCAGATTTAGATAAGAGACGAAACCATAAACCAAACAATGGATGAAGATGCAGCAGGTTCATCCCGTGAATGTGCCAACCCGTGGCCCCACCTGACTATTTACATTTTCTGAAATTTCTGAAAATGACTTGATTTTACTTTCAATTCCTTTTACATTCTCCAAGGTATTAACATTAACATTTTTCATAACTCCATGTAGGACGTTTCTGTACATAAATGTAAGCACTGTGGCAGTAGTAATGCAATATTTAGAAAATGTACTCTTGTACTCTTGATACTCAAGTACTTTTAAAAACAAGTACTTCAGTACTTTTACTTAAGTAGACATCTGACTGTAGTACTTTTACTTGTACTTGAGTCAAATTTAGCAAGGGGTATCTGTACTTTTACTCAAGTAATAAAGCTGTGTACTCTGTCCGCCTCTGCATGACACCTTAAAAAGGGCTTTAAATAACTTATTCCTAACAGCTTCTTAAGACATGACTCAGTATTACTGACTTTGGCCCAGTATATCTAGGTAGAAGCTGGGGACTTTTAAAGATTTATTCCACAGCAAAGGTGCTGCAAGTAGGAATTTTGTGCCATGTTAGCATGATGAACCATGTAAGAGGCTGTTATGAGCTTTTGTAAAGGCTTAGGAATATGATATGCACCTGTCCTTACAGCAAAAGTTTACCTAAATTTATGGAAAAATATGTCTTAGGGGGGGGGGGGGGGGGGGGGGGGGGGGGGGGTGGGGTTCAGAATTTTGGACATCGGGTCTCATTTCCAAGTTAGCTTTAGTGTTATTTATCAGTGGATACAGTTAAAAAAAAAACTGTTTCCACTGACAAAATTTTCATCCAGTCGTTCCAGTTGTATAGATCGCCGGTGCTAGGCTAGCGTGAGTCAACGGAATCTGCTAGCCTGCCATTAAAAACAGTTTTACCCACTCCACAGTACACCAAAAGCAAATCAATTATAACGCCAGACTATCGATGTAAATATCTGTTGAGAGAATGTTAGAAATCAAACTACCCTTTCATCGCATTGTAATAGTTATAGTGGAGTGATATGTAGTTACCTAGGCAACCTAGAGAGGTAGTGAGAGAGAGAGGTAGTACAGGTAGTCCCGACTGTAGTGCGCTTCGGATCTGTTTACTTTTCGGCGCAGTACTACTAACTGGAGCAAAGTAAAATTCCGCCGCTGCTGAGAAACTAGTTCCTGTAAATGTATTACGATCATTGAGATGCAAGAGTAGTTTTATTTTTTTACATTATTCTCTTAAAGGGTTAGTTCACCCAAAAATGAAAATTAAGTCATTAATTACTCACCCCCATGCTGTACCAACCCCGTAAGACCTTCGTTCGTCTTCGGAACACAAATGAAGATATTTTTGATTAAATGTGACAGCTGGATCACTCCTCCATAGGCTCCCTAAGGGAATGACACTTGACGGCCCAGAGAGTCATTAAAGAAAATGTTTAAATATTCCATGTCGCAACAGTGGCTCAACTATAAGTTTATCAAGCGACGAGAATACTTTTTGTGCGAAAAAACAAACAAAAATGAAACGAGACTTCAAGAGATTTCCACGACGCGCACGCGCGAGAACTTAACTGAAGTAGTTGAAGGAGATCGCAATTCTCGCGTGGAAATCTCTCGAAGTCTCGTTTCAGGCCTACAAGGAAGAAAAGGAATAGTCGAATAAAGTCGTTATTTTTGTTTGTTTTTTTCGCACAAAAAGTATTCTCGTCGCTTGATAAACTTATAGTTGAGCCACTGTTGCGACATGGAATATTTAACCCTCTGGGCTTCTTCGGTCAAAAATGACCGAAAACTGTTACGTTTTGAAATGTTTAATTTTTTTGCTTGATCGGATCGGGCTGAAACTTGGTGACTTTTCATGTATTACCTATATGAACACACAAAAAAATCAAGGAGATGATTCTGATTTGTTAAAGGGTCGTAAAAAAAAAAGTCACACTTAGCTTCCTCCCGGTCAAAAATGACCGACATAGGAAATGAATGGGAAATACGAAAAAATAGGAAAACTCAGAGAAACTTTTGCTGGTACAAGCTACAGATCAGCAACTGTGCCGAAAAAAAGTGTACAGCAATGAAGGGGTGACACTCTAGAACATCAAGAGTGCAAATAAGATCACCCCCCCCACACACACACACACACACACACGCACACAAACACATACACAGATAAACTGGCAAGACTGCAACAGCAAATTTGTAGAATATGAAAAATAAAATCAATAAATGAGAAAAAAATCTTGCTCAAATGCGCACTCACACCCACACACGCATGCACGCACACACACACACACACACACACACACACACACACACACACACACACACACACAGAGAGAGAGAGAGAGAGAGAGAGAGAGAGAGAGAGAGAGATAGAGAGAGATTAACTGGCACACTTCCAGTCTGCAAGAAACACACTGTCACTATCTGTTGCATCTGCAGTCATAAGTGAAACAATTAGCAGACAGTTTGTATGTTTATAGTTCAAATAATCTGTATTATTATTATTATTACCGTACTTTAAAAAAAAATCAATTTACTGTTTGATGATTATTGTTTGTTTTTATTTTAGAATGAGTTCCTGATATCTATTCCATATTCAACAATAAATAAAATAATTACAGTTTGTATGTATATAGTTAAAATAATGTTTATTATTGTTATTATTATTATTAACATTTTATTTTTTAACCTAGTAAATGATTGTTTGCTGTTATTTATTTTGTTTATTTACGTTCATCACAATTGCTGTTCCCTTCTGAAGTTATTACTACTTATTGAATTAAAATTAATAAAAAATACCAATTTATTGCAAAATGTCTGTATGAAGTGTTTTGAATTATCACTAACCATCCCTTTTTTTGTTAAATTATTTGAATGATCAAATACTGAGTAACAAAAATGTTTGCATTGTGTTCCCTTTCTAACCAAATGCTATAGTTTGATTGTAATCATAACGCAAAACCTAATACTTATCTTAAAAAAATTGTTAAAAAAAATTAATAATTAGTCTTTTAGAATATCTAAATGTATATTAAAATAAAAAAACGAATAAGATTGAGAAATCATGTCTAAATCAACAAAAAGAATCAAAAAGCCTTTCTATGTATTTATATAGGAAGCTATAGGCAGCCTACAGGCTGGTACAGGACATTGCACACATGTAACTATTTTTAAAGCCACTAGGTGGCGCTGTTCTACTTGAATTTTTTTTTTTTTATTAAGCTGACACTCTATTTTGATGTGAAATGTTGTATTTATTGAAAAAAAAAATATATATATATAAAATAAAAATATGTATATTAATTCTAATGGAAAAAATAGCTCATAAAAATTATATAATTAATGCAAAGTTTCATAAAAAATTCTAAAAATTCTAAATAATAATCAGAAAATATTATAGAACAAAAATATATTTGAATGGTTATCCTGGGAAGAAGTAAAGTTCAATTTTAAGGCTTCGTCCGTTTTTGACCGGGAGGAAGCTAAGTGTAACCCATTTACGAAGAAGCCCAGAGGGTTAAACATTTTCTTTAATGACTTTCTGGGCCGTCAAGTTTCATTCCCTTAGGGAGCCTATGTAGCAGTCATGAACCTCTCAGATTTAATCATAAATATCTTCATTTGTGTTCCGAAGACGAACGAAGGCCTTACGGGGTTGGTACAGCATGGGGGTGAGTAATTGACTTAATTTTCATTTTTGGGTGAACTAACCCTTTAACAGACATCGATAGTCTGGCGTTATAATTGATTTGCTTTTGGTGTACTGTGGAGTGGGTAAAACTGTTTTTAATGGCAGGCTAGCAGATTCCGTTGACTCGCGCTAGCCTAGCACCGGCGAACTATGTAACTGGAACGAATTTTTCTGGAACTGGAATTTTTTTAAAACTGTCTCCACTGATAAATAACACTAAGGCTAACTTGGAAATGAGACCCCCCCCCCTTTTAAATCATAATTTGGGAAATCAGTAATTGTCTGTAGAGAAACATATTTCTGCTTAAAAATTCCTTCTGTGTACTTCTGATAGCCTGGTTACCAGCCCCACCTACTTCATTTCATTCAGTGAGTGTGACCCCGCGCAATCACAGTTCCGGACTTTGAAAACATACCGAGCCAATCGTGTTCCTCCCTTGTACACAGAAATTTTTTTCGATTGTCTACGTTCGTTGGTACCTCCCAAGAAGGTAATTTCTCAGAGCCAGACATAACTGCAGAGCAAATTTAAATTTAAATATGATAGCGCGCAAGACCGAGGGTTATACCCAGTCTAATATAATCGTGCAATGTGTAGACCTGTGCACAGTTATTGTTTGGAACTATTAATTCCTTAGAAAGAATTATGTAAATGTATGAAATATTGATGGTTATGACATACAAAGTTACCTTTTGGCCTTGGTCCCGTCAGGTATCCAGAGAACACTCTCCACTTCGAATAATACTGTAGAAGTGAAAAATTTTTGTTTTTATTTTAATGTCAACTCATTTCATGCCCAAAACTATGCTGATCATAAATACAGTATCTTCCCACCTTGTTCACCCTCTGTGGACTCAGATTCCTGTGCAAGGCCACCATCTACTATATTTAAGACCAATCAGAGAACAGCATTCAGGGAACAAACTGTTTCAAAACAAAGATCTCTGTACTTTCCTAACAGCAATGTGCTGTTGGTGGCAGAGGAAAGGTGCATATGTGCGTGTGTGTGTTCTCTGTATGTTGTTTTACCTGCACATGGGTGCTCTCCAACAGGTTGATCTGTCCAAACATAAAAGAAAACAAATGCCTACATGAAAGATCTTCGGGTGGGCTGTGTGTTTGTATATTTCTTACCTAAAAAGCAGTGCTATGTGGATCAGTTAATACATCAAAGACACAATTGCTTACTGAAAAGATCCCGTATGTATGTTGTGAGTGAGTGAATCGAATGCTGACCATAAATACAGCATCTTCCTACCTTGTTCACCCTCTGTGGACTCAGATTCCCGTGCAAGGCCACCATCTACTATATTTAAGACCAATCAGAGAACAGCATTCAGGGAACAAACTGTTTCAAAAGAAAGATCTCTGTACTTTCCTAACAGCAATGTGCGGTTGGTGGCAGAGGAAAGGTGCATATGTGCGTGTGTGTGTTCTCTGTATATTGTTTTACCTGCACATGGGTGCTCTCCAACAGGTTGATCTGTCCAAACATAAAAGAAAACAAATGCCTACATGTTGTGAGCGAGTGACTCGAATGCTGATCACCATCTACTGTATTTAAGACTGTGTGTGTGTGTGTGTGTGTGTGTGTGTGTGTGTGTGCCTAAGCTAATCAAGAGCAGAACCAGTCTTGGAACAACATTGGTACAAATTTACTTCCATTCCTCCCTCTGTATGTATGTAAACAATTATACTAGGTTTGGTTGTAGCTTGTCTACATACATCAGCCCTACTTACCAAACAGACTTGCCTAGAATCTCAATACACCTAAAATTAGTCCCAGTCTGTGGCTGTTCTTACCTGTATTTTTAGACTTGGCGATTTTTCCCTAGAAAAGAGAAAAAAAACATTGAGTTAAGTATACAATGTGTTGAGAAACAGTATGTATATTTTGATCATTAACCCTCGCCTTTTTTCTTCTTAGAGTCTTCGTATCTAAAAGAAATGAAGATGTTTCTTAATGTCATTTTAATGTTATTATAATGTTTCAAAAACCAAATAATAATCATGAAAATAATGACCAAGACAGTGTATTCACCTCATCCTTCTAAGAAAGGTAGTAAATAAATAGCATCAGATTTTGAACATAAACTTAATGTCGTATTTTATGCTTGAAATGATGTAGTAACAACTTACTCCAAAGTATGACATCTTCCGAATGTACAAGTTAAAGCTACCACTCCAAATCATCAGTAAGTTAAACTTAATGCAGGCAGCTACAGGTAGCCAGCAGAGCTCAATAAGGAACACCCATACCGTACAAATGTCTACTACTTACCAAGGGAGTTAAACAACAAAGTCCCAAGTCTGTCCCGCTCTTGAGCGATGGGGAGGCATTGGAGGTGCCCTTGTTGTCCCTGGAGGACCATTTCTGCAAACTAAAAGAGCAACAGAAAGTCTATTTTAATGAAATAATGCAACTTATAATAAATGTGAACAACAAATTGTGGTAAAAAAAAAAAAATTTGGACTATATTACAAGAGAAGATTATGGTGCTCATTTAATAATTATATGATCATGACTCCTGTATCGTGTGCTGAAGGTAGTACTGTGTCCATGTCCAAAAGCCATTAATATTTGATCTGAAACTTTCATTCAAAATTGCTCTAAAGTGAAAACTAAAAATATTTATATTTTCAAAAGAAAACAGAAACATTATGCAGAAAACAACCAAACTGTACCATTATTGAGAACACTCCACATGACAAAGAGTCGTTTTGTAAGTCATGGTCCCTCTTAATCATCTTCCAAGGCCCTTGGCAGCCTCTGCTAGCAGCAAATAAGCTGAAAGATTAGAGAAAATAATTGTGAAGGAGATCTCTGCTGAATTTTCATTATCTCATTTTATAGAGCAATACAAAAACCTTGTACCTCCAATTTTCAATTATTTGGAAGCAATGCTGTGGTTGCTCCCCCAAGGAGTCAATGTAGGAAATTGTTCCCTCTTTCAAGTTGCAATGCTATACAAAAGATGGGAAAACATATGAGAAAGGTTTGAAGGAGAATTTCAACCAATCTGTGTTAAAAATGATTGAAATTATTTTAAAATGTGAAGCACTAACAGCTCAAACAACACAAATGAGAATGACACAACAGCAACAATGACTAGTGTGATGCTATTTAGCGAATAATAGTCTCTGCATAACCTAACAGCAACCTACAAAGAGGGTCCAGTGGCACTCTCCCAGCAAGTAGGGCCCGAAGACGGCACTGGCTCCTTTATGAATGTTTTTCTGACAGGAAAAGAAGAAAACATTCATGAACAAACATAAATAAACTTGACACCAAATGTGTTCAGCAGCACTGAACAATAACCTTAAACATTTACATAACTTACTTTTAAGAAATAAGTACTCCTGGCCCTGGAGCTACCCTCCAAAATCAGGCGCATAGCCTGACTATTAATTGCCTCTGTCCCAGGCTGGCTCTAAGCGAGGGAGAGAAATGGTTTAAATCATGTTAAATCTATATTTGATTTGTATGTATGTATTCGAGTGAGTGAGTTTTATAAAAAGATATGAGTTACCCTGCTCATGATGTAAAATAAGGCATCCATTACCTGGGGAAGTAATACATAAAAAAATATTTTATACTATATATATATATATATATATATATATATATAAACTGCAATAAATCACAATAGAGTCAAGGTGAAGGGTAAGAGGATAATGTTTTAAAAGAAATAGAAAATTACCTCATCTGGAAGTTCAAATGGGCCTACAAGGGCCTCCAAACTGCCCAGAAAGATTTTAAAGGGCCCAATTGTCCCAAGGACATCTTTACTATGAAGTCCTTGGGACTTCAGTGTTTCTAAGTCTGCATGGGTGAAGAAAATAAAAGTCCCAAAATAGGTCACCTTACTTAGGCTAACAGGCACAAATGTAATCCAATCAACTATTACATTTAGCATACAAAACTACTTTAAAGTAGTGTTGGCAATTCAGCGAATTCGCTTTTTCCCCCTGATTTTTATAATCTCTGGTGACTAAAATTCACATTTATCGACTAGTGACTTTTTTGCCGACTTCTGAATGTGTTGGTTTCACATTGTGAATGTGAACACTGAATGTGTTGGTTTTGTTTTGGTACACAGTCTAACAGCGTTCTGTTTCAAGTGCTTGTCTGTGAGTTAGTGATGTCATACTAGGCTGAAACGGGAAGCTAGAGCATATAGGCAAAAGTTTTAAACACATGTACTATGTTGAGGCAAGTCGGGGCCACATATTATACAATTTATAAATAGCCTAGTTGTGTTGAATGCCATACCAATGATGTTTTATGTTACAGTAGCGCCAGCACTTCTCATTATTTCACAAATTTCTGGTAGGCTACAGCCTCATCATGGGCCTATTACATAAAAACAATCTTGCAAGTGCCCGGACTTGCCCATGTGTATAATCGTCCTAAAAACACCAGCTAAAAAAAGTACCGGAATGTGCTCTACCTGGTCAGATGTAAATATGCAAATTATATCATTATGTATGCAGATGACGCAAATGAGTAACATAGATTAGGAAGATATATTGAATAACTTACTGTTCATTTGGCTTGGTTAAGTTTCCCTTTATAGGCAAAGACAAAAGACAAAAATTAAAAACATGTATTTCTCCTGAAGCATTAAATTGGATACTTATGACAACCTATGACTATGATACTTACATACCTGAGGCGAAACTTAAATGGAGGAAAAGACACTGGCCTCAAACTAATTCTAAGCCAGGGCAGGGTAGCCTGGGATCAGTGCAGACCTGAGACCAGGAGGGATTCACCTGCCCTGGGACAAAATTGTGGGAAACAATGGTCTCTGCCCTGGGACCAGGAGGGATTCACCTGCCCTGGGACAAAATTGTGGGAAACAATATTCTCTGCCCTGGGACTAGATGAGACTAAACAGTCATGAAGAAAATCCAACGCATTCTCATCCTTTGGCGTCATATAGGTGACGCCTGACAAAACGTCGAAATACTACGCACATGGCACCCTTTAGCGTGAATATAACACGCAAAGTGATGGGTAGGTTTAGGTGTGGGGTAGGGTCTGCGTCTCATATTCACGCTAAAGGATGCCAGTCAACTTTATGACGCCTTGGGTTCTAGGGGTGGGGGGAAAAATCGATTCTTAGATGCATCGCGATGCGGACGTGGACGATTATGAATCGATTCACAAATGTCAAAAATCGATTTTCAAAAAAAAAATTTTTTTTTTTAGATATATATGTATAATAACTTAATATTGACGGAACGCAAAAGACGGAACTCTGAAGCGCGGAAGTGCAGTGCCCGCCCGGACCGTCTGTGGCGTGCACATAACAGAGACGCGATGGCGCGCGAGATCCAAACACACTCGTTAAAAGCTGACGTGTGGAAATATTTTGGCTTCTGAAGTTGAAGGGGGAAAGGAGCTGGACAGTCAAGAGTCACACTAGTTGTAAGCTTTGTAGAATAAAACTAAAATATTTCGGAAACAATACAAATATGAGAAGCCATATGACGCGTTTCCACCCAGAGGAGGAAAAACACTCGGCTGTACCGGTCGTTGTTATACTATTAATTTACTACAAGTATGCTGCTAGTTCAGGCACACATTTATTTTCCTTTTGGTTCTTTGCAATGTTAATAAAATCTATTGTACGTTAATTCTTTATGGGTCATTACTTACTTTTAAAGCAAAGTATTTATAGTCACACAAAAAGATTCAGATAATCGATTTAGCATCGAATCGCAGCCCTCTGAATTGTAATCGAATCGAATCGTGGGGTGCCTAGAGATTCCCACCCCTATTGGGTTCGCGTGTTATATTCACGCTAAAGGGTGCCATGTGCGTAGTATTTCGACGTCTTGTCATATGGCGTAACCTATATGACGCCAAAGGATGAGAACGGGCTCAGAAAATCCTACAAAACAACTTCTGCCCTGAGACCAGGAGGGATTCACCTGCCCTGGGACAAAATTGTGGGAAAAATTGGTCTCTGCCCTGGGACCAGAAGAGACTAAACAGTCATGAAGAAACAACACAGTCTCATCCCAAGACGTCATATGACTGAAGCTTTTGACCATACGTCAACATCCGACGTTTTAGGGTACCCTTTAACGTCAGTTAGATGACGATCCTAGGGCGTCATCTGACTGACGCTTTACCTTTAGCGTCAGTTAGATGACGCGGGTAGGTTTAGGTCTGGGGTAGGGTTAGGATTAGATAGCGTCATCTAACTGACGTTAAAGGGTACCCTAAAACGTCGGATGTTGACGTATGGTCAAAAGCGTCAGTCATATGACGTCTTGGGATGAGACTGGGCTGGAAGAAAAGGCAAAATCTAGAAATATCTGTCTGCCCTGAGACCAGGAGGGATTCACCTGCCCTGGGACAAAATTGTGGGAAACCTATGGAATGCCAAAGCTGACTTTATTATAAATAAATAAATACATAAATATATGAAGAAATGTAAAAAAGCAAAAATACATAAATAAATAAATAAATATACAAAGAAATGTAAAAAAAGTACAAATAAATGAGTATTTATACTTTTATTTCCTTATTTATGTATAATTGTATTTTTTCACACTCTTATTTATTTATTTATACATTTATTTATTTCCACATTCATTTATGTATGTTTTTATGTCTACATTTATTTATTTCCACATTTATTTATTTCTACATTTATTTGTCCGTATGCTAATGAGGGGGCGTGTTTTACCTCAGACATCAGCAATCGAGCTCAGAGCAGCCGTGCTGAAGTTGAGGCCACAGTGACACCTTGTATAAATAAATAAATGTGGAAATAAATAAATGTATAAATAAATAAATGTGTGAAAAATACAATTATATATAGGAATAAGGAATATTATATATAAGGAAATAAAAGTACTTTTCGTTTTTCGTTTGTAACTTTTTTACATTTCTTTGTATATTTATGTATTTTTGCTTTTTTACATTTCTTCATATATTTATTTATTTATTTATAATAAAGTCAGCTTGGGCATTCCATATGAAACAATGGTCTCTGCCCTGGGACCAGATGAGACTAAACAGTCATGAGGAAAATCCTACAAAACAACTTCTGCCCTGAGACCAGGAGGGATTCACCTGCCCTGGGACAAAATTGTGGGAAACAATAGTCTCTGCCCTGGGACCAGATGAGACTAAACAGTCATGAAGAAAAGCCAAATTTATAAATTAGACTACAACGCCCTAAATAGTCATTTATTTTTTGAATATGAGTACAGTAAAGCTTATTGCAATGTACTTAAACAAGCTTTCTAGCTCACCTGATTAGCTTGACTAGCTAGCGCTTATGGTTTAACTTACATGCATGTGCACACACTGAAAAGGTGACGTTTTTCTGAATTATCTTATTCTTCTACATTTTTGTGATGAGAACCGTTTGCAACAGCCACTGCAACATTTTAATGCAAGCTACAACACTAGCTTGCTACTGAAACAGTAGGCTAGCCTACCCTTAAGCTACAAGCTGCACCATTATACTATGATTTCGAGGGCAGAAAGAAAATCACAAATAGCTGTACATACAATCCTCCATTTTCATGAAAATTACGTTTTTTGAGAATATTACGTTTTTGTTTTTAAAAAACTTACTTTGAAATGATATAACCAGTTCCTCTTGCCCGCGCACCGGTGGGATTTGACGGTTGAGAGAGATTGGAAATGGTGGCCCCGCCTCTGCAATTCTCTCCTCTCTTGCGATTGGTTGTCAGATTGAACCAATCAAAAACGTTTCTGCCCTCAGGACAACTTTGAGTCAAGAAAATTCCCACCTGCTATGAGCTTGGTTTTTTGAGTTGGCATGCACAATATGGGATGCAGAGATTGACAATGTACTGTATGTAGTTTAACTTCAAACTACCAAACTACTTTATTGGCATAAATGTTTTATAATAACCTATATAATGCACACAAATAAACAATAACTATTACAGAGGAATGATTAAAATAAGAAATATATAAGGTGCCATTAATGTTTACAGTAATTTTGTAATTCACATGATGAAGTGCAACAGAATGTGAAAAACTTTTAAAATACTACACAGATATTATTACACAATACTCTGTAATTCCTTATAAGTTTACCTTAGATCAGGCATAGGTAAAACTATGGATATGCGCTCTACTCCTTTTTGCTGCTTTCATTAATACTTTAGAGTTTTTTTGATACTTTATCATTTTATTAAAGTATTATTTCAAATTTGCTTGTGCGTTTTGAAGACGCGTCGACGTCATTACTGCACTTAACGCAAATACATGCATGCGCTTTCAGCGCGATATTTTTTCATTTTATTTATTTATTTATTTATTTATTATCAAATTAAGTATTTTTATTTATTTATTGAAGTGTAAAATTTACAAAAATGTCTGGCTCAGTCAGATTTCACAAGAATATAAGTACTGACAGGAAACGGAGCACGTAAAATTACAAACAACTTTAGGAAAAGAAGAGTAAATTAAAGTAAAATAATAAGAATTAAAATAATAAACAAAAAAAAAACAGAAGATAAAGAAACAGTTATGAAACAATAGTTAAGGGGCTTCAATTAATTTTAAGGCATCGATAAAATTAAGAAGTTTTTTAGCTGTTTTGAACCACAGGGATTTGTAGTACAATGCAAATTATCTCTTGAAGACAGTAGGCTAAATAGAGGCTGTGTTTTTAAACATTTACATTTGTGGATGAAAAATGTACCCAAGACAATTAAAGTGTTTAAAAGCATTTCATAGTTTTTGTCTTTCATTATAATTCCAAATATGATGTTATCTCTAGTGAAACTGGAGAGAGACTGGAGATAAGGCTTCAGCCAATCATACATGTCACACCAGAATGTGTTGCTGTAAGAGCAGAAGAAAAACAAATGATCCGTGGTCTCTATGTTCTCATCACAGAATATACAGTTAGTTAGCTCTAAGTTAAATCTAAGTGAGAGGTTTCATAGCGATATAGCGCATGAGTTTTTCAACCCTATTTCCTGTTTACTGTGGCGTCGACGTCATTGCTGTGCCACTAACCAATGAGAAGCGTTATGGGCGGGACTGCACATACCCCAGGTGCGGCCCCGCCTCGATCGACGTCATCACTTTGCCACTAACCAATGAGAGGGGTTATGGGCGGAGCCCATATTATAATTTACTTGAGAGAAGCCAAGTACACCTGGCTGCAGCCTGCAGATCGGGGCGGGGCTGCACCTGGGGCGGGGCTGCACGTGCAACTCCGCCCGTAACACTTCTCATTGGTTAATGGCAAAGTGATGACGTCGATCGAGGCGGGGCTGCACCTGGGGCGGGGCTGCATGTGTAGTCCCGCCCATAACGCTTCTCATTGGTTAGTTGCCAGCAATGACATCGACGCCACGCTAAACAGGAAATGGGGTTGAAAAACTCATGCGCTATATCGCGCTGAAACCTCTCACTTAGATTTAACTTATAGCTAACTAACTGTATATTCTGTGATGAGAACATAGAGACCACGGATCATTTGTTTTTCTTCTGCTCTTACAGCAACACATTCCAATCAACACGTGTATGATTGGCTGGAGCCTTATCTTCAGTCTCTCTCCAGTTTCATTAGAGATAACATCACATTTGGAATTATAATGAAAGACAAAAACGATTAAATGCTTTTAAACACTTTAATTATCTTTGGTAAATTTTTCATCCACAAATGTAAATGTTTAAAAACACAGCCTCTATTTACTGTCTTAAAGAGAGAATTTGCATTGGACTACAAATCCCTGTGGTTCATGAAGAAGAAAACAGCAAAAAAAACGTCTTAATTTTATTTATGCCTTAAATTAATTGAAGCTGTTTCATAACTGTTTCTTTATCTTCTGTTTTGTATTTGTTTATTACTTTAATTCTTATTATTTGACTTTAATTTACTCTTCTTTTCCTAAAGTTGTTTGTAATTTTACGTGCTCCGTTTCCTGTCAGTACTGATATGCTTGTGAATTCTGACTAAGCCAGACATTGTTGTAAATTTTACACTTCATTAAAATAAAAATAAAAAATTAATTTGATCATAAAAAAAAATCGCGCTGAAAGTGCATGCCTCGTATTTGGGTTAAGTGGTACAGTAATGACGTCGACGCGTCGCAAATTTGAAATAATACTTTAATAAAATTATAAAGTATTAAAAAAACTCTAAAGTGAAAGCAGCAAAAAGGAGTAGAACGCATATCCATGGTTTTAACTATGCCTGATCTAAGGTAAACTTATAAGGAATTACAGAGTATTGTGTAATATCTGTGTAGTATTTTAAAAGTTTTTCACATTCTGTTGCAGTTCACTATGTAAATTACTGTAAACATTAATGGCACCTTATATATTTCTTATTTTAATCATTCCTTTGTAATAGTTCTTGTTTATTTTTGTGCATTATATAGGTTATTATAAAACATTTATGCCAATAAAGTAGTTTGAAGTTAAAGTAACAACAGGTAACTTTTGCTCTCGGGGTCCCCCTATAGTTGGGAAACAGTATTGTCTTCTACTACTGTCGTAAACTCTGTCATCCAACATGCACGTGCATTTGTTGACAATCATGATAGCCCTGAACACTGTAGGAGGAGGTCACATGCAGGTGTTCTGCTTGCGTCGCGTGTGTAATGTCTTCATCCCTGGTACAGTGGCATATATTTCAACATGTCATATGAATATAATTTCATGGGTTTTATTTTTTTTCTAACGACAAATGATCGCGATGATCACGTTTACAAGCCAGCGTCATTATAGTAGCCTAGTCTATTGGTTACCGTTTTACTGAATCAATATGATACTTCAATGCAATGTTTGAGTGGTAGATAATAACCATATATCGTCAATATTATAATATCAAGCTACCATAAATGAATCTGCAAATTTTACAAATCGATTTGCATTATAGCTTGAGGCAAGACAAATAAACAAATATCAAAGATATGTTAGGTATCCTAAAAAATGATTTTGTACATCTATATTTAGTTGCAAGAATGTAGCCCCTACCAAACTTGTACACGCCGTTTAGACATAGGCTTTCATTTGATTTTTTGATTTTATTTAGTATTGCACAAGAACAACATGACGGTGGAAATTCGTCATCCGAAAAAATTGCGACAAGAATCCCGTTTGCCTCTGTAGCTATCAATAATCGGAAATTACACAGTCAAGTAACTTTACACGTGTAACAAATGAGAAGCTATGAACACAATGATAATATTACTAATCTTCTTTGTACATGTTGAGTAGAGTACACTTTTTAGGTCAAACATTTGCTATTTGCATTTCATCGATTGCAAAGTTCAAATCAGAACGAGAATGCTAGCGATAGCTAACCATCAAAAACTAGAATATCGTTTACTAGCTACCAGATTGATAATTCGCTACTCTACTATCATTACTTGATTCATGAAGATAAACGGAGGATAAGATAGCTTCCGTAACATAGTCAGGCAGACAAAAAAAAACAGATCGTATGCAAGCATGACAGCCAAGTCCATCGGTCGGGCACCCCTCCTCCTCCTTCAGCTCACGCCAGCGAGAAAACACTGGCCCAATGTTGATCCTCGTTCTGCCTTTAACGCGATCACTTTCTCTTTTTCTCTTTTTGCTTTGCTCCGATAAAACCTTTGCTTTTTTGTTTTTCTGTGCTTCTTCGGCCATGACTATTACATTTGGCTCGCACGTCCGATTTTAAGGAAGTGGGGGTGGTGGTGGAAGTGACGTATATGCCGTAAAGCATGGGTCACCAACCTCGGTCCTGGAGGGCCGGTGTCCTGCAGAGTTTAGCTCCAACCCCAATTAAACACACCTGAACCAGCTAATCAAGGTCACACAAGGCATAATAGAAACTGTCAGGCAGGTGTGTTGGACCTGGTTGGAGCTAAACTCTGCAGGACATCGGCCCTCCAGGACCGAGGTTGGTGACCACTGCCGTAAAGCAATCGAATTTTGTAGTTCTCTTTGTTCGCCGGTTACTACCCGAAACCCGAAGTTTAAAAGTACGATTAAAACGCTACAGACCCTGTCAGGCTATGGCAGACGTGTCATTCAACCTATTGTAAGTCGATGTACCATCACAAGAGACTTGGACATATATTATGAAGGTTGAAAAGTTACCTAGTGCTGCTTTAAACTAACTACATACAGTACATTGTCAATCTCTGTATCCCATATAATGCATGCCAACTCAAAAAACCAAATTCATACCAGTCATAACTTTTATTTCAAAACAAGAATAATTGTGTAAAGAGATATGCACACATACAGATAATCACCAACATACATATACGTGCACACGCGCACACACACGTGCACACACACACACACATAGTCACACACACGTACACTCACACACACATACAGTCACACACACATACAGTCACACACACGTACACTCACACGTACACACACACGTACACTCACACACACACACACACACACACACACACACACACACACACACACATGTACACTCTCTCTCTCTCTCTCACACACACACACACACACTCACGTACACTCTCACACAATCTACTCAGCCTAAAAATTCCCCTCCATCATTGAAAAAACAATCAACCGAGCAATAGCCCTTAACCTCCTTCTCGGAAGAAAATGCATGCAGGACTCCGCTTCTCCCATCACCCACACACACAGGTGGGCAGTCCTTGTGTATTTCCACACAGTGCAAGCACAGAGTCAACGAGTAGGACACCCGGAACTCTTGCTTATATTGTCTGGAAAATGCACTCCAGTTCACAACACCTAATTTAGATAAAATACAGAACAAACAATATTGAATCATTTTGAAGAAAGGCATTAACAGTACAGAGTCATACAAGGAATTTCTTTTTTATACATTTTAAACATATTATAGGAAAATGTTAGACAAGTGTACTTGAGTGTTATTGGCTTTGTCTGTAAAGTACCTAAGAGACTTATTTTGTTTATGAACAATATAAACTAGTTAAAGTTTGTCAAGACAAACTTTAATTTGTCTTGAGAAAGTATCCTAAAAGTTTTGAAGGCAATACAGTTTATCAGGCACAGACATACGGATGGACATGACAGATAGGTAGAGATAGATAGGCAGACAGAGATAGAAGGATAGATAGATTAGGATAGGATAGAAAATGATTTTTGATGTGGTAATACATCAGCTGTGGCATGCTGGTGTACTGGCAGAATGGGCACCTAGTAATGCAGTCTTTTCATACTCCCCCCTTGCTTAACACAGTTGTGTGCATTTTTGCAGGGGGAATGGCTCTTAAAAGAGCCTTGGAGTTATAAAGTAAAAAAAGACAAAAAATAGGTGAGAGAGATGGAGGACTAGAGTAAGAGTTAGAGAATAATTAACACAGCAAAACAAAAAAAAAATTATAAAGTAAAATAGCAAAAGTGGTACCCAGGGAATATAAATGGGGATGGCAATACCAAGGTTCTGCAAAGAGAAGAAAGTATAGAACATCAGAAGAATTAGCAATTTTTTTTAATGTTCAATTAAATAAATGTATACTTGTTAATAACAATAATATCAAAATAGTTTACATTTAATCAATTTATTCATATTAATAACAATAATATCAAAATAGTTTACATTTAATCAATTTATTCATAGTAAAAAAAAGTCCTACAATAAAACTTTGTATATTGTTACTATTAACTATTAATCCTATTTTTCTTCTCCTGGTTCAGTTTTAACACTATTAAACCACACTAATATATATATAGGCTGCTATATAACACACACAGGCCTACGATGCTTTTGGGAAACGCTGCCCTAGTTATGTGATATGGTGTGTAAAGTTACACAATCTTATTTTTACACCACTTAATTTTATCATCACACTAAACGCCACTTCTGAATTAAAAATTGTAAACAAAATTAGAGAAAAAAAAGAAGAGTAGCTTGCCTGTACTCACCACATGCAGCGATGAACAGCGGAAATGAAAACATGCTAGAAATCGACGTCATGAGTTCACGGGCGCGGCCGCGCGCGATAATTTTTTTCACAGGATGGTAGGGGAAGACTCATGAATATTCATTAGGGAACTCCTCCCTGATTGGTCTGATGACCTACCTCTAACCCCGCCCCTAAACCTACCAGTCACTGGGGTAAAGACCAATCAGGGATGAGTTCCCTAATGAATATTCATGAGTCTTCCCCTGCCATCCTGCGAAAAAAAATATCGCCGGCCGCGCGGCCCCACCTCGATCGACGTCATCCCTTTGCCACTAACCAATGAGAAGCATTGTGGGCGGGACTGCACGTGCAGCCCCGCCCCAGGTGCACCCCCGCCCAAATCTGCAGGCTGCAGCCAGGTGCTTCTCAGAGAAGCCGCGAAATTTAAAAATACTACTGTTATTGTGTCACGAAATGTAGTTTTAATAGTTTTTCAGTCGACACTGTAGTTGTTTAAAGCTCAAATCTGTGGTTTATTTATAAAGATAGCGCCTATTTAAAAGTTTGATCTGACGTTTTCGGAGTTGTGAGGATGAGTCTTTCACCGGTTCTCAGCGCTCTGCACCCCGCCTGGATCAGCCTTTCCTCGGCTAGTGCTTCTGACGTTTACCGCTGGCTCGGATGTCTCTAGTATAGGCCTAGTGGTTAAACATGAGATATAATTCGTCTTGTGTATATCTAACGGGCGATCTTTGGGATCATTAATCGTATCATTTGTTCCCTGGCAAATCGTTTTGGCTGAGGGCAAAGTGAAGTTTCATAACTTTATATTTTGGGTATTTTAACGTTGTATCCTGCTGTATCTGAATGGTTTACTTTATTTCTTGTCTTGTATAACTTCTTATACCTTTAGGCTACTTATACTGTGTCTCTTACTGATCAATAAAACTGAAATTTAACAAAAATAGACAGGGTTGTGTCATTTTATTATATATAGCCTATATTTTATATAGCCTTTTCATTACTATTTTATTAGCTGTATACTGTTAGTTTTATGGAGCGAATTATGTGCCAAAACCTCACACACACACAAAACGTGTTTTACTCACACCCAATGATTCACAAACAAACTCAATGTGGTTTGTACAAAACATCACTCACAAACTAATGCATATTGTTCTGCAAATAAAAAACGTACCTATCAAACAAATACAGTATGTTTTACATATTCATAGAAACGTATTTCTTCAATGACAAAAATATCTTTCAAGTACAAACTAAAATCTTTCAAGTACAAACTAAAATCTTTCAAGTATACAAACTAAAATCTTTCAAGTACAAACTAAAATCTTTCAAGTAGAAACTAAAATCTTTCAAGTACAAACTAAAATCTTTCAAGTACAAAACAAAATTCTATAAGTACAAAGCAAAATTCTACAAGTACAAAACAAAATTCTACAAGTACAAAGCAAAATTCTACAAGTACAAAACAAAATTCTACAAGTACAAAGCAAAATTCTACAAGTACAAAACAAAATTCTACAAGTACAAAACAAAATTCTACAAGTACGAAAAACTGTCACGTGACTTTTGCCACTATTTTTCCGCGTCCAGGCAGATTTTCTCACAAATGCAGTTGAGCAACTTCCTCTTCTAGAACAGTAGATGGCGCTAAGATAGGGGATCAATTTTGTGCTAGTCTCTCGGGAGAAACACTGATGTGAAACACGTGCTTGCCTTTGCCCATGGGAAAATGAGTGGTGAACAGGTGTGTTTCTGTCTTACTTTATCTATAATTAACCTTATTGAGGTTTTGGTAAATGTTTATTATTTAGACAGAAATCTACATTAGCACTTAGAAGCACTCCACTCTGATAAGGGAATCTATAAACTGAAAGCTCTGCCATCATGTTGCTTTTTACATTTTTGTAAAAACGCTTCATTTACTGAATGAGTCTATTTCTTTCGTTCTCCATAAATTAATGAGAACATTTCATTTAATTGAAAGGGTCCCACTTATTCATTAATTTAGTTGGAATTCTATGGAGCGAATTATGTGCCAAAACCTCACACACACACAAAACGTGTTTTACTCACACCCAATGATTCACAAACAAACTCAATGTGGTTTGTAAATACAAAACATCACTCACAAACTAATGCATATTGTTCTGCAAATAAAAAACGTACCTATCAAACAAATACAGTATGTTTTACATATACATAGAAACGTATTTCTTCAATGACAAAAATATCCTCCAAGTACAAACTAAAATCTTTCAAGTACAAACTAAAATCTTTCAAGTACAAAACAAAATTCTACAAGTACAAAGCAAAATTCTACAAGTACAAAACAAAATTCTACAAGTACAAAACAAAATTCTACAAGTACAAAACAAAATTCTACAAGTACAAAGCAAAATTCTACAAGTACGAAAAACTGTCACGTGACTTTTGGCACTATTTTTCCGTGTCCAGGCAGATTTTCTCACAAATGCAGTTGAGCAACTTCCTCTTCTAGAACAGTAGATGGCGCTGAGATAGGGGATCAATTTTGCGCTAGTCTCTCGGGAGAAACACTGATGTGAAACACGTGCTTGCCTTTGCCCATGGGAAAATTAGTGGTGAACGTGTGTTTCTGTCTTACTTTATCTATAATTAACCTTATTGAGGTTTTGGTAAATGTTTATTATTTAGACAGAAATCTACATTAGCACTTAGAAGCACTCCACTCTGATAAGGGAATCTATAAACTGAAAGCTCTGCCATCATGTTGCTTTTTACATTTTTGTAAAAACGTTTCATTTACTGAATGAGTCTATTTCGTTCGTTCTCCATAAATTAATGAGAACATTTCATTTAATTGAAAGGGTCCCACTTATTCATTAATTTAGTTGGAATTCAGTCAGCGTAACTGTTAATGTAATTTAAATAATGAATGAACAAAACAAACAATAATTGTTTCTTAACTTCCCTGTGAAGTATTGCCCAAATTATTATTTTGGACAGACAAATGAAACCCTCCTTTCAATTAAATTAAATGTTCTCATTAATTTATGGAGAACGAAAGAAATATACTCATTCAGTGTAAATAATCACTAATTTAGTAATTTCACACGCGTCTTATGTAGATTTTTTTTTTTAAAGCAACATATGATAGAGCTTTCAGCTAAGATTCCCCTATCCTAAAGAGAGTGGAGTGCTACTAGCGGTAATATGGATTTTTGTCTAGATGTAATAAACATTTTGCAAAAGAAAACCTCAATAAGGTTAATTAGATAAAGTAAGACAGAAACACACCTGTTCACCGCTCATTTTCCTCAGCTGGCAGTGTTGGGAAACATATTTCGTTACAGAATACATGCCCAAAAATGTAATTTGTAACGTATTTCGTTACATTACTCAATCTGAGGGATTCGTCCGCATTGAATTGGCCTTTTATAAATGTAAGAATGCGGCAATCTTATCCTGCTTACTAAACAGGCCTATTCTGGTGGGTGCGGTGCGGTGGTGACGCGTGTAACATGTAGGGTGACACTGCTAATAAAGCACCTTAAAGCTGTCACAAAGAACTGGCAAAAGATTATGAATATGTAAAATATATCAAGGAGATATTTTAATTGTTTATTAATAAACAAGTGTATTTTTTGTCAGTGTGTCGGCTGAAAACATGAAAATCTTCGCAGTGAACGCGCCAGGATTGCATAAGCAGAGAGCAGTCGGTAGTCTTTTTTCTTTCGTTTTGAATTGTTCTGTTTAAAAGTAGACATGTCTGTGAGAGAGGCTAGCGGAATACGTTACAAATTACATTTTTGGGCATGTATTCTGTAACGAAATATGTTTCCCAACACTGCCTACAGCTGAGGAAGATGAGCGGTGAGCAGGTGTGTTTCTGTCTTACTTTTTCTAATTAACCTTATTGAGGTTTTCTTTTGCAAAATGTTTATTACATCTAGACAAAAATCCATATTACCGCTAGTAGCACTTCACTCTCTATAGGGGAATCTTAGCTGAAAGCTCTATCATATGTTGCTTTAAAAAAAAAAGAAATCTACATAAGACGCGTGTGAAATGACTAAATTAGTGATTATTTAGTCTGAACGAGTATATTTCTTTCGTTCTCCATAAATTAATGAGAACATTTAATTTAATTGAAAGGAGGGTTTCATTTGTCTGTCCAAAATAATAATTTGGGCAATACTTCACAGGGAAGTTAAGAAACAATTATTGTTTGTTTTGTTCATTCATTATTTATGTAGCAGGGTGAAGTTAACTCGTGTTGATGATTGGCCAGTGTCATGTAGGAACGTTGAACCCTATCAGCAGTTGCTGTCAGGGTATAAAATGAGGACGTTTCTGTCACCTGGGATGCGTTGTCATCCTTACCGCCCCTTTACGGAAGTTCCGATTTAGGAATGGGAGAGTGTCTGGAGTGCCGTCTCTCCGCTCTGTTGCTGTGCATAGGCTGCCCCTGGCATTGAGGTCGGTTCATTTGTTTTAAGTCAATTGTTTTTTTTTGTTAATGGAATGTTTGTTTACTATAAGTTTTTGTGTAGTTCGTCAACAAAGACCCACTGCATGTTATGGTCCGTGACCAGGCATAGTACCGCGTTAGGAACACCATCTGGTATGTATGAGAGCCATTCGCGTGGTTTGTCTTTTTTTATTGTTTCGTTAATAATTTGTTCTGTTTCATGCTTGACAGATTGAGTGACAGGATCAAGGGTTTCACCTCTATTATGGGACGAGATGCGCATCTGTTGATCTAACGCACTGCTGTCTTGCCTGGGCTCATTTGCGTCTTTTTGGTTGGAGCGAACTTGAACGCTCATAACAGCGAGCCGGGACGATTGCTCGCTGAGGCGTGAGCATTAATGTGGAAGCTTGTCCTCTTGCTGGTTTGCTCTGCTCTTTGTGTACGGCCGATCGTGGCCTGTTCGTTTCATTTTTTTTATTTGTTTCTCGTTTTGCTCCGAATTGTAATTTATAGTTTTTTTTTGTTATTTGTCTTGTGCTCCTCTCTGCGTATTTTGTAATATCATTTATTTTTCTTGTGTTTAGGCTTAAGTTTGGTTGAGTTACAAAACGAGACTAAACTTTATATGCTGTTTGTTTCTTATTTTTTTATTTTGTTTGTGAACTAAAAATTACTTTTTGGCGCTGGCTTTTGCCAGTTAATCAATGTTGTTTGAGACTTTTCTTTTCATAAACAGCGTGACGAAGAAAGTTTATATAGAGGGGTTAGCCGCTGTTTAACGGGGTTCACATTGAGTGCTGTGCATTGAGTGACCTGACTTCCCCAGAGTGGGTGTGTGTAGATCTTAAGTGTGTGGTGTGAATTGAGGGTCACAGCAGGCCATCTCCTTCCAATTAAACTTTCTTGTGTATTTGTTTTTTTTTAGGGCCCAAGCCTTGAAAAGGCGAAGGCCCTATTGTTTTCCTAAGGATTATTATTAGGGCCCAAGCCTTGAAAAGGCGAAGGCCCTATTGTTTTCCTAAGGATTATTAGGGCCCAAGCCTTGAAAAGGCGAAGGCCCTATTGTTTTCCTTAGGATTATTATTAGGGCCCAAGCCTTGAAAAGGCGAAGGCCCTATTGTTTTCCTAAGGATTATTAGGGCCCAAGCCTTGAAAAGGCGAAGGCCCTATTGTTTTCCTTAGGATTATTATTAGGGCCCAAGCCTTGAAAAGGCGAAGGCCCTATTGTTTTCCTAAGGATTATTATTATTATTATTATTCCGACTTATTATTATTAGGGCCCAAGCCTTGAAAAGGCGAAGGCCCTATTGTTTTCCTAAGGATTATTAGGGCCCAAGCCTTGAAAAGGCGAAGGCCCTATTGTTTTCCTTAGGATTATTATTAGGGCCCAAGCCTTGAAAAGGCGAAGGCCCTATTGTTTTCCTAAGGATTATTATTATTATTAGGGCCCAAGCCTTGAAAAGGCGAAGGCCCTATTGTTTTCCTTAGGATTATTAGGGCCCAAGCCTTGAAAAGGCGAAGGCCCTATTGTTTTCCTTAGGATTATTATTATTCTTCTTCCGACTTATTATTATTAGGGCCCAAGCCTTGAAAAGGCGAAGGCCCTATTGTTTTCCTTAGGATTATTAGGGCCCAAGCCTTGAAAAGGCGAAGGCCCTATTGTTTTCCTAAGGATTATTATTAGGGCCCAAGCCTTGAAAAGGCGAAGGCCCTATTGTTTTCCTAAGGATTATTATTTATTAGGGCCCAAGCCTTGAAAAGGCGAAGGCCCTATTGTTTTCCTTAGGATTATTAGGGCCCAAGCCTTGAAAAGGCGAAGGCCCTATTGTTTTCCTAAGGATTATTATTTATTATTAGGGCCCAAGCCTTGAAAAGGCGAAGGCCCTATTGTTTTCCTTAGGATTATTAGGGCCCAAGCCCTGAAAGGGCGAAGGCCCTATTGTTTTCCTTAGGATTATTTTTTTTTTTTTTCTCTTTTATTTTTCTTACGACTATTCGGGCACTTTTGGGGCTCTTAACGTGCACGAAAACTCTTGAAACTTTGCACACGGGTCAGAACCCGCGGCCATCAGGGCCGGGCTGAAGATGGTACCCGGGCGTGGCAGGGGGGCTCGACAGCGCCCCCTGGAACGGGGTCCGAAAACTTGGTCCATAAATCAAACACGCTTGCATGTAAGAATATGAAACTCAGTACACATATAGATCTCATCGGTTCATATATACTTCATGCTCTTACTTTTTACCCCAGCCCAACAGGAAGTCGGCTATTTAGGGTTGTTTGTAAAACGCATGCAATGGAATTTAAAGTACTTCTCCTAGAGAATTCAAAGAAATGCCACGAAACTCGGTCAGCATGAAGTCAAGACATTGAGGATGAAAAATTGCCAGGGGATTTTTGATATCTCGAACGGTTTGGCCGTGGCGAGGAAACGAATTTATGGCGAGAAACGTGAAACAGGAAGTGTGTTATAACTTCAGCATACATTAACTGATCTTAATGAAACTTCAGCAGTGTGTTCGTTGTAAGAGGACGATCACATGGATGTGACTATTGTGAGTCAAAGTTATAGCGCCACCAACTGGCAGCAGGAAGTGTGTCACTTTCAAAATGCTTTGAAATCACCCTCTTATTTTAACCCGATTTGCTTCAAACTTCATCTGTATAATGTAAATACACGGCAGATGTAGACCTGTGAAAGGATTATTGATATATTAGATACTGTTGCCGTGGCAACGCATCAAACTTTAATATTCTTTGTTGATGCTTTTGAGACTCTTAACATACTTGAAATAACATGAAACTCGACAGACACATCACATTTATTAGCCAGTAGACATGTGCAAAGTTTCAGAAACGGGCGTGGTGCAGGGGCTCAGTAGCGCCACCTTTTGACAAAAGTGGGGGTGTTAGTTCTATAGTTTTACCTACAATCATAAAACTCGGTACGCATATTGTTCAGATCAAGCCGGACAACTTTCTAATTTACTGTCATTAGCTCAGACCAAGAGGGAGTCAGATATTTTAGTTTGAATGTGGATGTTTCTGAGAATTTTCTCTCCCTCTCTTTCCGTCTCTGTGTGTGAGGGATTTGTCTATTGATTTTAATGCATTTCAAGGTTTCAGGGGATTTTGGGACTCTTAACGTGCTCAAAAACTTTTGAAATTTTGCACACAGGTCAGAACCCACGGCCATCAGGGCCGGGCTGAAGCTGGTACCCGGGCGTGGCAGGGGGGCTCAACAGCGCCCCCTTGAACGGGGTCCGACAATTTGGTCCATATATTCAACACGCTTGCATGAATTAATATGAAACTCAGTACACATATAGATCTCATCGGGCCAAACATTTTACCCCTGGTCAAGTTTTACGCCAGCCCAACAGGAAGTCGGCTATTATGGGTTGTTTGGAAAACGCTTGCTGTGGAATTTGAAGTACTACTCCTAGGCAATTCATTCAATCATCGCCAAACTAGGCGTGCATGAAGTCAAGACATTGAGGATGCTAAATTGCTGACGGATTTTTGATATCTCGAACGGTTTGGCCGTGGCGAGGAAATGAATTTTCATGACTAAAAAAGGACATATAAAGTGTGTTATAACTTAGTTAGATTTACCTACAGTTACAAAACTCAGCTTGTATATTCTTCTCCTCAAGCCAAACAACTTTCTAATTTACAGTCAATAGCTCCAACCCTCAGAAAGTCAGATATTGTGGTTTGAATGTGGATTTCATGAAATGGTATCTCTCTCTGTCACTCTTTGACAGAGAGAGGGCCCCCTCCCATTCTATGTGTGTGTGTGTGTGTGGCTGTCTGTGTGGGGAGGGAGGGGGAGGGAGGGCTGGTGTCTGTGTTTATATGTGTGTGTGTGGCTGGCTGGCTGTTACAGTGACATGATATTAAGCCTTTCATTGCTGTGTGATTTTTCCTGCATTAAAGGATAAAGAAATCTCTAAGGCCTTGTCTTTTTGCATAACAATTTTGTATTTTTTTTAAATTACAAAATATGCACAGAACCAAGATCTTTTAAATGTATAGTTTGCTTTAAATAAAATTAAGATTGTATTGGTAATTGAAGCTGAATGAATTTAAAATGAATGTGCTATATTTCAGAACAATATATTTGTTTTCCTTTAAATTGTAAAACACTAACTTTATTCTCATCTGAATTATAAATAATTTATTCCTGTATAAAATAAAAACACATTTGAATTTTTCTTTTTTAATCAATGTAGAATGTGTAATTGAAAAATAAACAGATTAGGGCTCTGAGGACAATAAATGAAAATCAATGCGATGTGGTGAATGTCCAAAAGATGGCACCCACAGACTGTTTTAAATGGGGTTGGATAAATATTTTTTGCTTTTAGACAGTGTGTGCGTGTGATTTTAGTTTGGTGACAGTTGTAGGTTACAGTTTGACAAGAGTTTATAGTTTGAAAAAAGCACTTTGTTGTGTTTTATTGGACGGAGTATGTTTTTATGTGTAACAGTTCAATCGCACCCGCACCTCACACACACACACACACACACACACACACACACACACACATATTGAAACCTGAGTGAAGTACAAAGCCCATAATAAAGAATAGTTTAGCATCCAAATATATCGCAAATGTTGAAACAGTTTGATTCTAATGAGAGAGTTACGTGAGCCAAACACCACTTACTTTCACTTTCGCTTTCAATTATTTCGGTTAATTCTTAATTATAGTTTTTTTGAATTCTTGTTCTGTTCTGAATATCATTAAATTTAAAGAATTGCTTGTGTAATATTTTGAGTGTATCATCAAAACAGAATAATTCTCTCGGTTTAGTGATTCCCTAGTTTTTTTTATTGTTTTCATTGTTCTCAGGTAAGGCAAGTGAGATATATATATATATATATATATATATGTATATAAAAATATATATATATATATATATATATATATATATGTATTTTTTATATATATATATATATATAATTTATATATATATATATATATATATATATATATATATATATATATATATATATATATATATATATATATATAAATATAGCTGCGAGCAGCGATGAAGGGCCAAAGCCGGCGGCACCGCCACCCCGGTGCCTTTAGGTAACTAAAGGAACCAGGGTTGCGGTGCCACCGGCTTGGGCCCGTAATCGCTGCTCGCAGCTATATTTATTTATTTTTTTCTCTTTTATTTTTCTTACGACTATTCGGGCACTTTTGGGGCTCTTAACGTGCACGAAAACTCTTGAAACTTTGCACACGGGTCAGAACCCGCGGCCATCAGGGCCGGGCTGAAGATGGTACCCGGGCGTGGCAGGGGGGCTCGACAGCGCCCCCTGGAACGGGGTCCGAAAACTTGGTCCATAAATCAAACACGCTTGCATGTAAGAATATGAAACTCAGTACACATATAGATCTCATCGGTTCATATATACTTCATGCTCTTACTTTTTACCCCAGCCCAACAGGAAGTCGGCTATTTAGGGTTGTTTGTAAAACGCATGCAATGGAATTTAAAGTACTTCTCCTAGAGAATTCAAAGAAATGCCACGAAACTCGGTCAGCATGAAGTCAAGACATTGAGGATGAAAAATTGCCAGGGGATTTTTGATATCTCGAACGGTTTGGCCGTGGCGAGGAAACGAATTTATGGCGAGAAACGTGAAACAGGAAGTGTGTTATAACTTCAGCATACATTAACTGATCTTAATGAAACTTCAGCAGTGTGTTCGTTGTAAGAGGACGATCACATGGATGTGACTATTGTGAGTCAAAGTTATAGCGCCACCAACTGGCAGCAGGAAGTGTGTCACTTTCAAAATGCTTTGAAATCACCCTCTTATTTTAACCCGATTTGCTTCAAACTTCATCTGTATAATGTAAATACACGGCAGATGTAGACCTGTGAAAGGATTATTGATATATTAGATACTGTTGCCGTGGCAACGCATCAAACTTTAATATTCTTTGTTGATGCTTTTGAGACTCTTAACATACTTGAAATAACATGAAACTCGACAGACACATCACATTTATTAGCCAGTAGACATGTGCAAAGTTTCAGAAACGGGCGTGGTGCAGGGGCTCAGTAGCGCCACCTTTTGACAAAAGTGGGGGTGTTAGTTCTATAGTTTTACCTACAATCATAAAACTCGGTACGCATATTGTTCAGATCAAGCCGGACAACTTTCTAATTTACTGTCATTAGCTCAGACCAAGAGGGAGTCAGATATTTTAGTTTGAATGTGGATGTTTCTGAGAATTTTCTCTCCCTCTCTTTCCGTCTCTGTGTGTGAGGGATTTGTCTATTGATTTTAATGCATTTCAAGGTTTCAGGGGATTTTGGGACTCTTAACGTGCTCAAAAACTTTTGAAATTTTGCACACAGGTCAGAACCCACGGCCATCAGGGCCGGGCTGAAGCTGGTACCCGGGCGTGGCAGGGGGGCTCAACAGCGCCCCCTTGAACGGGGTCCGACAATTTGGTCCATATATTCAACACGCTTGCATGAATTAATATGAAACTCAGTACACATATAGATCTCATCGGGCCAAACATTTTACCCCTGGTCAAGTTTTACGCCAGCCCAACAGGAAGTCGGCTATTATGGGTTGTTTGGAAAACGCTTGCTGTGGAATTTGAAGTACTACTCCTAGGCAATTCATTCAATCATCGCCAAACTAGGCGTGCATGAAGTCAAGACATTGAGGATGCTAAATTGCTGACGGATTTTTGATATCTCGAACGGTTTGGCCGTGGCGAGGAAATGAATTTTCATGACTAAAAAAGGACATATAAAGTGTGTTATAACTTAGTTAGATTTACCTACAGTTACAAAACTCAGCTTGTATATTCTTCTCCTCAAGCCAAACAACTTTCTAATTTACAGTCAATAGCTCCAACCCTCAGAAAGTCAGATATTGTGGTTTGAATGTGGATTTCATGAAATGGTATCTCTCTCTGTCACTCTTTGACAGAGAGAGGGCCCCCTCCCATTCTATGTGTGTGTGTGTGTGTGGCTGTCTGTGTGGGGAGGGAGGGGGAGGGAGGGCTGGTGTCTGTGTTTATATGTGTGTGTGTGGCTGGCTGGCTGTTACAGTGACATGATATTAAGCCTTTCATTGCTGTGTGATTTTTCCTGCATTAAAGGATAAAGAAATCTCTAAGGCCTTGTCTTTTTGCATAACAATTTTGTATTTTTTTTAAATTACAAAATATGCACAGAACCAAGATCTTTTAAATGTATAGTTTGCTTTAAATAAAATTAAGATTGTATTGGTAATTGAAGCTGAATGAATTTAAAATGAATGTGCTATATTTCAGAACAATATATTTGTTTTCCTTTAAATTGTAAAACACTAACTTTATTCTCATCTGAATTATAAATAATTTATTCCTGTATAAAATAAAAACACATTTGAATTTTTCTTTTTTAATCAATGTAGAATGTGTAATTGAAAAATAAACAGATTAGGGCTCTGAGGACAATAAATGAAAATCAATGCGATGTGGTGAATGTCCAAAAGATGGCACCCACAGACTGTTTTAAATGGGGTTGGATAAATATTTTTTGCTTTTAGACAGTGTGTGCGTGTGATTTTAGTTTGGTGACAGTTGTAGGTTACAGTTTGACAAGAGTTTATAGTTTGAAAAAAGCACTTTGTTGTGTTTTATTGGACGGAGTATGTTTTTATGTGTAACAGTTCAATCGCACCCGCACCTCACACACACACACACACACACACACACACACACACACACATATTGAAACCTGAGTGAAGTACAAAGCCCATAATAAAGAATAGTTTAGCATCCAAATATATCGCAAATGTTGAAACAGTTTGATTCTAATGAGAGAGTTACGTGAGCCAAACACCACTTACTTTCACTTTCGCTTTCAATTATTTCGGTTAATTCTTAATTATAGTTTTTTTGAATTCTTGTTCTGTTCTGAATATCATTAAATTTAAAGAATTGCTTGTGTAATATTTTGAGTGTATCATCAAAACAGAATAATTCTCTCGGTTTAGTGATTCCCTAGTTTTTTTTATTGTTTTCATTGTTCTCAGGTAAGGCAAGTGAGATATATATATATATATATATATATATATGTATATAAAAATATATATATATATATATATATATATATATATGTATTTTTTATATATATATATATATATAATTTATATATATATATATATATATATATATATATATATATATATATATATATATATATATATATATATAAATATAGCTGCGAGCAGCGATGAAGGGCCAAAGCCGGCGGCACCGCCACCCCGGTGCCTTTAGGTAACTAAAGGAACCAGGGTTGCGGTGCCACCGGCTTGGGCCCGTAATCGCTGCTCGCAGCTATATTTATTTATTTTTTTCTCTTTTATTTTTCTTACGACTATTCGGGCACTTTTGGGGCTCTTAACGTGCACGAAAACTCTTGAAACTTTGCACACGGGTCAGAACCCGCGGCCATCAGGGCCGGGCTGAAGATGGTACCCGGGCGTGGCAGGGGGGCTCGACAGCGCCCCCTGGAACGGGGTCCGAAAACTTGGTCCATAAATCAAACACGCTTGCATGTAAGAATATGAAACTCAGTACACATATAGATCTCATCGGTTCATATATACTTCATGCTCTTACTTTTTACCCCAGCCCAACAGGAAGTCGGCTATTTAGGGTTGTTTGTAAAACGCATGCAATGGAATTTAAAGTACTTCTCCTAGAGAATTCAAAGAAATGCCACGAAACTCGGTCAGCATGAAGTCAAGACATTGAGGATGAAAAATTGCCAGGGGATTTTTGATATCTCGAACGGTTTGGCCGTGGCGAGGAAACGAATTTATGGCGAGAAACGTGAAACAGGAAGTGTGTTATAACTTCAGCATACATTAGCTGATCTTAACGAAACTTCACCAGTGTGTTCGCTTTAAGAGGCCGATCACATGGATGTGACTATTGTGAGTCAAAGTTATAGCGCCACCAACTGGCAGCAGGAAGTGTGTCACTTTCAAAATGCTTTGAAATCACCCTCTTATTTTAACCCGATTTGCTTCAAACTTCATCTGTATAATGTAAATACACGGCAGATGTAGACCTGTGAAAGGATTATTGATATATTAGATACTGTTGCCGTGGCAACGCATCAAACTTTAATATTCTTTGTTGATGCTTTTGAGACTCTTAACATACTTGAAATAACATGAAACTCGACAGACACATCACATTTATTAGCCAGTAGACATGTGCAAAGTTTCAGAAACGGGCGTGGTGCAGGGGCTCAGTAGCGCCACCTTTTGACAAAAGTGGGGGTGTTAGTTCTATAGTTTTACCTATAATCATAAAACTCGGTACGCATATTGTTCAGATCAAGCCGGACAACTTTCTAATTTACTGTCATTAGCTCAGACCAAGAGGGAGTCAGATATTTTAGTTTGAATGTGGATGTTTCTGAGAATTTTCTCTCCCTCTCTTTCCGTCTCTGTGTGTGAGGGATTTGTCTATTGATTTTAATGCATTTCAAGGTTTCAGGGGATTTTGGGACTCTTAACGTGCTCAAAAACTTTTGAAATTTTGCACACAGGTCAGAACCCACGGCCATCAGGGCCGGGCTGAAGCTGGTACCCGGGCGTGGCAGGGGGGCTCAACAGCGCCCCCTTGAACGGGGTCCGACAATTTGGTCCATATATTCAACACGCTTGCATGAATTAATATGAAACTCAGTACACATATAGATCTCATCGGGCCAAACATTTTACCCCTGGTCAAGTTTTACGCCAGCCCAACAGGAAGTCGGCTATTATGGGTTGTTTGGAAAACGCTTGCTGTGGAATTTGAAGTACTACTCCTAGGCAATTCATTCAATCATCGCCAAACTAGGCGTGCATGAAGTCAAGACATTGAGGATGCTAAATTGCTGACGGATTTTTGATATCTCGAACGGTTTGGCCGTGGCGAGGAAATGAATTTTCATGACTAAAAAAGGACATATAAAGTGTGTTATAACTTAGTTAGATTTACCTACAGTTACAAAACTCAGCTTGTATATTCTTCTCCTCAAGCCAAACAACTTTCTAATTTACAGTCAATAGCTCCAACCCTCAGAAAGTCAGATATTGTGGTTTGAATGTGGATTTCATGAAATGGTATCTCTCTCTGTCACTCTTTGACAGAGAGAGGGCCCCCTCCCATTCTATGTGTGTGTGTGTGTGTGGCTGTCTGTGTGGGGAGGGAGGGGGAGGGAGGGCTGGTGTCTGTGTTTATATGTGTGTGTGTGGCTGGCTGGCTGTTACAGTGACATGATATTAAGCCTTTCATTGCTGTGTGATTTTTCCTGCATTAAAGGATAAAGAAATCTCTAAGGCCTTGTCTTTTTGCATAACAATTTTGTATTTTTTTTAAATTACAAAATATGCACAGAACCAAGATCTTTTAAATGTATAGTTTGCTTTAAATAAAATTAAGATTGTATTGGTAATTGAAGCTGAATGAATTTAAAATGAATGTGCTATATTTCAGAACAATAAATTTGTTTTCCTTTAAATTGTAAAACACTAACTTTATTCTCATCTGAATTATAAATAATTTATTCCTGTATAAAATAAAAACACATTTGAATTTTTCTTTTTTAATCAATGTAGAATGTGTAATTGAAAAATAAACAGATTAGGGCTCTGAGGACAATAAATGAAAATCAATGCGATGTGGTGAATGTCCAAAAGATGGCACCCACAGACTGTTTTAAATGGGGTTGGATAAATATTTTTTGCTTTTAGACAGTGTGTGCGTGTGATTTTAGTTTGGTGACAGTTGTAGGTTACAGTTTGACAAGAGTTTATAGTTTGAAAAAAGCACTTTGTTGTGTTTTATTGGACGGAGTATGTTTGTATGTGTAACAGTTCAATCGCACCCGCACCTCACACACACACACACACACACACACACACACACACATATTGAAACCTGAGTGAAGTACAAAGCCCATAATAAAGAATAGTTTAGCATCCAAATACATCGCAAATGTTGAAACAGTTTGATTCTAATGAGAGAGTTACGTGGCCAAACACCACTTACTTTCACTTTCGCTTTCAATTATTTCGGTTAATTCTTAATTATAGTTTTTTTGAATTCTTGTTCTGTTCTGAATATCATTAAATTTAAAGAATTGCTTGTGTAATATTTTGAGTGTATCATCAAAACAGAATAATTCTCTCGGTTTAGTGATTCCCTAGTTTTTTTTATTGTTTTCATTGTTCTCAGGTAAGGCAAGTGAGATATATATATATATATATATATATATATATATATATATATATATATATATATGTATATAAAAAAAAATATATATATATATATATATATATATATATATATGTATTTTTTATATATATATATATAATTTATATATATATATATATAAATATAGCTGCGAGCAGCGATGAAGGGCCAAAGCCGGCGGCACCGCCACCCCGGTGCCTTTAGGTAACTAAAGGAACCAGGGTTGCGGTGCCACCGGCTTGGGCCCGTAATCGCTGCTCGCAGCTATATTTATATATATATATATATATATATATATATATATATATATATATATATATTTATTATTATTATTATTATTATTATTATTATTTTACTACCTTTTGGGCACTTTTGGGGGCCTTAACGTGCTCGAAAACTCTTGAAACTTTGCACACATCTCAGAACCCGCGGCCATCAGGGCCGGGCTGAAGCTGGTACCCGGGCGTGGCAGGGGGGCTCGACAGCGCCCCCTGGAACGGGGTTTGAACACTTGTCCATATATCAAACACGCTTGCATGTAATAATCTGAAACTCGGTACACTTATAGATCTCATCGGGCCAAACAACTTTCGTGCTCTAAGTTTTACGTCAGCCCAACAGGAAGTCGGTTATTATGGGTTGTTTGGAAACTCATTTTCTATATTTTTCTTACGACTATTCGGGCACTTTTGGGGCCCTTAACGTGCTCGAAAACTCTTGAAACTTTGCACACAGGTCAGAACCCGCGGCCATCAGGGCCGGGCTGAAGATGGTACCCGGGCGTGGCAGGGGGGCTCGACAGCGCCCCCTGGAACGGGGTCCGAAAACTTGGTCCATAAATCAAACACACTTGCATGTAATAATATGAAACTCGGTACACATATAGATCTCATCGGTTCATATATACTTCATGCTCTTACTTTTTACCCCATCCCAACAGGAAGTCGGCTATTTAGGGTTGTTTGTTAAACGCATGCAATGGAATTTAAAGTACTTCTCCTAGAGAATTCAAAGAAATGCCACGAAACTCGGTCAGCATGAAGTCAAGACATTGAGGATGAAAAATTGCCAGGGGATTTTTGATATCTCGAACGGTTTGGCCGTGGCGAGGAAACGAATTTATGGCGAGAAACGTGAAACAGGAAGTGTGTTATAACTTCAGCATACATTAGCTGATCTTAACGAAACTTCACCAGTGTGTTCGCTTTAAGAGGCCGATCACATGGATGTGACTATTGTGAGTCAAAGTTATAGCGCCACCAACTGGCAGCAGGAAGTGTGTCACTTTCAAAATGCTTTGAAATCACCCTCTTATTTTAACCCGATTTGCTTCAAACTTCATCTGTATAATGTAAATACACGGCAGATGTAGACCTGTGAAAGGATTATTGATATATTAGATACTGTTGCCGTGGCAACGCATCAAACTTTAATATTCTTTGTTGATGCTTTTGAGACTCTTAACATACTTGAAATAACATGAAACTCGACAGACACATCACATTTATTAGCCAGTAGACATGTGCAAAGTTTCAGAAACGGGCGTGGTGCAGGGGCTCAGTAGCGCCACCTTTTGACAAAAGTGGGGGTGTTAGTTCTATAGTTTTACCTACAATCATAAAACTCGGTACGCATATTGTTCAGATCAAGCCGGACAACTTTCTAATTTACTGTCATTAGCTCAGACCAAGAGGGAGTCAGATATTTTAGTTTGAATGTGGATGTTTCTGAGAATTTTCTCTCCCTCTCTTTCCGTCTCTGTGTGTGAGGGATTTGTCTATTGATTTTAATGCATTTCAAGGTTTCAGGGGATTTTGGGACTCTTAACGTGCTCAAAAACTTTTGAAATTTTGCACACAGGTCAGAACCCACGGCTTGAACGGGGTCCGACAATTTGGTCCATATATTCAACACGCTTGCATGAATTAATATGAAACTCAGTACACATATAGATCTCATCGGGCCAAACATTTTACCCCTGGTCAAGTTTTACGCCAGCCCAACAGGAAGTCGGCTATTATGGGTTGTTTGGAAAACGCTTGCTGTGGAATTTGAAGTACTACTCCTAGGCAATTCATTCAATCATCGCCAAACTAGGCGTGCATGAAGTCAAGACATTGAGGATGCTAAATTGCTGACGGATTTTTGATATCTCGAACGGTTTGGCCGTGGCGAGGAAATGAATTTTCATGACTAAAAAAGGACATATAAAGTGTGTTATAACTTAGTTAGATTTACCTACAGTTACAAAACTCAGCTTGTATATTCTTCTCCTCAAGCCAAACAACTTTCTAATTTACAGTCAATAGCTCCAACCCTCAGAAAGTCAGATATTGTGGTTTGAATGTGGATTTCATGAAATGGTATCTCTCTCTGTCACTCTTTGACAGAGAGAGGGCCCCCTCCCATTCTATGTGTGTGTGTGTGTGTGGCTGTCTGTGTGGGGAGGGAGGGGGAGGGAGGGCTGGTGTCTGTGTTTATATGTGTGTGTGTGGCTGGCTGGCTGTTACAGTGACATGATATTAAGCCTTTCATTGCTGTGTGATTTTTCCTGCATTAAAAGATAAAGAAATCTCTAAGGCCTTGTCTTTTTGCATAACAATTTTGTATTTTTTTTAAATTACAAAATATGCACAGAACCAAGATCTTTTAAATGTATAGTTTGCTTTAAATAAAATTAAGATTGTATTGGTAATTGAAGCTGAATGAATTTAAAATGAATGTGCTATATTTCAGAACAATATATTTGTTTTCCTTTAAATTGTAAAACACTAACTTTATTCTCATCTGAATTATAAATAATTTATTCCTGTATAAAATAAAAACACATTTGAATTTTTCTTTTTTAATCAATGTAGAATGTGTAATTGAAAAATAAACAGATTAGGGCTCTGAGGACAATAAATGAAAATCAATGCGATGTGGTGAATGTCCAAAAGATGGCACCCACAGACTGTTTTAAATGGGGTTGGATAAATATTTTTTGCTTTTAGACAGTGTGTGCGTGTGATTTTAGTTTGGTGACAGTTGTAGGTTACAGTTTGACAAGAGTTTATAGTTTGAAAAAAGCACTTTGTTGTGTTTTATTGGACGGAGTATGTTTTTATGTGTAACAGTTCAATCGCACCCGCACCTCACACACACACACACACACACACACACACACACACACACACACACACACACACACACACACACACACACACACACACACACACACACACACACATATTGAAACCTGAGTGAAGTACAAAGCCCATAATAAAGAATAGTTTAGCATCCAAATACATCGCAAATGTTGAAACAGTTTGATTCTAATGAGAGAGTTACGTGGCCAAACACCACTTACTTTCACTTTCGCTTTCAATTATTTCGGTTAATTCTTAATTATAGTTTTTTTGAATTCTTGTTCTGTTCTGAATATCATTAAATTTAAAGAATTGCTTGTGTAATATTTTGAGTGTATCATCAAAACAGAATAATTCTCTCGGTTTAGTGATTCCCTAGTTTTTTTTATTGTTTTCATTGTTCTCAGGTAAGGCAAGTGAGATATATATATATATATGTATATAAAAAAAAAAATATATATATATATATATATATATGTATTTTTTATATATATATATATAATTTATAGCAACGCATCAAACTTTATTATTCTTTGTTGATGCTTTTGAGACTCTTAACATACTTGAAATTGCATGAAACCCGACAGACACATCACATTTATTAGACAGTAGACATGTGCAGAGTTTCAGAAACGGGCATGGTGAGAGCAATTAGAGAATAATGTTTAAGTTTAAAAACAGCCAGAATGGTTGTTTAGTCAAAAAAAATTTTTTTTGCCATGGCAACGCATCAAACTTTAATATTCTTTTTGGATGCTTTTGAGACTCTTAGCATGCCTGAAATTGCTTAAAATTGCATGAAACTTGACAGACAGATCACATTTACTAGCCAGTAGACATGTGCAAAGTTTCAGAAACGGGCGTGGTGCAGGGGCTCAGTAGCGCCACCTTTTGTGACAAAAGTGTGTGTGGGGGGTTAGTTTCATCTACAGTTACAAAACTTTTTCAACTTGATGAAAATACATTAAAGATGCTAAATTGTGAACGGATATTGAATATCTCAAACGGTTTTGCTATGGCGAGGGATTATGTCAAAAAAAGAATCAGGAAATGTCTCATATCTTTCTAAAATGTAATTATACACCATTTATTTTTCTATAAAATTATACTAATATTAGAACTAAACCCATTGTATTCCTTTTTTTCAATTTAAGATTTATGTTTAAGTTTAAAAACAGCCAGAATGGTTGTTTAGCCAAAAAAAAAAAAAAAAAAAATCATTCATAGTGCTTTACTGCCCTCTTGTGTTCAAAATCAGGTAGGCCAATTGTATTAAATTGTATATGCTACTATGGGAATATTTTCCCACCGTGACTCCGCTGGGGGCTTTAAAATCGCTAACTTGAAAGCGAAAGTAACGGACGTCTCCACAAGACGTGCAGCTGTGAGCATTTTCGTTTCATTTTAAAAGAAGCCCCATTTCGGGGGCGGATTTCTTGAATGTATTTTACAAAATCACAATGTTGTGTTTGATTGCGAGTATCCAAAAATAAGTAAACACTTTGCAGTTTGAATGATCTTCTTGAATAAAATGACGGAGTAGCCAATGTTTCCACTGTTCGATCGCGGACGTCCACACGGACTGTTGCTGATATTTGCTGCAACTTTCGTTCAGCTCACAATTTAGTAAGCAAACACGCTTCAAATGTGTTTATTTTATTTTTGTGTATATATATGTGTGTATATATATATATATATATATATATATATATATATATATATATATATATAGCTTATGTTTCAAATATGAGTTAATTAACAATCGTTGGAAAGAATGATACTTTTAAACATAACACTAAACCGTCATTAGGTGTCGCCAGGCGACCGTCTTAATGAGCGAGTCATTGATTCATTCGTTCAAACGATTCGTTCGAACGGCTGAGTGATTCATGAATGAGACAGATTATGGATTGGTCGTTGAATCTTTGAGTCAACCGATTTGTTCAAAATGCTGAATCATTCAGTAATGAGAACGCGTTGCTGTGAGATGCTCGATGGTTCTGCTGTGATCTTTGTTGAACTATTTTCGCTGCTGAAACAGAAAAAAAGTCAATATTGCATCTAAAATGTAAGTGATTTGACGTGTGTGTGTGTGTGTGTGTGTGATTGTGTCTGTTACAGTGATTGTTTAACCCTTGTTAAAGTTTAGGCTTTGTATTTTTGGATATATATCTTTTTATATATAAAAAATTGCATACAACCCATATATTTTAAATGTATTGTTTGCTTTAAATTACAGTGAGATTTGTATGTTTGGTAATTGAACCTGAATGAATTTTAAATGAATGTGCGATATTTCAGATCATATTTTTGTTTTCCTTAAAATTTGAACTAACACTAACTTTACTCTCATCTGAATGATAGATTATTTATTTATGTATAAAATAAAAACACATTTGATTTTTCTTTTTTAATCAATGTAGAATGTGTAACTGAAAAAATAAACAGATTAGGGCTCTGTTCGAGAACAAGAAATGAAAACCAATGCAATATGATGAATGTCCAAAAGATTTTTTTGCTTTTAAACTATGTGTGTGTGTGTGTGTGTGTGTGTGTGTGTAAGAGATTTTGGTTGGGTGACAGTTGTAGTTTACAGTTTGACAAAAGCACAATGTTGTGTTTTATTGCGATTGTACACAAATATAAGTAAACACTTTGTAGTTTGAATAATGTCCTGTATGAACAAAATGACGGAGTATGTTTTTATGTCTACATTGTTCAATCACGCCTCACACACACACACACACACACACACAAAAACTATTTTTCTAATCAGATCAGGCAAATATTCTGTCTTGGCACACTTCATATAACTTTCAAACTTGTGTAATTATTTCATGTGTCCATTAAGTCCATGAGACCGTAGGGTGTCTCATTTTTCATTTTAGGTTTCAGAAGGTTGCTCACGCATACTTTGTGGTTGATATGTGCCCTCAATGCACACTTTTGCAGAGCCCACACTGATGCAAGCTCTACAGCACACATCTTCTCAAAGGTCAAAGCGGGGTTACGTTATTGCCCGTCACGCACAGTAACCCTAAAGGCACCGGGGTGGCGGTGCCACCGGCTTGTTTATATAAATATATAAATATATATATATATATATATATATATATATATATATATAAATATAGCTGCGAGCAGCGATGAAGGGCCAAAGCCGGCGGCACCGCCACTCCGGTGCCTTTACCTAAAGGCACCGGGGTTGCGGTGCCACCGGCTTGGGCCCGTAATCGCTGCTCGCAGCTATATTTATTATTATTAGGGCCCAAGCCTTGAAAAGGCGAAGGCCCTATTGTTTTCCTTAGGATTATTATTTATTATTAGGGCCCAAGCCTTGAAAAGGCGATTATTATTAGGGCCCAAGCCTTGAAAAGGCGAAGGCCCTATTGTTTTCCTAAGGATTATTATTAGGGCCCAAGCCTTGAAAAGGCGAAGGCCCTATTGTTTTCCTTAGGATTATTATTTATTATTATTATTATTATTATTATTATTATTATTATTTTACTACCTTTTGGGCACTTTTGGGGGCCTTAACGTGCTCGAAAACTCTTGAAACTTTGCACACATCTCAGAACCCGCGGCCATCAGGGCCGGGCTGAAGCTGGTACCCGGGCGTGGCAGGGGGGCTCGACAGCGCCCCCTGGAACGGGGTTTGAACACTTGGTCCATAAATCAAACACGCTTGCATGTAATAATATGAAACTCAGTACACATATAGATCTCATCGGTTCATATATACTTCATGCTCTTACTTTTTACCCCAGCCCAACAGGAAGTCGGCTATTAAGGGTTGTTTGGAAAACACATGCAATGGAATGTGAAATACTCCTCCTAGAGAATTCAAACACACGGCACGAAACTCGGTCAGCATGAAGTCAAGACACTGAGGATGAAAAATTGCCAGGGGATTTTTGATATCTCGAACGGTTTGGCCGTGGCGAGTAAACGAAATTATGGCGAGAAACGTGAAACAGGAAGTGTGTTATAACTACTGCATACATTAACTAATCTTGATGAAACTTCAGCAGTGTGTTCGTTGTAAGAGCCCGATCACATGGATGTGACTATTGTGAGTCAAAGTTATAGCGCCACCAACTGGAAGCAGGAAGTGTGTCACTTTCAAAATGCTTTTAAATCACCCTCTTATTTTTACCCGATTTGCTTCAAACTTCATGTGCATAATGTAGACACACGCCAGATGTAGACCTGTGAAAGGATTATTGATATCTTAGATACTGTTGCCATGGCAATGCATCAAACATTAATATTCCTTTTTTTAAGCTTTTTCATGCTTTTTTATGCTTTCGGGCACTTTTGGGGTTCTTAACGTGCTCGAAAACTCTTGAAACTTTGCACACGGGACAAAACCCGCGGCCATCAGGGCCAGGCTGAAGCTGGTACCAGGGCGTGGCAGGGGGGCTCGACAGCGCCCCCTTGAACGGGTCAGACAATTTGGTCCATATATCCAACACGCTTTACCCTATTTGCTTCAAACTTGATGTGTATAATGTAGACACAAGCCAGATGTAGACCTGTGAAAGGATTGTTGATATCTTAGATGCTGTTGCCGTGACAACGCATCAAACTTTAATATTCTTTTTGGATACTTTTGAGATTCTTAGCGCACTTTTGGGGCCCTTAACGTGCTCAAAAACTCTTGAAACTTTGCACACGGGTCAGAAACCGCGGCCATCAGGGCCGGGCTGAAGCTGGTACCCGGGCGTGGCAGGGGGGCTCGACAGCGCCCCCTGGAATGGGGTCCGAAAACTTGGTCCATAAATCAAACAGGCTTTACCCGATTTGCTTCAAACTTGATGTGTATAATGTAGACACACGCCAGATTTAGACCTGTGAAAGGATTGTTGATATCTTAGATGCTGTTGCCGTGACAACGCATCAAACTTTAATATTCTTTTTGGATACTTTTGAGACTCTCAGCGCACTTTGGGGGCCCTTAACGTGCTCAAAAACTCTTGAAACTTTGCACACGGGTCAGAACCCGTGGCCATCAGGGCCGGGCTGAAGCTGGTACCCGGGCGTGGCAGGGGGGCTCGACAGTGCCCCCTGGAACGGGGTCCGAAAACTTGGTCCATAAATCAAACACGCTTGAATGTAATAATATGAAACTCGGTACACATATAGATCTCATCGATTCATATATCCTTTGTACTTTTACTTTTTACCCCAGCCCAACAGGAAGTCGGCTATTATGGTTTGTTTGGAAGCGTATGCCCCTGGAATTCGATATACTCCTCCTAGAGAATTCAACCAATCGCCACGAAACTCGGTCAGCATGAAGTCAAGACATTGAGGATGAAAAGTTGCCAGGGGATTTTTGATATCTCGAACGGTTTGGCTGTGGCGAGGAAACGAATTTATGGCGAATAAAGGAAACAGGAAGTGTGTTATAACTTCTGCATACATTAACTGATCTTGATGAAACTTCAGCAGTGTGTTCGCTGTAAGAGTCCGATCACATGGATGTGACTATTGTGAGTCAAAGTTATAGCGCCACCAACTGGCAGCAGGAAGTGTGTCACTTCCTAAAGGCTTTGAAATCACCCTCTTATTTTTACCCAATTTGCTTCAAACTTTATGTGTATAATGTAGACACACGGCAGATGTAGACCTGAGAAAGGATTATTGATATCTTGGATACTGTTGCCGTGGCAACGCATCAAACTTTATTATTCTTTGTTGATGCTTTTGAGACTCTTAACATACTTGAAATTGCATGAAACCCGACAGACACATCACATTTATTAGACAGTAGACATGTGCAGAGTTTCAGAAACGGGCATGGTGAGAGCAATTAGAGAATAATGTTTAAGTTTAAAAACAGCCAGAATGGTTGTTTAGTCAAAAAAATTTTTTTTCCAAATCATACATAGTGTTATACTGCCCTCTTGTGTTCAAAATCAGGTAAAAAGCGAAAGTAAAATAAGGACGTCTGCACAATTCATTAATAATGGTGCAGAGTAGAGTGAGCTTTTTCAATTAATTCCTATGGAAGTAGGAATGAACTAAACAACGTTCGCTCTGTTCTGCTCGTCCCTCACCGTGGGCGCGCAGAGTTATGAATGCCCGTGCAGCCGTGAGCATTTTAGTTTCATTTTAAAATTAGCGCCATTTCGGGGGACGTATTACTTTAATTTATTTAACAAAAACACAATGTTGTGTTTAATTGCGAGTGTACACAAATATAAGTAAACACTTTGACGTTTGAATGATGTCCTGTATGAAGAAAATGACGGAGTATGTTTCACTGTTCAATCGCGCTGAGCCACCCAGACCCCCACACACACACTGACACACACACACACACACACACACACACACACACAATAATAAAACATTCAACCTAACATATACAAATTACACTGCTATGTTGAAATAGTCAGTAGTACAATTTGTATCATTCACAGTAAGCACCGCTCCACTGTGATTTTTCCAAGCACATTTTTGCACAAGTGAAGAGGATGATTTTTTCCGTCGATATTGGAACGTGAGTGAAGTACAAAGCCTGTAATAAAGAATAGTTTAGCATCCAAATACATCGCAAATGTTGCAACATTTAGATTCTAAAGAGAGATTTACGTGAGCCTAACACCACTTACTTTTACTTTTGTTTTAAATTATTTCGTTTTGGCTTTATTATAGTTATTTTTTTATTTGTGTTCTGTTCTGAATATCATTAAATTTAAAGGATTTGTTGTGGAATATTTTGAGTGTATAATCAAATAACACTAAACCGTCACTAGGTGTCGCCAGGCGACCGTCTTAATGAGCGGGTCATTGATTCATTCGTTCAAACGATTCGTTTGAACGACTGAGTCATTCATGAATGAGACAGATGTTTATGGATTGGTCATTGAATCTTTGAGTCAACCAATTTGTTCAAAATGCTGAATCATTCAGTAATGAGAAAACACGTTGCTGTGAGATGCAATGGTTCTGCTGTGATCTTTGTTTAACTATTTTCGCTGCTGAAACAGAAGAACAGTCAATATTGCATCTAAAATGTAAGTGACTTGACACGTGTGTGTGTGTGTGTGTGTGTGTGTGCGTGTGAGTGCGTGCGTGCGTGTGTGTGTGTGTGTGTGTGTGTGTGTGCAATCAATCCCAGGTAAGAGGCATGAATAATGAGAATTGGACTTCTAGGAGTGAGGTTAATATTCCGGAGATGGTTCCCTCGGATTGTGAAAAGGAGGCGGCGCGGGAGTGGCCAGGCATTGCGCTACTTCTGTTTCAAAGTTTAAAACAATGCTAATATCATTTTTTTGAACGATTTCATTACAAATGTTTATTTTATATATTTATAAAATATTATAAAATATAATAACTATGTTTTGTCCTATTAACAAAAGACAGGCAATGTACTATTAACAAATGTTAATAGTTTTTTAAAAGTTAAAATGATACTTTATGCATTTGTTTTGTGTCAGATGATTAACAATATAAATTAAACAAAGCTTAAAACAAACAAAATAATAAAACGAAAACAAAGCTTGAACATTTTATTTAATTGAAAAGCCTTTTTGAAATAAAATGTGTTTTTTTCCCTCTGAAATAGCAAAAGCATCGCACACTTAGCTGTACCTGCTCTAAATAAATAATAGTATTTAAATAAAAATACAAAATCGAAATAAATAAATTATATAAAACAAAATCAAATCAAAGAAAATAAATCTTATTAAAGTTATGCAGGCACACATTTAACAATAATTTTCAAGTGACAAATAAAATCAATCAAAATTCCTTACACATGGAGTTAATCCTGACGATTCCTGAGGCGCCTTTCCTCATGACACTCGCTTTTTTTTTCGAAGATATATTTTCTTTGGTTTGATTTTGTTTTTGTAATAATTTATTTTATTTAGTTCGATTTTGTATTTTTATTGAATTACTCTTTTTTATTTAGAGCAGGTACAGCTAGTGTGTGATGCTTTTGCTATTTCAGAGGAAAACAATAATTTTATTTAATTAATAATTTTTGTTTCAGTCCACCATATAATTATGTTGTGTTTGATCTATGGAAAAAAGTTAGTTGTGAAATGGTTGAATATTAACAAAAGTTAATAGTTTTTTACAAGTTAGAATAATACGATATATATATATATATAAACAAGCCGGTGGCACCGCCACCCCGGTGCCTTTACGGTTACTGTGCATGACGGGCAATATCGTAACTCCGCTTTGACCTTTGAGAAGATGTGTGCTATAGAGCTTGCATTGGTGTGGGCTCTGCAAAAGTGTGTGTGTGTGTGTGAGGCGTGATTGAACAATGTAGACATATATATATATATATATATAAAGGCACCGGGGGTGGCGGTGCCACCGGCTTGTTTATATATATATATATATATATATATATATATATATATATATGAATATAGCTGCGAGCAGCGATGAAGGGCCAAAGCCGGCGGCACCGCCACTCCGGTGCCTTTAGGTAACTAAAGTTGGCTTGGGCCCGTAATCGCTGCTCGCAGCTATATTTTATTATTATTATTATTATTATTATTATTATTTTACTACCTTTTGGGCACTTTTGGGGGCCTTAACGTGCTCGAAAACTCTTGAAACTTTGCACACATCTCAGAACCCGCGGCCATCAGGGCCGGGCTGAAGCTGGTACCCGGGCGTGGCAGGGGGGCTCGACAGCGCCCCCTGGAACGGGGTTTGAACACTTGGTCCATAAATCAAACACGCTTGCATGTAATAATATGAAACTCAGTACACATATAGATCTCATCGGTTCATATATACTTCATGCTCTTACTTTTTACCCCAGCCCAACAGGAAGTCGGCTATTAAGGGTTGTTTGGAAAACACATGCAATGGAATGTGAAATACTCCTCCTAGAGAATTCAAACACACGGCACGAAACTCGGTCAGCATGAAGTCAAGACACTGAGGATGAAAAATTGCCAGGGGATTTTTGATATCTCGAACGGTTTGGCCGTGGCGAGTAAACGAAATTATGGCGAGAAACGTGAAACAGGAAGTGTGTTATAACTACTGCATACATTAACTAATCTCGATGAAACTTCAGCAGTGTGTTCGTTGTAAGAGCCCGATCACATGGATGTGACTATTGTGAGTCAAAGTTATAGCGCCACCAACTGGAAGCAGGAAGTGTGTCACTTTCAAAATGCTTTTAAATCACCCTCTTATTTTTACCCGATTTGCTTCAAACTTCATGTGCATAATGTAGACACACGCCAGATGTAGACCTGTGAAAGGATTATTGATATCTTAGATACTGTTGCCATGGCAATGCATCAAACATTAATATTCCTTTTTTTAAGCTTTTTCATGCTTTTTTATGCTTTCGGGCACTTTTGGGGTTCTTAACGTGCTCAAAAACTCTTGAAACTTTGCACACGGGACAAAACCCGCGGCCATCAGGGCCAGGCTGAAGCTGGTACCCGGGCGTGGCAGGGGGGCTCGACAGCGCCCCCTTGAACGGGTCAGACAATTTGGTCCATATATCCAACACGCTTTACCCTATTTGCTTCAAACTTGATGTGTATAATGTAGACACAAGCCAGATGTAGACCTGTGAAAGGATTGTTGATATCTTAGATGCTGTTGCCGTGACAACGCATCAAACTTTAATATTCTTTTTGGATACTTTTGAGATTCTTAGCGCACTTTTGGGGCCCTTAACATGCTCAAAAACTCTTGAAACTTTGCACACGGGTCAGAAACCGCGGCCATCAGGGCCGGGCTGAAGCTGGTACCCGGGCGTGGCAGGGGGGCTCGACAGCGCCCCCTGGAATGGGGTCCGAAAACTTGGTCCATAAATCAAACAGGCTTTACCCGATTTGCTTCAAACTTGATGTGTATAATGTAGACACACGCCAGATTTAGACCTGTGAAAGGATTGTTGATATCTTAGATGCTGTTGCCGTGACAACGCATCAAACTTTAATATTCTTTTTGGATACTTTTGAGACTCTCAGCGCACTTTGGGGGCCCTTAACGTGCTCAAAAACTCTTGAAACTTTGCACACGGGTCAGAACCCGTGGCCATCAGGGCCGGGCTGAAGCTGGTACCCGGGCGTGGCAGGGGGGCTCGACAGTGCCCCCTGGAACGGGGTCCGAAAACTTGGTCCATAAATCAAACACGCTTGAATGTAATAATATGAAACTCGGTACACATATAGATCTCATCGATTCATATATCCTTTGTACTTTTACTTTTTACCCCAGCCCAACAGGAAGTCGGCTATTATGGTTTGTTTGGAAGCGTATGCCCCTGGAATTCGATATACTCCTCCTAGAGAATTCAACCAATCGCAACGAAACTCGGTCAGCATGATGTCAAGACATTGAGGATGAAAAATTGCCAGGGGATTTCTGATATCTCGAACGGTTTGGCCGTGACGAGGAAACGAATTTATGGCGAATAATGGAAACAGGAAGTGTGTTATAACTTCTGCATACATTAACTGATCTTGATGAAACTTCAACAGTGTGTTCGCTGTGAGAGGCCGATCACATGGATGTGACTATTGTGAGTCAAAGTTATAGCGCCACCAACTGGCAGCATGAAGTGTGTCACTTTCAAAATACTTTGAAATCACCCTCTTATTTTTACCCGATTTGCTTCAAACTTGATGTGTATAATGTAAATACACGGCAGATGTAGACCTGTGAAAGGATTATTGATATCTTAGATACTGTTGCCATGGCAACGCATCAAACTTTAATATTCTTTTTGGATGCTTTTGAGACTCTTAGCATGCCTGAAATTGCTTAAAATTGCATGAAACTTGACAGACAGATCACATTTATTAGCCAGTAGACATGTGCAAAGTTTCAGAAACGGGCGTGGTGCAGGGGCTCAGTAGCGCCACCTTTTGTGGCAAAAGTGTGTGTGGGGGGGGGGGGGGTTAGTTTCATCTACAGTTACAAAACTTTTTCAACTTGATGAAAATACATTAAAGATGCTAAATTGTGAACGGATATTGAATATCTCAAACGGTTTTGCTATGGCGAGGGATTATGTCAAAAAAAGAATCAGGAAATGTCTCATATCTTTCTAAAATGTAATTATACACCATTTATTTTTCTATAAAATTATACTAATATTAGAAGTAAACCCATTGTATTCCTTTTTTTCAATTTAAGATTTATGTTTAAGTTTAAAAACAGCCAGAATGGTTGTTTAGCCAAAAAAATAAAAAAAAATAAAAATCATTCATAGTGCTTTACTGCCCTCTTGTGTTCAAAATCAGGTAGGCCAATTGATGCTACTATGGGAATATTTTCCCACCGTGACTCCGCTGGGGGCTTTAAAATCGCTAACTTGAAAGCGAAAGTAACGGACGTCTCCACAAGACGTGCAGCTGTGAGCATTTTTGTTTCATTTTAAAAGAAGCCCCATTTCGGGGGCGGATTTCTTGAATGTATTTTACAAAATCACAATGTTGTGTTTGATTGCGAGTATCCAAAAATAAGTAAACACTTTGCAGTTTGAATGATCTTCTTGAATAAAATGACGGAGTAGCCAATGTTTCCACTGTTCGATCGCGGACGTCCACACGGACATTGATAATGGTGGCGCGTGCAGAGCGCGTGCTTGAATTGTGAGTTCAATAGTCTATTATTTTTCACGGAAAACACAACAACAAAAGAGTATAATGATAGATTCGCTTAAATAGGCGCTTTTACATAAAATGCCTATTCCGTCATCATCTTTTCAGTCAGCTCTTCACTCTCGTGATTAATGAAATTTGACTCCTGTTGCTGATATTTGCTGCAACTTTCGTTCAGCTCACAATTTAGTAAGCAAACACGCTTCAAATGTGTTTATTTTATTTTTGTGTATATATGTGTATATATATATATATATATATATATATATATATATATATATATATATATATATATATATATATATATATATATATATATAGCTTATGTTTCAAATATGAGTTAATTAACAATCGTTGGAAAGAATGATACTTTTAAACATATCACTAAACCGTCATTAGGTGTCGCCAGGCGACCGTCTTAATGAGCGAGTCATTGATTCATTCGTTCAAACGATTCGTTCGAACGGCTGAGTCATTCATGAATGAGACAGATTATGGATTGGTCGTTGAATCTTTGAGTCAACCGATTTGTTCAAAATGCTGAATCATTCAGTAATGAGAACGCGTTGCTGTGAGATGCTCGATGGTTCTGCTGTGATCTTTGTTGAACTATTTTCGCTGCTGAAACAGAAAAAAAGTCAATATTGCATCTAAAATGTAAGTGATTTGACGTGTGTGTGTGTGTGTGTGTGTGATTGTGTCTGTTACAGTGATTGTTTAACCCTTGTTAAAGTTTAGGCTTTGTATTTTTGGATATATATCTTTTTATATATAAAAAAATTGCATACAACCCATATATTTTAAATGTATTGTTTGCTTTAAATTACATTGAGATTTGTATGTTTGGTAATTGAACCTGAATGAATTTTAAATGAATGTGCGATATTTCAGATCATATTTTTGTTTTCCTTAAAATTTTAACTAACACTAACTTTACTCTCATCTGAATGATAGATTATTTATTTATGTCTAAAATAAAAGCACATTTGATTTTTCTTTTTTAATCAATGTAGAATGTGTAACTGAAAAAATAAACAGATTAGGGCTCTGTTCGAGAACAAGAAATGAAAACCAATGCAATATGATGAATGTCCAAAAGATTTTTTTGCTTTTAAACTATGTGTGTGTGTGTGTGTGTGTGTGTAAGAGATTTTGGTTGGGTGACAGTTGTAGTTTACAGTTTGACAAAAGCACAATGTTGTGTTTTATTGCGATTGTACACAAATATAAGTAAACACTTTGTAGTTTGAATAATGTCCTGTATGAACAAAAGGACGGAGTATGTTTTTATGTCTACATTGTTCAATCACGCCTCACACACACACACACACACAAAAACTATTTTTCTAATCAGATCAGGCAAATATTCTGTCTTGGCACACTTCATATAACTTTCAAACTTGTGTACTTATTTCATGTGTCCATTAAGTCCATGAGACCGTAGGGTGTCTCATTTTTCATTTTAGGTTTCAGAAGGTTGCTCACGCATACTTTGTGGTTGATATGTGCCCTCAATGCACACTTTTGCAGAGCCCACACTGATGCAAGCTCTACAGCACACATCTTCTCAAAGGTCAAAGCGGGGTTACGTTATTGCCCGTCACGCACAGTAACCCTAAAGGCACCGGGGTGGCGGTGCCACCGGCTTGTTTATATATATATATATATATATATATATATATATATATATATATATATATATATATAAATATAGCTGCGAGCAGCGATGAAGGGCCAAAGCCGGCGGCACCGCCACTCCGGTGCCTTTAGGTAATTAAAGGCACCGGGGTTGCGGTGCCACCGGCTTGGGCCCGTAATCGCTGCTCGCAGCTATATTTTATTATTATTATTATTATTTTACTACCTTTTGGGCACTTTTGGGGGCCTTAACGTGCTCGAAAACTCTTGAAACTTTGCACACATCTCAGAACCCGCGGCCATCAGGGCCGGGCTGAAGCTGGTACCCGGGCGTGGCAGGGGGGCTCGACAGCGCCCCCTGGAACGGGGTTTGAACACTTGGTCCATAAATCAAACACGCTTGCATGTAATAATATGAAACTCAGTACACATATAGATCTCATCGGTTCATATATACTTCATGCTCTTACTTTTTACCCCAGCCCAACAGGAAGTCGGCTATTAAGGGTTGTTTGGAAAACACATGCAATGGAATGTGAAATACTCCTCCTAGAGAATTCAAACACACGGCACGAAACTCGGTCAGCATGAAGTCAAGACACTGAGGATGAAAAATTGCCAGGGGATTTTTGATATCTCGAACGGTTTGGCCGTGGCGAGTAAACGAAATTATGGCGAGAAACGTGAAACAGGAAGTGTGTTATAACTACTGCATACATTAACTAATCTTGATGAAACTTCAGCAGTGTGTTCGTTGTAAGAGCCCGATCACATGGATGTGACTATTGTGAGTCAAAGTTATAGCGCCACCAACTGGAAGCAGGAAGTGTGTCACTTTCAAAATGCTTTTAAATCACCCTCTTATTTTTACCCGATTTGCTTCAAACTTCATGTGCATAATGTAGACACACGCCAGATGTAGACCTGTGAAAGGATTATTGATATCTTAGATACTGTTGCCATGGCAATGCATCAAACATTAATATTCCTTTTTTTAAGCTTTTTCATGCTTTTTTATGCTTTCGGGCACTTTTGGGGTTCTTAACGTGCTCGAAAACTCTTGAAACTTTGCACACGGGACAAAACCCGCGGCCATCAGGGCCAGGCTGAAGCTGGTACCCGGGCGTGGCAGGGGGGCTCGACAGCGCCCCCTTGAACGGGTCAGACAATTTGGTCCATATGTCCAACACGCTTTACCCTATTTGCTTCAAACTTGATGTGTATAATGTAGACACAAGCCAGATGTAGACCTGTGAAAGGATTGTTGATATCTTAGATGCTGTTGCCGTGACAACGCATCAAACTTTAATATTCTTTTTGGATACTTTTGAGATTCTTAGCGCACTTTTGGGGCCCTTAACGTGCTCAAAAACTCTTGAAACTTTGCACACGGGTCAGAAACCGCGGCCATCAGGGCCGGGCTGAAGCTGGTACCCGGGCGTGGCAGGGGGGCTCGACAGCGCCCCCTGGAATGGGGTCCGAAAACTTGGTCCATAAATCAAACAGGCTTTACCCGATTTGCTTCAAACTTGATGTGTATAATGTAGACACACGCCAGATTTAGACCTGTGAAAGGATTGTTGATATCTTAGATGCTGTTGCCGTGACAACGCATCAAACTTTAATATTCTTTTTGGATACTTTTGAGACTCTCAGCGCACTTTGGGGGCCCTTAACGTGCTCAAAAACTCTTGAAACTTTGCACACGGGTCAGAACCCGTGGCCATCAGGGCCGGGCTGAAGCTGGTACCCGGGCGTGGCAGGGGGGCTCGACAGTGCCCCCTGGAACGGGGTCCGAAAACTTGGTCCATAAATCAAACACGCTTGAATGTAATAATATGAAACTCGGTACACATATAGATCTCATCGATTCATATATCCTTTGTACTTTTACTTTTTACCCCAGCCCAACAGGAAGTCGGCTATTATGGTTTGTTTGGAAGCGTATGCCCCTGGAATTCGATATACTCCTCCTAGAGAATTCAACCAATCGCCACGAAACTCGGTCAGCATGAAGTCAAGACATTGAGGATGAAAAGTTGCCAGGGGATTTTTGATATCTCGAACGGTTTGGCTGTGGCGAGGAAACGAATTTATGGCGAATAAAGGAAACAGGAAGTGTGTTATAACTTCTGCATACATTAACTGATCTTGATGAAACTTCAGCAGTGTGTTCGCTGTAAGAGTCCGATCACATGGATGTGACTATTGTGAGTCAAAGTTATAGCGCCACCAACTGGCAGCAGGAAGTGTGTCACTTCCTAAAGGCTTTGAAATCACCCTCTTATTTTTACCCAATTTGCTTCAAACTTTATGTGTATAATGTAGACACACGGCAGATGTAGACCTGAGAAAGGATTATTGATATCTTGGATACTGTTGCCGTGGCAACGCATCAAACTTTATTATTCTTTGTTGATGCTTTTGAGACTCTTAACATACTTGAAATTGCATGAAACCCGACAGACACATCACATTTATTAGACAGTAGACATGTGCAGAGTTTCAGAAACGGGCATGGTGAGAGCAATTAGAGAATAATGTTTAAGTTTAAAAACAGCCAGAATGGTTGTTTAGTCAAAAAAATTTTTTTTCCAAATCATACATAGTGTTATACTGCCCTCTTGTGTTCAAAATCAGGTAAAAAGCGAAAGTAAAATAAGGACGTCTGCACAATTCATTAATAATGGTGCAGAGTAGAGTGAGCTTTTTCAATTAATTCCTATGGAAGTAGGAATGAACTAAACAACGTTCGCTCTGTTCTGCTCGTCCCTCACCGTGGGCGCGCAGAGTTATGAATGCCCGTGCAGCCGTGAGCATTTTAGTTTCATTTTAAAATTAGCGCCATTTCGGGGGACGTATTACTTTAATTTATTTAACAAAAACACAATGTTGTGTTTAATTGCGAGTGTACACAAATATAAGTAAACACTTTGACGTTTGAATGATGTCCTGTATGAAGAAAATGACGGAGTATGTTTCACTGTTCAATCGCGCTGAGCCACCCAGACCCCCACACACACACTGACACACACACACACACACACACACACACACACACACACACACACACACACAACACACACACACACACACACACAATAATAAAACATTCAACCTAACATATACAAATTACACTGCTATGTTGAAATAGTCAGTAGTACAATTTGTATCATTCACAGTAAGCACCGCTCCACTGTGATTTTTCCAAGCACATTTTTGCACAAGTGAAGAGGATGATTTTTTCCGTCGATATTGGAACGTGAGTGAAGTACAAAGCCTGTAATAAAGAATAGTTTAGCATCCAAATACATCGCAAATGTTGCAACATTTAGATTCTAAAGAGAGATTTACGTGAGCCTAACACCACTTACTTTTACTTTTGTTTTAAATTATTTCGTTTTGGCTTTATTATAGTTATTTTTTTATTTGTGTTCTGTTCTGAATATCATTAAATTTAAAGGATTTGTTGTGGAATATTTTGAGTGTATAATCAAATAACACTAAACCGTCACTAGGTGTCGCCAGGCGACCGTCTTAATGAGCGGGTCATTGATTCATTCGTTCAAACGATTCGTTTGAACGACTGAGTCATTCATGAATGAGACAGATGTTTATGGATTGGTCATTGAATCTTTGAGTCAACCAATTTGTTCAAAATGCTGAATCATTCAGTAATGAGAAAACACGTTGCTGTGAGATGCAATGGTTCTGCTGTGATCTTTGTTTAACTATTTTCGCTGCTGAAACAGAAGAACAGTCAATATTGCATCTAAAATGTAAGTGACTTGACACGTGTGTGTGTGTGTGTGTGTGTGTGTGCGTGTGAGTGCGTGCGTGCGTGTGTGTGTGTGTGTGTGTGTGTGTGTGCAATCAATCCCAGGTAAGAGGCATGAATAATGAGAATTGGACTTCTAGGAGTGAGGTTAATATTCCGGAGATGGTTCCCTCGGATTGTGAAAAGGAGGCGGCGCGGGAGTGGCCAGGCATTGCGCTACTTCTGTTTCAAAGTTTAAAACAATGCTAATATCATTTTTTTGAACGATTTCATTACAAATGTTTATTTTATATATTTATAAAATATTATAAAATATAATAACTATGTTTTGTCCTATTAACAAAAGACAGGCAATGTACTATTAACAAATGTTAATAGTTTTTTAAAAGTTAAAATGATACTTTATGCATTTGTTTTGTGTCAGATGATTAACAATATAAATTAAACAAAGCTTAAAACAAACAAAATAATAAAACGAAAACAAAGCTTGAACATTTTATTTAATTGAAAAGCCTTTTTGAAATAAAATGTGTTTTTTTCCCTCTGAAATAGCAAAAGCATCGCACACTTAGCTGTACCTGCTCTAAATAAATAATAGTATTTAAATAAAAATACAAAATCGAAATAAATAAATTATATAAAACAAAATCAAATCAAAGAAAATAAATCTTATTAAAGTTATGCAGGCACACATTTAACAATAATTTTCAAGTGACAAATAAAATCAATCAAAATTCCTTACACATGGAGTTAATCCTGACGATTCCTGAGGCGCCTTTCCTCATGACACTCGCTTTTTTTTTCGAAGATATATTTTCTTTGGTTTGATTTTGTTTTTGTAATAATTTATTTTATTTAGTTCGATTTTGTATTTTTATTGAATTACTCTTTTTTATTTAGAGCAGGTACAGCTAGTGTGTGATGCTTTTGCTATTTCAGAGGAAAACAATAATTTTATTTAATTAATAATTTTTGTTTCAGTCCACCATATAATTATGTTGTGTTTGATCTATGGAAAAAAGTTAGTTGTGAAATGGTTGAATATTAACAAAAGTTAATAGTTTTTTACAAGTTAGAATAATACGATATATATATATATATAAACAAGCCGGTGGCACCGCCACCCCGGTGCCTTTACGGTTACTGTGCATGACGGGCAATATCGTAACTCCGCTTTGACCTTTGAGAAGATGTGTGCTATAGAGCTTGCATTGGTGTGGGCTCTGCAAAAGTGTGTGTGTGTGTGTGAGGCGTGATTGAACAATGTAGACATATATATATATATATATATATATAAAAAGGCACCGGGGTGGCGGTGCCACCGGCTTGTTTATATATATATATATATATATATATATATATATATATATATATATATATATATATATGAATATAGCTGCGAGCAGCGATGAAGGGCCAAAGCCGGCGGCACCGCCACTCCGGTGCCTTTAGGTAACTAAAGGCACCGGGGTTGCGGTGCCACCGGCTTGGGCCCGTAATCGCTGCTCGCAGCTATATTTATTATTATTTTACTACCTTTTGGGCACTTTTGGGGGCCTTAACGTGCTCGAAAACTCTTGAAACTTTGCACACATCTCAGAACCCGCGGCCATCAGGGCCGGGCTGAAGCTGGTACCCGGGCGTGGCAGGGGGGCTCGACAGCGCCCCCTGGAACGGGGTTTGAACACTTGGTCCATAAATCAAACACGCTTGCATGTAATAATATGAAACTCAGTACACATATAGATCTCATCGGTTCATATATACTTCATGCTCTTACTTTTTACCCCAGCCCAACAGGAAGTCGGCTATTAAGGGTTGTTTGGAAAACACATGCAATGGAATGTGAAATACTCCTCCTAGAGAATTCAAACACACGGCACGAAACTCGGTCAGCATGAAGTCAAGACACTGAGGATGAAAAATTGCCAGGGGATTTTTGATATCTCGAACGGTTTGGCCGTGGCGAGTAAACGAAATTATGGCGAGAAACGTGAAACAGGAAGTGTGTTATAACTACTGCATACATTAACTAATCTTGATGAAACTTCAGCAGTGTGTTCGTTGTAAGAGCCCGATCACATGGATGTGACTATTGTGAGTCAAAGTTATAGCGCCACCAACTGGAAGCAGGAAGTGTGTCACTTTCAAAATGCTTTTAAATCACCCTCTTATTTTTACCCGATTTGCTTCAAACTTCATGTGCATAATGTAGACACACGCCAGATGTAGACCTGTGAAAGGATTATTGATATCTTAGATACTGTTGCCATGGCAATGCATCAAACATTAATATTCCTTTTTTTAAGCTTTTTCATGCTTTTTTATGCTTTCGGGCACTTTTGGGGTTCTTAACGTGCTCGAAAACTCTTGAAACTTTGCACACGGGACAAAACCCGCGGCCATCAGGGCCAGGCTGAAGCTGGTACCCGGGCGTGGCAGGGGGGCTCGACAGCGCCCCCTTGAACGGGTCAGACAATTTGGTCCATATATCCAACACGCTTTACCCTATTTGCTTCAAACTTGATGTGTATAATGTAGACACAAGCCAGATGTAGACCTGTGAAAGGATTGTTGATATCTTAGATGCTGTTGCCGTGACAACGCATCAAACTTTAATATTCTTTTTGGATACTTTTGAGATTCTTAGCGCACTTTTGGGGCCCTTAACGTGCTCAAAAACTCTTGAAACTTTGCACACGGGTCAGAAACCGCGGCCGTCAGGGCCGGGCTGAAGCTGGTACCCGGGCGTGGCAGGGGGGCTCGACAGCGCCCCCTGGAATGGGGTCCGAAAACTTGGTCCATAAATCAAACAGGCTTTACCCGATTTGCTTCAAACTTGATGTGTATAATGTAGACACACGCCAGATTTAGACCTGTGAAAGGATTGTTGATATCTTAGATGCTGTTGCCGTGACAACGCATCAAACTTTAATATTCTTTTTGGATACTTTTGAGACTCTCAGCGCACTTTGGGGGCCCTTAACGTGCTCAAAAACTCTTGAAACTTTGCACACGGGTCAGAACCCGTGGCCATCAGGGCCGGGCTGAAGCTGGTACCCGGGCGTGGCAGGGGGGCTCGACAGTGCCCCCTGGAACGGGGTCCGAAAACTTGGTCCATAAATCAAACACGCTTGAATGTAATAATATGAAACTCGGTACACATATAGATCTCATCGATTCATATATCCTTTGTACTTTTACTTTTTACCCCAGCCCAACAGGAAGTCGGCTATTATGGTTTGTTTGGAAGCGTATGCCCCTGGAATTCGATATACTCCTCCTAGAGAATTCAACCAATCGCCACGAAACTCGGTCAGCATGAAGTCAAGACATTGAGGATGAAAAGTTGCCAGGGGATTTTTGATATCTCGAACGGTTTGGCTGTGGCGAGGAAACGAATTTATGGCGAATAAAGGAAACAGGAAGTGTGTTATAACTTCTGCATACATTAACTGATCTTGATGAAACTTCAGCAGTGTGTTCGCTGTAAGAGTCCGATCACATGGATGTGACTATTGTGAGTCAAAGTTATAGCGCCACCAACTGGCAGCAGGAAGTGTGTCACTTCCTAAAGGCTTTGAAATCACCCTCTTATTTTTACCCAATTTGCTTCAAACTTTATGTGTATAATGTAGACACACGGCAGATGTAGACCTGAGAAAGGATTATTGATATCTTAGATACTGTTGCCGTGGCAACGCATCAAACTTTATTATTCTTTGTTGATGCTTTTGAGACTCTTAACATACTTGAAATTGCATGAAACCCGACAGACACATCACATTTATTAGACAGTAGACATGTGCAGAGTTTCAGAAACGGGCATGGTGAGAGCAATTAGAGAATAATGTTTAAGTTTAAAAACAGCCAGAATGGTTGTTTAGTCAAAAAAATTTTTTTTCCAAATCATACATAGTGTTATACTGCCCTCTTGTGTTCAAAATCAGGTAAAAAGCGAAAGTAAAATAAGGACGTCTGCACAATTCATTAATAATGGTGCAGAGTAGAGTGAGCTTTTTCAATTAATTCCTATGGAAGTAGGAATGAACTAAACAACGTTCGCTCTGTTCTGCTCGTCCCTCACCGTGGGCGCGCAGAGTTATGAATGCCCGTGCAGCCGTGAGCATTTTAGTTTCATTTTAAAATTAGCGCCATTTCGGGGGACGTATTACTTTAATTTATTTAACAAAAACACAATGTTGTGTTTAATTGCGAGTGTACACAAATATAAGTAAACACTTTGACGTTTGAATGGTGTCCTGTATGAAGAAAATGACGGAGTATGTTTCACTGTTCAATCGCGCTGAGCCACCCAGACCCCCACACACACACTGACACACACACACACACACACACACACACACACACACACACACACACACACACACAATAATAAAACATTCAACCTAACATATACAAATTACACTGCTATGTTGAAATAGTCAGTAGTACAATTTGTATCATTCACAGTAAGCACCGCTCCACTGTGATTTTTCCAAGCACATTTTTGCACAAGTGAAGAGGATGATTTTTTCCGTCGATATTGGAACGTGAGTGAAGTACAAAGCCTGTAATAAAGAATAGTTTAGCATCCAAATACATCGCAAATGTTGCAACATTTAGATTCTAAAGAGAGATTTACGTGAGCCTAACACCACTTACTTTTACTTTTGTTTTAAATTATTTCGTTTTGGCTTTATTATAGTTATTTTTTTATTTGTGTTCTGTTCTGAATATCATTAAATTTAAAGGATTTGTTGTGGAATATTTTGAGTGTATAATCAAATAACACTAAACCGTCACTAGGTGTCGCCAGGCGACCGTCTTAATGAGCGGGTCATTGATTCATTCGTTCAAACGATTCGTTTGAACGACTGAGTCATTCATGAATGAGACAGATGTTTATGGATTGGTCATTGAATCTTTGAGTCAACCAATTTGTTCAAAATGCTGAATCATTCAGTAATGAGAAAACACGTTGCTGTGAGATGCAATGGTTCTGCTGTGATCTTTGTTTAACTATTTTCGCTGCTGAAACAGAAGAACAGTCAATATTGCATCTAAAATGTAAGTGACTTGACACGTGTGTGTGTGTGTGTGTGTGTGTGTGTGTGCGTGTGAGTGCGTGCGTGCGTGTGTGTGTGTGTGTGTGTGTGTGTGTGTGTGTGTGCAATCAATCCCAGGTAAGAGGCATGAATAATGAGAATTGGACTTCTAGGAGTGAGGTTAATATTCCGGAGATGGTTCCCTCGGATTGTGAAAAGGAGGCGGCGCGGGAGTGGCCAGGCATTGCGCTACTTCTGTTTCAAAGTTTAAAACAATGCTAATATCATTTTTTTGAACGATTTCATTACAAATGTTTATTTTATATATTTATAAAATATTATAAAATATAATAACTATGTTTTGTCCTATTAACAAAAGACAGGCAATGTACTATTAACAAATGTTAATAGTTTTTTAAAAGTTAAAATGATACTTTATGCATTTGTTTTGTGTCAGATGATTAACAATATAAATTAAACAAAGCTTAAAACAAACAAAATAATAAAACGAAAACAAAGCTTGAACATTTTATTTAATTGAAAAGCCTTTTTGAAATAAAATGTGTTTTTTTCCCTCTGAAATAGCAAAAGCATCGCACACTTAGCTGTACCTGCTCTAAATAAATAATAGTATTTAAATAAAAATACAAAATCGAAATAAATAAATTATATAAAACAAAATCAAATCAAAGAAAATAAATCTTATTAAAGTTATGCAGGCACACATTTAACAATAATTTTCAAGTGACAAATAAAATCAATCAAAATTCCTTACACATGGAGTTAATCCTGACGATTCCTGAGGCGCCTTTCCTCATGACACTCGCTTTTTTTTTCGAAGATATATTTTCTTTGGTTTGATTTTGTTTTTGTAATAATTTATTTTATTTAGTTCGATTTTGTATTTTTATTGAATTACTCTTTTTTATTTAGAGCAGGTACAGCTAGTGTGTGATGCTTTTGCTATTTCAGAGGAAAACAATAATTTTATTTAATTAATAATTTTTGTTTCAGTCCACCATATAATTATGTTGTGTTTGATCTATGGAAAAAAGTTAGTTGTGAAATGGTTGAATATTAACAAAAGTTAATAGTTTTTTACAAGTTAGAATAATACGATATATATATATATATAAACAAGCCGGTGGCACCGCCACCCCGGTGCCTTTACGGTTACTGTGCATGACGGGCAATATCGTAACTCCGCTTTGACCTTTGAGAAGATGTGTGCTATAGAGCTTGCATTGGTGTGGGCTCTGCAAAAGTGTGTGTGTGTGTGTGAGGCGTGATTGAACAATGTAGACATATATATATATATATATATATATAAAGGCACCGGGGTGGCGGTGCCACCGGCTTGTTTATATATATATATATATATATATATATATATATATATATATATGAATATAGCTGCGAGCAGCGATGAAGGGCCAAAGCCGGCGGCACCGCCACTCCGGTGCCTTTAGGTAACTAAAGGCACCGGGGTTGCGGTGCCACCGGCTTGGGCCCGTAATCGCTGCTCGCAGCTATATTTATTATTATTTTACTACCTTTTGGGCACTTTTGGGGGCCTTAACGTGCTCGAAAACTCTTGAAACTTTGCACACATCTCAGAACCCGCGGCCATCAGGGCCGGGCTGAAGCTGGTACCCGGGCGTGGCAGGGGGGCTCGACAGCGCCCCCTGGAACGGGGTTTGAACACTTGGTCCATAAATCAAACACGCTTGCATGTAATAATATGAAACTCAGTACACATATAGATCTCATCGGTTCATATATACTTCATGCTCTTACTTTTTACCCCAGCCCAACAGGAAGTCGGCTATTAAGGGTTGTTTGGAAAACACATGCAATGGAATGTGAAATACTCCTCCTAGAGAATTCAAACACACGGCACGAAACTCGGTCAGCATGAAGTCAAGACACTGAGGATGAAAAATTGCCAGGGGATTTTTGATATCTCGAACGGTTTGGCCGTGGCGAGTAAACGAAATTATGGCGAGAAACGTGAAACAGGAAGTGTGTTATAACTACTGCATACATTAACTAATCTTGATGAAACTTCAGCAGTGTGTTCGTTGTAAGAGCCCGATCACATGGATGTGACTATTGTGAGTCAAAGTTATAGCGCCACCAACTGGAAGCAGGAAGTGTGTCACTTTCAAAATGCTTTTAAATCACCCTCTTATTTTTACCCGATTTGCTTCAAACTTCATGTGCATAATGTAGACACACGCCAGATGTAGACCTGTGAAAGGATTATTGATATCTTAGATACTGTTGCCATGGCAATGCATCAAACATTAATATTCCTTTTTTTAAGCTTTTTCATGCTTTTTTATGCTTTCGGGCACTTTTGGGGTTCTTAACGTGCTCGAAAACTCTTGAAACTTTGCACACGGGACAAAACCCGCGGCCATCAGGGCCAGGCTGAAGCTGGTACCCGGGCGTGGCAGGGGGGCTCGACAGCGCCCCCTTGAACGGGTCAGACAATTTGGTCCATATATCCAACACGCTTTACCCTATTTGCTTCAAACTTGATGTGTATAATGTAGACACAAGCCAGATGTAGACCTGTGAAAGGATTGTTGATATCTTAGATGCTGTTGCCGTGACAACGCATCAAACTTTAATATTCTTTTTGGATACTTTTGAGATTCTTAGCGCACTTTTGGGGCCCTTAACGTGCTCAAAAACTCTTGAAACTTTGCACACGGGTCAGAAACCGCGGCCATCAGGGCCGGGCTGAAGCTGGTACCCGGGCGTGGCAGGGGGGCTCGACAGCGCCCCCTGGAATGGGGTCCGAAAACTTGGTCCATAAATCAAACAGGCTTTACCCGATTTGCTTCAAACTTGATGTGTATAATGTAGACACACGCCAGATTTAGACTTGTGAAAGGATTGTTGATATCTTAGATGCTGTTGCCGTGACAACGCATCAAACTTTAATATTCTTTTTGGATACTTTTGAGACTCTCAGCGCACTTTGGGGGCCCTTAACGTGCTCAAAAACTCTTGAAACTTTGCACACGGGTCAGAACCCGTGGCCATCAGGGCCGGGCTGAAGCTGGTACCCGGGCGTGGCAGGGGGGCTCGACAGTGCCCCCTGGAACGGGGTCCGAAAACTTGGTCCATAAATCAAACACGCTTGAATATAATAATATGAAACTCGGTACACATATAGATCTCATCGATTCATATATCCTTTGTACTTTTACTTTTTACCCCAGCCCAACAGGAAGTCGGCTATTATGGTTTGTTTGGAAGCGTATGCCCCTGGAATTCGATATACTCCTCCTAGAGAATTCAACCAATCGCCACGAAACTCGGTCAGCATGAAGTCAAGACATTGAGGATGAAAAGTTGCCAGGGGATTTTTGATATCTCGAACGGTTTGGCTGTGGCGAGGAAACGAATTTATGGCGAATAAAGGAAACAGGAAGTGTGTTATAACTTCTGCATACATTAACTGATCTTGATGAAACTTCAGCAGTGTGTTCGCTGTAAGAGTCCGATCACATGGATGTGACTATTGTGAGTCAAAGTTATAGCGCCACCAACTGGCAGCAGGAAGTGTGTCACTTCCTAAAGGCTTTGAAATCACCCTCTTATTTTTACCCAATTTGCTTCAAACTTTATGTGTATAATGTAGACACACGGCAGATGTAGACCTGAGAAAGGATTATTGATATCTTAGATACTGTTGCCGTGGCAACGCATCAAACTTTATTATTCTTTGTTGATGCTTTTGAGACTCTTAACATACTTGAAATTGCATGAAACCCGACAGACACATCACATTTATTAGACAGTAGACATGTGCAGAGTTTCAGAAACGGGCATGGTGAGAGCAATTAGAGAATAATGTTTAAGTTTAAAAACAGCCAGAATGGTTGTTTAGTCAAAAAAAATTTTTTTCCAAATCATACATAGTGTTATACTGCCCTCTTGTGTTCAAAATCAGGTAAAAAGCGAAAGTAAAATAAGGACGTCTGCACAATTCATTAATAATGGTGCAGAGTAGAGTGAGCTTTTTCAATTAATTCCTATGGAAGTAGGAATGAACTAAACAACGTTCGCTCTGTTCTGCTCGTCCCTCACCGTGGGCGCGCATAGTTATGAATGCCCGTGCAGCCGTGAGCATTTTAGTTTCATTTTAAAATTAGCGCCATTTCGGGGGACGTATTACTTTAATTTATTTAACAAAAACACAATGTTGTGTTTAATTGCGAGTGTACACAAATATAAGTAAACACTTTGACGTTTGAATGATGTCCTGTATGAAGAAAATGACGGAGTATGTTTCACTGTTCAATCGCGCTGAGCCACCCAGACCCCCACACACACACTGACACACACACACACACACACACACACACACACACACACACACACACACACACACACACACACAAACACACACACACACACACACACAATAATAAAACATTCAACCTAACATATACAAATTACACTGCTATGTTGAAATAGTCAGTAGTACAATTTGTATCATTCACAGTAAGCACCGCTCCACTGTGATTTTTCCAAGCACATTTTTGCACAAGTGAAGAGGATGATTTTTTCCGTCGATATTGGAACGTGAGTGAAGTACAAAGCCTGTAATAAAGAATAGTTTAGCATCCAAATACATGGCAAATGTTGCAACATTTAGATTCTAAAGAGAGATTTACGTGAGCCTAACACCACTTACTTTTACTTTTGTTTTAAATTATTTCGTTTTGGCTTTATTATAGTTATTTTTTTATTTGTGTTCTGTTCTGAATATCATTAAATTTAAAGGATTTGTTGTGGAATATTTTGAGTGTATAATCAAATAACACTAAACCGTCACTAGGTGTCGCCAGGCGACCGTCTTAATGAGCGGGTCATTGATTCATTCGTTCAAACGATTCGTTTGAACGACTGAGTCATTCATGAATGAGACAGATGTTTATGGATTGGTCATTGAATCTTTGAGTCAACCAATTTGTTCAAAATGCTGAATCATTCAGTAATGAGAAAACACGTTGCTGTGAGATGCAATGGTTCTGCTGTGATCTTTGTTTAACTATTTTCGCTGCTGAAACAGAAGAACAGTCAATATTGCATCTAAAATGTAAGTGACTTGACACGTGTGTGTGTGTGTGTGTGTGTGTGTGTGCGTGTGAGTGCGTGTGTGTGTGTGTGTGTGTGTGTGTGTGTGTGTGTGCAATCAATCCCAGGTAAGAGGCATGAATAATGAGAATTGGACTTCTAGGAGTGAGGTTAATATTCCGGAGATGGTTCCCTCGGATTGTGAAAAGGAGGCGGCGCGGGAGTGGCCAGGCATTGCGCTACTTCTGTTTCAAAGTTTAAAACAATGCTAATATCATTTTTTTGAACGATTTCATTACAAATGTTTATTTTATATATTTATAAAATATTATAAAATATAATAACTATGTTTTGTCCTATTAACAAAAGACAGGCAATGTACTATTAACAAATGTTAATAGTTTTTTAAAAGTTAAAATGATACTTTATGCATTTGTTTTGTGTCAGATGATTAACAATATAAATTAAACAAAGCTTAAAACAAACAAAATAATAAAACGAAAACAAAGCTTGAACATTTTATTTAATTGAAAAGCCTTTTTGAAATAAAATGTGTTTTTTTCCCTCTGAAATAGCAAAAGCATCGCACACTTAGCTGTACCTGCTCTAAATAAATAATAGTATTTAAATAAAAATACAAAATCGAAATAAATAAATTATATAAAACAAAATCAAATCAAAGAAAATAAATCTTATTAAAGTTATGCAGGCACACATTTAACAATAATTTTCAAGTGACAAATAAAATCAATCAAAATTCCTTACACATGGAGTTAATCCTGACGATTCCTGAGGCGCCTTTCCTCATGACACTCGCTTTTTTTTTCGAAGATATATTTTCTTTGGTTTGATTTTGTTTTTGTAATAATTTATTTTATTTAGTTCGATTTTGTATTTTTATTGAATTACTCTTTTTTATTTAGAGCAGGTACAGCTAGTGTGTGATGCTTTTGCTATTTCAGAGGAAAACAATAATTTTATTTAATTAATAATTTTTGTTTCAGTCCACCATATAATTATGTTGTGTTTGATCTATGGAAAAAAGTTAGTTGTGAAATGGTTGAATATTAACAAAAGTTAATAGTTTTTTACAAGTTAGAATAATACGATATATATATATATATAAACAAGCCGGTGGCACCGCCACCCCGGTGCCTTTACGGTTACTGTGCATGACGGGCAATATCGTAACTCCGCTTTGACCTTTGAGAAGATGTGTGCTATAGAGCTTGCATTGGTGTGGGCTCTGCAAAAGTGTGTGTGTGTGTGTGAGGCGTGATTGAACAATGTAGACATATATATATATATATATATATAAAGGCACCGGGGTGGCGGTGCCACCGGCTTGTTTATATATATATATATATATATATATATATATATATATATGAATATAGCTGCGAGCAGCGATGAAGGGCCAAAGCCGGCGGCACCGCCACTCCGGTGCCTTTAGGTAACTAAAGGCACCGGGGTTGCGGTGCCACCGGCTTGGGCCCGTAATCGCTGCTCGCAGCTATATTTATTATTATTATTTTACTACCTTTTGGGCACTTTTGGGGGCCTTAACGTGCTCGAAAACTCTTGAAACTTTGCACACATCTCAGAACCCGCGGCCATCAGGGCCGGGCTGAAGCTGGTACCCGGGCGTGGTAGGGGGGCTCGACAGCGCCCCCTGGAACGGGGTTTGAACACTTGGTCCATAAATCAAACACGCTTGCATGTAATAATATGAAACTCAGTACACATATAGATCTCATCGGTTCATATATACTTCATGCTCTTACTTTTTACCCCAGCCCAACAGGAAGTCGGCTATTAAGGGTTGTTTGGGAAACACATGCAATGGAATGTGAAATACTCCTCCTAGAGAATTCAAACACACGGCACGAAACTCGGTCAGCATGAAGTCAAGACACTGAGGATGAAAAATTGCCAGGGGATTTTTGATATCTCGAACGGTTTGGCCGTGGCGAGTAAACGAAATTATGGCGAGAAACGTGAAACAGGAAGTGTGTTATAACTACTGCATACATTAACTAATCTTGATGAAACTTCAGCAGTGTGTTCGTTGTAAGAGCCCGATCACATGGATGTGACTATTGTGAGTCAAAGTTATAGCGCCACCAACTGGAAGCAGGAAGTGTGTCACTTTCAAAATGCTTTTAAATCACCCTCTTATTTTTACCCGATTTGCTTCAAACTTCATGTGCATAATGTAGACACACGCCAGATGTAGACCTGTGAAAGGATTATTGATATCTTAGATACTGTTGCCATGGCAATGCATCAAACATTAATATTCCTTTTTTTAAGCTTTTTCATGCTTTTTTATGCTTTCGGGCACTTTTGGGGTTCTTAACGTGCTCGAAAACTCTTGAAACTTTGCACACGGGACAAAACCCGCGGCCATCAGGGCCAGGCTGAAGCTGGTACCCGGGCGTGGCAGGGGGGCTCGACAGCGCCCCCTTGAACGGGTCAGACAATTTGGTCCATATATCCAACACGCTTTACCCTATTTGCTTCAAACTTGATGTGTATAATGTAGACACAAGCCAGATGTAGACCTGTGAAAGGATTGTTGATATCTTAGATGCTGTTGCCGTGACAACGCATCAAACTTTAATATTCTTTTTGGATACTTTTGAGATTCTTAGCGCACTTTTGGGGCCCTTAACGTGCTCAAAAACTCTTGAAACTTTGCACACGGGTCAGAAACCGCGGCCATCAGGGCCGGGCTGAAGCTGGTACCCGGGCGTGGCAGGGGGGCTCGACAGCGCCCCCTGGAATGGGGTCCGAAAACTTGGTCCATAAATCAAACAGGCTTTACCCGATTTGCTTCAAACTTGATGTGTATAATGTAGACACACGCCAGATTTAGACCTGTGAAAGGATTGTTGATATCTTAGATGCTGTTGCCGTGACAACGCATCAAACTTTAATATTCTTTTTGGATACTTTTGAGACTCTCAGCGCACTTTGGGGGCCCTTAACGTGCTCAAAAACTCTTGAAACTTTGCACACAGGTCAGAACCCGTGGCCATCAGGGCCGGGCTGAAACTGGTACCCGGGCGTGGCAGGGGGGCTCGACAGTGCCCCCTGGAACGGGGTCCGAAAACTTGGTCCATAAATCAAACACGCTTGAATGTAATAATATGAAACTCGGTACACATATAGATCTCATCGATTCATATATCCTTTGTACTTTTACTTTTTACCCCAGCCCAACAGGAAGTCGGCTATTATGGTTTGTTTGGAAGCGTATGCCCCTGGAATTCGATATACTCCTCCTAGAGAATTCAACCAATCGCCACGAAACTCGGTCAGCATGAAGTCAAGACATTGAGGATGAAAAGTTGCCAGGGGATTTTTGATATCTCGAACGGTTTGGCTGTGGCGAGGAAACGAATTTATGGCGAATAAAGGAAACAGGAAGTGTGTTATAACTTCTGCATACATTAACTGATCTTGATGAAACTTCAGCAGTGTGTTCGCTGTAAGAGTCCGATCACATGGATGTGACTATTGTGAGTCAAAGTTATAGCGCCACCAACTGGCAGCAGGAAGTGTGTCACTTCCTAAAGGCTTTGAAATCACCCTCTTATTTTTACCCAATTTGCTTCAAACTTTATGTGTATAATGTAGACACACGGCAGATGTAGACCTGAGAAAGGATTATTGATATCTTAGATACTGTTGCCGTGGCAACGCATCAAACTTTATTATTCTTTGTTGATGCTTTTGAGACTCTTAACATACTTGAAATTGCATGAAACCCGACAGACACATCACATTTATTAGACAGTAGACATGTGCAGAGTTTCAGAAACGGGCATGGTGAGAGCAATTAGAGAATAATGTTTAAGTTTAAAAACAGCCAGAATGGTTGTTTAGTCAAAAAAATTTTTTTTCCAAATCATACATAGTGTTATACTGCCCTCTTGTGTTCAAAATCAGGTAAAAAGCGAAAGTAAAATAAGGACGTCTGCACAATTCATTAATAATGGTGCAGAGTAGAGTGAGCTTTTTCAATTAATTCCTATGGAAGTAGGAATGAACTAAACAACGTTCGCTCTGTTCTGCTCGTCCCTCACCGTGGGCGCGCAGAGTTATGAATGCCCGTGCAGCCGTGAGCATTTTAGTTTCATTTTAAAATTAGCGCCATTTCGGGGGACGTATTACTTTAATTTATTTAACAAAAACACAATGTTGTGTTTAATTGCGAGTGTACACAAATATAAGTAAACACTTTGACGTTTGAATGATGTCCTGTATGAAGAAAATGACGGAGTATGTTTCACTGTTCAATCGCGCTGAGCCACCCAGACCCCCACACACACACTGACACACACACACACACACACACACACACACACACACACACACACACACACACACACACACACACACAACACACACACACACACACACACAATAATAAAACATTCAACCTAACATATACAAATTACACTGCTATGTTGAAATAGTCAGTAGTACAATTTGTATCATTCACAGTAAGCACCGCTCCACTGTGATTTTTCCAAGCACATTTTTGCACAAGTGAAGAGGATGATTTTTTCCGTCGATATTGGAACGTGAGTGAAGTACAAAGCCTGTAATAAAGAATAGTTTAGCATCCAAATACATCGCAAATGTTGCAACATTTAGATTCTAAAGAGAGATTTACGTGAGCCTAACACCACTTACTTTTACTTTTGTTTTAAATTATTTCGTTTTGGCTTTATTATAGTTATTTTTTTATTTGTGTTCTGTTCTGAATATCATTAAATTTAAAGGATTTGTTGTGGAATATTTTGAGTGTATAATCAAATAACACTAAACCGTCACTAGGTGTCGCCAGGCGACCGTCTTAATGAGCGGGTCATTGATTCATTCGTTCAAACGATTCGTTTGAACGACTGAGTCATTCATGAATGAGACAGATGTTTATGGATTGGTCATTGAATCTTTGAGTCAACCAATTTGTTCAAAATGCTGAATCATTCAGTAATGAGAAAACACGTTGCTGTGAGATGCAATGGTTCTGCTGTGATCTTTGTTTAACTATTTTCGCTGCTGAAACAGAAGAACAGTCAATATTGCATCTAAAATGTAAGTGACTTGACACGTGTGTGTGTGTGTGTGTGTGTGCGTGTGAGTGCGTGCGTGCGTGTGTGTGTGTGTGTGTGTGTGTGTGTGCAATCAATCCCAGGTAAGAGGCATGAATAATGAGAATTGGACTTCTAGGAGTGAGGTTAATATTCCGGAGATGGTTCCCTCGGATTGTGAAAAGGAGGCGGCGCGGGAGTGGCCAGGCATTGCGCTACTTCTGTTTCAAAGTTTAAAACAATGCTAATATCATTTTTTTGAACGATTTCATTACAAATGTTTATTTTATATATTTATAAAATATTATAAAATATAATAACTATGTTTTGTCCTATTAACAAAAGACAGGCAATGTACTATTAACAAATGTTAATAGTTTTTTAAAAGTTAAAATGATACTTTATGCATTTGTTTTGTGTCAGATGATTAACAATATAAATTAAACAAAGCTTAAAACAAACAAAATAATAAAACGAAAACAAAGCTTGAACATTTTATTTAATTGAAAAGCCTTTTTGAAATAAAATGTGTTTTTTTCCCTCTGAAATAGCAAAAGCATCGCACACTTAGCTGTACCTGCTCTAAATAAATAATAGTATTTAAATAAAAATACAAAATCGAAATAAATAAATTATATAAAACAAAATCAAATCAAAGAAAATAAATCTTATTAAAGTTATGCAGGCACACATTTAACAATAATTTTCAAGTGACAAATAAAATCAATCAAAATTCCTTACACATGGAGTTAATCCTGACGATTCCTGAGGCGCCTTTCCTCATGACACTCGCTTTTTTTTTCGAAGATATATTTTCTTTGGTTTGATTTTGTTTTTGTAATAATTTATTTTATTTAGTTCGATTTTGTATTTTTATTGAATTACTCTTTTTTATTTAGAGCAGGTACAGCTAGTGTGTGATGCTTTTGCTATTTCAGAGGAAAACAATAATTTTATTTAATTAATAATTTTTGTTTCAGTCCACCATATAATTATGTTGTGTTTGATCTATGGAAAAAAGTTAGTTGTGAAATGGTTGAATATTAACAAAAGTTAATAGTTTTTTACAAGTTAGAATAATACGATATATATATATATATAAACAAGCCGGTGGCACCGCCACCCCGGTGCCTTTACGGTTACTGTGCATGACGGGCAATATCGTAACTCCGCTTTGACCTTTGAGAAGATGTGTGCTATAGAGCTTGCATTGGTGTGGGCTCTGCAAAAGTGTGTGTGTGTGTGTGAGGCGTGATTGAACAATGTAGACATATATATATATATATATATATAAAGGCACCGGGGTGGCGGTGCCACCGGCTTGTTTATATATATATATATATATATATATATATATATATATATATATATATATATATATGAATATAGCTGCGAGCAGCGATGAAGGGCCAAAGCCGGCGGCACCGCCACTCCGGTGCCTTTAGGTAACTAAAGGCACCGGGGTTGCGGTGCCACCGGCTTGGGCCCGTAATCGCTGCTCGCAGCTATATTTATTTATTAGGGCCCAAGCCTTGAAAAGGCGAAGGCCCTATTGTTTTCCTTAGGATTATTATTAGGGCCCAAGCCTTGAAAAGGCGAAGGCCCTATTGTTTTCCTTAGGATTATTATTAGGGCCCAAGCCTTGAAAAGGCGAAGGCCCTATTGTTTTCCTTAGGATTATTATTTATTATTATTAGGGCCCAAGCCTTGAAAAGGCGAAGGCCCTATTGTTTTCCTTAGGATTATTATTTATTATTATTAGGGCCCAAGCCTTGAAAAGGCGAAGGCCCTATTGTTTTCCTAAGGATTATTATTTATTAGGGCCCAAGCCTTGAAAAGGCGAAGGCCCTATTGTTTTCCTTAGGATTATTATTTATTAGGGCCCAAGCCTTGAAAAGGCGAAGGCCCTATTGTTTTCCTTAGGATTATTATTTATTAGGGCCCAAGCCTTGAAAAGGCGAAGGCCCTATTGTTTTCCTTAGGATTATTATTTATTATTAGGTGTTCAAGCACGAAGTGCTGAAAACCTATTGTATTTGTACTGATTATTTATTAGGTGTTCAAGCACGAAGTGCTGAAAACCTATTGTATTTGTACTGATTTTTATTATTAGGTGTTCAAGCACGAAGTGCTGAAAACCTATTGTAATTGTACTGATTTTTATTATTATTATTATTATTATTATTCTTCTGCCGTAAAACGCATCGTGCAGACCAAACCGTAAGTGCTAGAGACTTGAAACTTTGTCAGATGGTAGTACAAAAATCGAGGAGAGGCTATCAAATTATGAGCCCGATTGGCCCATAGGTGGCGCTATAGCAACCAATTGTGCGAAACTGCTCATAACTCCTAAACCGTATGTCGTAGACTCAAGTGTCTTATATCATTGGAAAGCTGAAGACCTGGAGAACAAAACGTATATCTCCGATTTCATTTCCGCCATGATAGATTTTCCGCCATTTTGAATTTTGTCAAAAAACGACTTTTGCAAACTAGTCCCTGGTTTTTTGCCCGATCGGAACCAAACCAGTGCAGAAATGTTCTCTGGAGTCTGAATATCAATAATTATCGAAAAAAAGTTGAATTTTCGATTCAGGGTTGCTAGGGGGCGCAAAATGAACGTTGTGGGAGGAGCCTATTTGACTAAAACGGCTATAACTCCAGAAGTAAATGAGATAAGTTGACCAAACTTGGCACACATGTGTATAAGGACAGTCTGAGGTCACAGTAAAAAAATCGCATCGATTGAGCTCTAGGTGGCGCTATAACATGAAAAAAACATATGGCCACCTAGTGGTTTGTCCGATTGACTTGAAAATTGGTATGCAGTGTCTTGGTCCAAGGCCCCATGTATGTATATGAGGACATTGGCATATCTCAAAAAACATGGCCGCCATCGGCCAATGAAGTTTGAGCACCTATGAGACGAGGTTAACGAAAGCCGATCGGAACGAAACTCGATGGGCATGTTCGACTCATGGCCCAAGTGGTCTGTAAGAGTTTTTAAAAAAATCGGCCACTAGTTGGCGCTAACGAGTTCTACGGCTCTGTAATCACGTGGCGGTGCACATATTCCCACAAAATGCATATCATTTGATAGATCTCCTCATGCTGAACAACTTTGCCTCTAGAACCATTGCTGTCAATCAAACCGTTCATTAAATATTCACGAATATGTTAAAAACCTACTTTTGCGAACTAGTCCCTGGTTTTTCGCCCGATCGGAACCAGACCAGTCTAGGACAATTCTCTGGACTCTCTAGATCAATAATTATCAAAAAAAAGTTGAACTTTGCGCTTTGGTTCACTGTAACAGGGTCATTTAGAAAATGGACGTGTCAAAACACACTCAAAAGCCTATAAATCATAAATAAAAACTCAGAACTTCACAAAAATTGGTGAGCATATGTGACATAACATCATGAACAAGCATGCAAAGTTTTATGGAGATCGGACAATAGGTGGCGCTATAACGGTTGAAAAGCTTTAAAACCATGTATTTCCTATGGTAAATTGCCTGTATTGGCTGTAAATGGTCTTTTCCATCTATTATGTCAGTGTTAAAATGTATGCTGAATAAAACTTAATGTCTTTTGATGCTTTTGTGCTTAACGGCCTTAAAGGCCTTAACTGCTTGAACACCGCTAAATGCTGCTTGCAGCTTTAATTATTATTATTATTATTATTATTCTCCTGTAAAACGCATCGTGCAGCCCAAACCGTAAGAGCTGGAGAGTTGAAACTTTGTCAGGTGGTAGTACAAAAATCGAGGAGAGGTTATCAAAGTATGAGCCCGATTGGCCTATAGGTGGCGCTACAGCGATCAATTGCGCAAAACTGCTCATAACTCCTAAACCGTATGTCGTAGACTCAAGTGTCTTATATCATTGGAAAGCTGGAGGCCTGGAGTAAAAAATGTATATCTCCGATTTCATTTCCGGTATGCAAATTTTTCCGCCATTTTGAATTTTGTCAAAAACCTAATTTTGCGAACTAGTCCCTGGTTTTTCGCCCAATCAAAACCAAACAAATGTATACATGTTCTCTGGAGTCTGAATATCAATTATTATCGAAAAAAAGTTGAATTTTCGATTTCTGGTTGCTAGGGGGAGTAAAATGATCGTTGTGGGAGGAGCCTATTTTACTAAAATGGCTTTAACTCGAAAAGTAAATGAGATATCTTCACCAAACTCAAGAGACATGTGTATGAGGACAGTCTGAGGTCACAGTAAAAAGATCGCGACAATCGAACACTAGGTGGCGCAATAACATTAAAAAAAACATAAAAAGGGCTATGACCCCCTGACCGTTAGTCCGATTGACTTGAAAATTGGTATGCAGTGTCTTGGTCCAAGGCCCCATGTATGTGTATGAGGAAATTGGCGTATCTCAAAAAACATGGCCGCCATTGGCCAATGAATTTGAGCACCTATGAGACGAGGTTAACGAAGGCCAATCGGAACGAAACTCGATGGGCATGTTCCACTCATGGCCCTAGAGGTCTGTAAGAGTTTTGAAAGAAATCGGCCACTAGTTGGCGCTAACGAGTTTTACGGCTCTGTAATCACGTGGTGTTGCACACATCCCCACAATATGCATATAATTTGATAGATCTCCTCATGCTGAACAACTTTGCCTCTAGAACCATTGCTGTTAATCAAACCGTTCATTAAATATTCACGAATATGTTAAAAACCTACTTTTGCGAACTAGTCCCTGGTTTTTCGCCCGATCGGAACCAGACCAGTCTAGGACAATTCTCTGGACTCTCTAGATCAATAATTATCGAAAAAAAGTTGAACTTTACCCTTTGGTTTGCTATAACAGGGTCATTACAAAAAGGGGCGTGTCAAAACATACTCAAAAGCCTATAAATCATAAATAAAAACCCAGAACTTCACAAAAATTGGTGAGCATATGTGACATAACATCATGAACAAGCATGCAAAGTTTTATGGAGATCGGACAATAGGTTGCGCTATAACTGTTGAAAAGCTTTAAAACCATGTATTTCCTATGGTAAATTGCCTGTATTGGCTGTAAATGGTATGTTCCATCTATGATCTTATAATCTTTATATTATAATGTTCAAAATCAGTGCAGTACAATTCTCTGGACTCTCTAGATCAATAATCATCAGAAAAGGTATAATTTCTTCATTTGAATGGCTATAATAGGGTGTAAGTTGGATGGCTATAACAGCTATAATAGCTTGGATGGCTATAACAGGCAATAAGTGTTATTTCATCATACTACTACCTAATATTGTTATATATAATTCATATTTAGACTTTATAAAATCATTAGTTTAACATTTACAATCACATTTTGTCCAAATTCATCTATTGCTCTGTACTCTCTAGATCAATAATTATCAGAAAAGGTATAACTTCATCATTTGGATGGTCCCCGAAAGCCTATATCTCTTTAATGAATGCTCAGATCTTCTTAAAAACATGTCAGAACATGTGACTCTAAAGAAGATAAGAAATAATGCATCTATGACAGTTAAAAAGGAGAAAATTATAAAAAAACAAATGGCATATTAACCCAATAAGTGGTATACTACTGCCCCCTGCTGTTTAAAATAGTCATTTTGTCATGATTCTAACTAATATTATTCTATAATTGTAATTTAGACTTGATAAAATCACTATTTTAATATTTACACTCACATTTTGTCAATTCATCTATTGCAGAATTACTATTGACAGTTGTATCACAGCAATAGATGTACAATTCATCTATTGCTCTGTACTCTCTAGATCAATAATTATCAGAAAAGGTATAACTTCTTCATTTGGATGGTCCCCGAAAGCCTATATCTCTTCAATGAATGCTCAGATCTTCTTAAAAACATGTCAGAACATGTGACTCTAAAGAAGATAAGAAATAATGCATCTATGACAGTTAAAAAGGAGAAAATGATAAAAAACAAATGGCATATTAACCCAATAAGTGGTATACTACTGCCCCCTGCTGTTTAAAATAGTCATTTTGTCATGATTCTAACTAATATTATTCTATAATTGTAATTTAGACTTGATAAAATCACTATTTTAACATTTACACTCACATTTTGTCAATTCATCTATTGCAGAATTACTATTGACAGTTGTATCACAGTTACAAATGGGAATCCTAAAGTGAAAGTAAAAACGTTGTCCGCCATTTAGGCCACGCCCCCCCAGTACAAATTCACTCATAACTCGAAAACAGAAAGTCACTGCGCGCTCAAATTTTGATGGTAAGGTCCTCTCGGGAATCTTGATCGAAATCTATCGTCGCGGGGCTCGGGAGCGCTCCCCCCCCCCACGGATCGCTAATCCGTGAGACCTCCGACTTGGAACGGCTGTAACTCCTGATCTAGACCGCCTAGATTCTTGAGGGAGAGCTTGTTGGAAAGGGCCCGTCCTCGTCTAGCTTCGATTCGAGTATGGTGCGATTTGGCCTGGGCATTCCCGAGATATAAGCCCACAAAGATATGCATTTCAACGGACATTACTCTCGGACCCATTGACCCAGCAACACCGGGATGGTCTTGTTCAAGAGGGCTCCTCTAACACTATCTAATTTCTGAGTTTCAGATTTTTTCACTTTCTCGTTCCCGAGATATAAGTGAAAAACCAAATTTCCTGTCATTCATTTCAACCGTTTATGTAGGCTGTAAAACCGATGTTGTCCACTAGAGGGAGCAACAGCATTAGAATTCTTTAATCTTTTTAACCAGATTTCAGCAATGGCTAACAAACAAATGCTTAAAGATATTTATTATGTTGGAAATAATATTTATAATAAATAATATAATATTAAATAATTATTTTTTTTAGAAAGTTTAATATTTTTACATCACAAATAAACATCTGAAATGCCTAACACTAGAAGTGCCAGAATTCCATAACTACTAGAACTGCCACAAGCGGTCATTTTGACCGTTAGATTGCAATCTCTATATCTTTAATGATAAATACCCAATTGAGAGATTAATGCATTTATTGTATTAGGATATCTTTTAAAAACAAAACACTAAACTGTACATTTAAAAAAGTTTAATTATACATTTATAAATATAGTAGCCCGTAATTATCGCATATTCAGAACAGATAGGCCTAGCTACATTTCCATATTCAACATAACTCAAAACAAGATAATAACAACTAAAAGTATCTTATTTAGATATTCTTTTGACAGTGAGAGAGACAATGTCACGGTTTATGAATTCGCTGTCTCCTTTCTCGTCTTGTTGTGTGTGTGTGTGTGTGTGTGTGTGTGTGTGTGTGTGTGTGTCATTGCAGCTGATCAGCATGCCCGCTCTGATCAACGCGCCAGCTGCAACTGATCAGCATTCGACCCTTTTTAGTGTTACTGTTGTCGCCTAGTCTTTGTCAGATCGTTGTAGATTTTTCCTGCGTGTTTGTTCCCTGCCTGTATCCCTTTTCCGTGTGTTATCCTGTGTTCAGCACTCCATGGTTCTACACGCAGCGTCCCTGTGCTGCCAAGGGCTTCATACCGGACATTTACACACCTTAACTCTCCCAGCATCTGACCAGCTCTCAATAAACATATCTGTCATTTTGCAATTGAATCTTCTGATTATTTCCTAATACACAAAGGTCAACCGCGAGAAATGTAACAAAAGAATACCGCGAAATTCAGTGCGGTCAATATGACCGTCTATGGCCGAAATAGGTAAATATGTTCATTTGTTTTTTTGCCTTATGTGTAATTTATATTAAAAACATTTTAAATGAAAATACAGACACTTTTAGGAAAAGTCAGGTACGAGCAGGATTTTATTTATTTTTTCAACAAAGTTATTGGAGATATAAAATTCAAAACGATCAAAATGACCGCCGTGGCCGTTCTAGTGTTAAGGACCACAAAAAGAGACTTTCACAATATCATAACCCAAAATTGTGTGTGTGTGTGTGTGTGTGTGTGTGTGTGTAAGCATGCATAATGGAATTCACATTGAAAGACTGGTTGGCTTTAGTGTACAATACTGATTAAACCAAGTAGATCAAAATAAAAGTGGTACTATAGCAATAAGTGGTCTTCTACTACCCTCTGCTGGACATTATACTTATTAATAGTCTTTTCACATGTGCTTTTGCATTCATATATTTAGACACTAAAAAATAACCTTATGTGACAAATACTATAATAACACAATCATATTTTGTCTTTCAATTCACTTTACTGTTCTGAAGCTTCATATAATTGCTAACAACGTGGTAAATCATAGTAAATCATGCTACAATCCTGCTTAATCATTCTAGAATGTGGTATATTATGATAAATTATTGTGTAACATTCGGTCACAACAAGGTAACATCAAGGTAAACTAAGACAAATCATTTACATTTACATTTACATTTAGTCATTTAGCAGACGCTTTTATCCAAAGCGACTTACAACTGAGGACTAAACCAAGCGAGTCATCGTGAATAGACAAAAACAACGCAAGAAGTGCTCAAAATACAAAGTTCAGACATTGCTCGGAGTAGCATAAGCCAGATAAGCAAGGATTTAAGGAAAAGGAAAGAATTTAAATTTTTTTTATGTTTAAGTGCTCACGGAAGAGATGAGTTTTTGTCTTTTGAATGCTGTCAGGGATTCTGCATTCCGGATGAGGGTGGGCAGATCATTCCTGAAATATGAATCCTGAAGGACAATTGCAGTAAACATTTCTTTTTTCCATCACATAGTTCAAATATCTGTATCTACAACAGAATGTGTGTGTGTAGTCCTAGGTTTCTAAATAAATGCTGAATAATCTGATTAATACTTTAAAAACACATTATGTGAAATGCTTATAGACCATTAAAGTATATTTTCATAATGACACATCCCAATAGCATTGAAAACCACAACAACAACAACATTTGTCTTTATTTGTGTGTGTGTGTGTGTGTGTGTGTGTGTGTGTGTGTGTTTGTGTGTGTGTGTGTGTGTGTGTGTGTGTGTGTGTGTGTGTGTGAGAAAGAGAGAGCATAATGTCTAAATATGAGTGCAAAAGCACCTGTGAAAAGACTTTATTAAATAAGTATAATGTCCAGCAGAGGGCAGTAGAAGACCACTTATTGGCTCACTTTCATTTTGACAGACTTGATTTTCACCAGTATTCTGTTTTTTCCTTATTAACTATTATAAAACAATCATATTTTGTCAGAGTTTATCACTTCATTTGTTCTGATGCTTCACACAATAGCTAGCAACGTGGTAAATCATGGTAAATCACGATAGAAACATGGTAAATCATTGTAAACAATACAATTACATGGTGTATCATGGCAAATCATGCTACAATCCTGCGGTAAATCATTCTAGAATGTGGTATATCATGGTAAATCATCCTATAACATGGTAAATCATGCAAGAATCATATTAAATCATACTAGAATATGTTCAATTGTGGTAAATCATGTTAGAACAGGGTAAATCATGGTGAATCATACTAGAACTTGGTATATCATGGTAAACTATGGTAAATCATGCTAGATTCATGGTAAACTATACTGGAAAATTGTAAATAATGAAAAATCACACTGAAATGTGGTATATCATGGTAAATCATGCTAAAACATGGTCTATTCTATCTATGATCTCAGTGGTTAAATGCTTGCTACATACAACTTAATGTCTTTTGATGCTTTTATGCTTAACGGCCTTAAAGGCCTTAACTGCTTGAACACCGCTAAATGCTGCTTGCAGCTTTAATTATTATTATTATTATTATTATTATTATTCCGCCCTAAAACGCATCGTGCAGCCCAAACCGTAAGGGCTAGAGACTTGATATTTGGGATTAAGGTAGCACAGAAATCGAGGAGAGGTTGAGAGAGTATGAGCCCGATTGGCCCATAGGTGGCGCTATAGCAACAAAAACGCGAAAGTGATCCTAACTCCTAGACCCTATGTCGTAGACTCAAGTGTCTTATATCATTGGAAAGCTGGACTCTTGACTTAAAAAACGTATATCTCCGATTTCATTTCCGGTATGCAAATTTTTCCGTCATTTCCGGTTTTGTCCAAAACCTACTTTTGCGAACTAGTCCCTGGTTTTTTGCCCGATCGGAACCAAACCAGTGCAGAAATGTTCTCTGGAGTCTGCATATCAATAATTATCAAAAAAAAGTTGAATTTTCGATTTCTGGTCGCTAGGGGGCGCAAAATAAACGTTGTGGGAGGAGCCTATTTTACTCAAATGGCTTTAACTCGTGAACGAAATTAGATATCTTCACCAAACTTTATACACATGTGTATGAGGACAGTCTGGGGTCACAGCAAAAAAATCGCGTCGATCTAACACTAGGTGGCGCTATAACATTAAAAAAACATAAAAAGGGGTGTGGCCACCTGACCATTAGTCCGATTGACTTGAAAATTGGTATGCAGTGTCTTGGTCCAAGGCCCCATGTATGTGTAAAAGGATATTGGCGTATCTCAAAAAACATGGCTGCCATTGGCCAATGAATTTGAGCACCTATAAGACAAGGTTATCGGAAGCCAATCGGAACGAAACTCGCTGGGCATGTTCGACTCATGGCCCAAGAGGTCTGTAAGAGTTTTGAAAGAAATCGGCCACTAGTTGGCGCTAACGAGTTTTACGGCTCTGTAATCACGGGGTGTTGCACACATCCCCACAATATGCATATCGTTTGATGGATCTTCTCATGCTGAACAACTTTGCCTCTAGAACCATTGCTGTCAATCAAACCGTTCATTAAATATTCACGAATATGTTAAAAACCTACTTTTGCGAACTAGTCCCTGGTTTTTCGCCCGATCGGAACCAGACCAGTCTAGGACAATTCTCTGGACTCTCTAGATCAATAATTATCGAAAAAAAGTTGAACTTTGCCCTTTGGTTTGCTATAACAAGGTCATTAATAAAAATGGGCGTGTCAAAACACACTCAAAAGCCTATAAATCATAAATAAAAACTCAGAACTTCACAAAAATTGATGAGCACATGTGTCATAACATGGTGAAGAAGCATGCAGAGTTTCATGGAGATCGGACAATAGGTGGCGCTATAACTGTTGAAAAGCTTTAAAACCATGTATTTCCTATGGTAAATTGCCTGTATTGGCTGTAAATGGTCTTTTCCATCTATTATGTCAGTGTTTAAATGTATGCTGAATAAAACTTAATGTCTTTTGATGCTTTTGTGCTTAATGGCCTTAAAGGCCTTAACTGCTTGAACACCGCTAAATGCTGCTTGCAGCTTTAATTATTATTATTATTATTATTATTATTATTATTCCGCCCTAAAACGCATCGTGCAGCCCAAACCGTAAGGGCTAGAGACTTGATATTTGGGATTAAGGTAGCACAGAAATCGAGGAGAGGTTGAGAGAGTATGAGCCCGATTGGCCCATAGGTGGCGCTATAGCAACAAAAACGCGAAAGTGATCCTAACTCCTAGACCCTATGTCGTAGACTCAAGTGTCTTATATCATTGGAAAGCTGGACTCTTGACTTAAAAAACGTATATCTCCGATTTCATTTCCGGTATGCAAATTTTTCCGCCATTTTGAAATTTGTCAAAAACCTACTTTTGCGAACTAGTCCCTGGTTTTTTGCACAATCGGAACCAAACCAGTGCAAAAATGTTCTCTGGAGTCTGAATATCAATAATTATCGAAAAAAAGTTGAAATTTCGATAACCTGTCGCTAGGGGGCGCAAAATGAACGTTATGGGAGGAGCCTATTTTACTAAAACGGCTATAACTCCAGAAGTAAATGAGATATCTTCACCAAACTTGGCACACATGTGCATAAGGACAGTGTGGGGTCACAGTAAAAAAAACGCGTCGATTTAACACTAGGTGGCGCTATAACATTAAAAAACATAAAAAGGGGTGTGGCCACGTGACCGTTAGTCCGATTGACTTGAAAATTGGTATGCAGTGTCTTGGTCCAAGGCCCCATGTATGTGTAAAAGGATATTGGCGTATCTCAAAAAACATGGCCGCCATCGGCCAATGAAGTTTGAGCACCTATGAGACGAGGTTAACGGAGGCCGATCGGAACGAAACTCGATGGGCATGTTCGACTCATGGCCGAAGAGGCCTGTAAGAGTTTTGAAAGAAATCGGCCACTAGTTGGCGCTACCGAGTTTTACGGCTCTGTAATCACGTGGTGTTGCACATATCCCCACAAAATGCATATCATTTGATAGATCTCCTCATGCTGAACAACTTTGCCTCTAGAACCATTGCTGTCAATCAAACCGTTCATTAAATATTCACGAATATGTTAAAAACCTACTTTTGCGAACTAGTCCCTGGTTTTTCGCCCGATCGGAACCAGACCAGTCTAGGACAATTCTCTGGACTCTCTAGATCAATAATTATCAAAAAAAAGTTGAACTTTGCCCTTTGGTTCACTGTAACAGGGTCATTTAGAAAAGGGGGCGTGTCAAAATACACTCAAAAGCCTATAAATCATAAATAAAAACTCAGAACTTCACAAAAATTGGTGAGCACATGTGTCATAACATGGTGAAGAAGCATGCAAAGTTTCATGGAGATCGGACAATAGATGGCGCTATAACTGTTGAAAAGCTTTAAAACCATGTATTTCCTATGGTAAATTGCCTGTATTGGCTGTAAATGGTATGTTCCATCTATGATCTTATAATCTTTATATTATAATGTTCAAAATCAGTGCAGTACAATTCTCTGGACTCTCTAGATCAATAATCATCAGAAAAGGTATAATTTCTTCATTTGAATGGCTATAATAGGGTGTAAGTTGGATGGCTATAACAGCTATAATAGCTTGGATGGCTATAACAGGCAATACGTGTTATTTCATCATACTACTACCTAATATTGTTATATATAATTCATATTTAGACTTTATAAAATCATTAGTTTAACATTTACAATCACATTTTGTCCAAATTCATCTATTGCTCTGTACTCTCTAGATCAATAATTATCAGAAAAGGTTTAACTTCTTCATTTGGATGGTCCCCGAAAACCTATATCTCTTCAATGAATGCTCAGATCTTCTTAAAAACATGTCAGAACATGTGACTCTAAAGAAGATAAGAAATAATGCATCTATGACAGTTAAAAAGGAGAAAATTATAAAAAAACAAATTGCATATTAACCCAATAAGTGGTATACTACTGCCCCCTGCTGTTTAAAATAGTCATTTTGTCATGATTCTAACTAATATTATTCTATAATTCTAATTTAGACTTGATAAAATCACTATTTTAATATTTACACTCACATTTTGTCAATTCATCTATTGCAGAATTACTATTGACAGTTGTATCACAGCAAAAGATGTACAATTCATCTATTGCTCTGTACTCTCTAGATCAATAATTATCAGAAAAGGTATAACTTCTTCATTTGGATGGTCCCCGAAAGCCTGTATCTCTTCAATGAATGCTCAGATCTTCTTAAAAACACGTCAGAACATGTGACTCTAAAGAAGATAAGAAATAATGCATCTATGACAGTTAAAAAGGAGAAAATGATAAATGGCATATTAACCCAATAAGTGGTATACTACTGCCCCCTGCTGTTTAAAATAGTCATTTTGTCATGATTCTAACTAATATTATTCTATAATTCTAATTTAGTGACTTTATAAAATCACTATTTTAACATTTACACTCACATTTTGTCAATTCATCTATTGCAGAATTACTATTGACAGTTGTATCACAGTTACAAATGGGAATCCTAAAGTGAAAGTAAAAACGCTGTCCGCCATTTAGGCCACGCCCCCCCAGTACAAATTCACTCATAACTCGAAAACAGAAAGTCGCTGCGCGCTCAAATTTTGATGGTAAGGTCCTCTCGGGAATCTTGATCGAAATCTATCGTCGCGGGGCTCGGGAGCGCTTGTTCAAGAGGGCTCCTCTAACACTATCTAATTTCTGAGTTTCAGATTTTTTCACTTTCTTGTTCCCGAGATATAAGTAAAAAAAAACGAATTTCTTGTCATTCATTTCAACCGTTTATGTAGGCTGTAAAACCGATGTTGTCCACTAGAGGGAGCAACAGCATTAGAATTCTTTAATCTTTTTAACCAGATTTCAGCAATGGCTAACAAACAAATGCTTAAAGATATTTATTATGTTGGAAACAATATTTATAATAAATAATATAATATTAAATAATGATTTATTAGAAAATTTAATATTTTTACATCACAAATAAACATCTGAAATGCTTAACACTAGAAGTGCCAGAATTCCATAACTACTAGAACTGCCACAAGCGGTCATTTTGACCTTTAGATTGCAATCTCTATATCTTTAATGATAAATACCCAATTGAGAGATTAATGCATTTATTGTATTAGGATATCTTTTAAAAACAAAACACCAAACTGTACATTTAAAAAGTTTAATTATACATTTATAAATAATAATATCAGTAGCCCGTAATTATCGCATATTCACAACAGATTGGCCTAGCTACATTTCCATATTCAACATAACTCATAACAAGATAATAACAACTAAAAGTATCTTATTTAGATATTCTTTTGACAGTGAGAGAGACAATGTCACGGTTTATGAATTCGCTGTCTCCTTTCTCGTCTTGTTGTGTGTGTGTGTGTGTGTGTGTGTGTGTGTGTGTGTGTGTCATTGCAGCTGATCAGCATGCCCGCTCTGATCAACGCGCCAGCTGCAACTGATCAGCATTCGACCCTTTTTAGTGTTACTGTTGTCGCCTAGTCTTTGTCAGATCGTTGTAGATTTTTCCTGCGTGTTTGTTCCCTGCCTGTATCCCTTTTCCGTGTGTTATCCCGTGTTCAGCACTCCATGGTTCTACACGCAGCGTCCCTGTGCTGCCAAGGGCTTCATACCAGACATTTACACACCTTAACTCTCCCAGCATCTGACCAGCTCTCAATAAACATATCTGTCATTTTGCAATTGAATCTTCTGATTATTTCCTAATACACAAAGGTCAACCGCGAGAAATGTAACAAAAGAATACCGCGAAATTCAGTGCGGTCAATATGACCGTCTGTGGCCGAAATAGGTAAATATGTTCATTTGTTTTTTTCCCTTATGTGTAATTTATATTAAAAACATTTTAAATGAAAATACAGACACTTTTAGGAAAAGTCAGGTACGAGCAGGATTTTATTTATTTTTTCAACAAAGTTATTGCAGATATAAAATTCAAAACGGTCAAAATGACCGCCGTGGCCGTTCTAGTGTTAAGGACCACAAAAAGAGACTTTCACAATATCATAACCCAAAATTGTGTGTGTGTGTGTGTGTGTGTGTGTGTGTGTGTGTAAGCATGCATAATGGAATTCACATTGAAAGACTGGTTGGCTTTAGTGTACAATACTGATTAAACCAAGTAGTTCAAAATAAAAGTGGTACTATAGCAATAAGTGGTCTTCTACTACCCTCTGCTGGACATTATACTTATTAATAGTCTTTTCACATGTGCATTCATATATTTAGACACTAAAAAATAACCTTATGTGACAATTACTATAATAACACAATCATATTTTGTCTTTCAATTCACTTTACTGTTCTGAAGCTTCACATAATTGCTAACAACGTGGTAAATCATGCTACAATCCTGCTTAATCATTCTAGAATGTGGTATATTATGATAAATTATTGTGTAACATTCGGTCACAACAAGGTAACATCAAGGTAAACTAAGACAAATCATTTACATTTACATTTAGTCATTTAGCAGACGCTTTTATCCAAAGCGACTTACAACTGAGGACTAAACCAAGCGAGTCATCGTGAATATACAAAAACAACGCAAGAAGTGCTCAAAATACAAAGTTCAGACATTGCTCGGAGTAGCATAAGCCAAATAAGCAAGGATTTAAGGAAAAGGAAAGAATTTTTTTAATTTTTTTTATGTTTAAGTGCTCACGGAAGAGATGAGTTTTCAGTTGTCTTTTGAATGCTGTCAGGGATTCTGCATTCCGGATGAGGGTGGGCAGATCATTCCTGAAATATGAATCCTGAAGGACAATTGCAGTAAACATTTCTTTTTTCCATCACATAGTTCAAATATCTGTATCTACAACAGAATGTGTGTGTGTAGTCCTAGGTTTCTAAATAAATGCTGAATAATCTGATTAATACTTTAAAAACACATTATGTGAAATGCTTATAGACCATTAAAGTATATTTTCATAATGATACATCCCAATAGCATTGAAAACCACAACAACAACAACATTTGTCTTTATTTGTGTGTGTGTGTGTGTGTGTGTGTGTGTGAGAGAGAGAGAGAGCATAATGTCTAAATATGAGTGCAAAAGCACCTGTGAAAAGACTTTTTTAAATAAGTATAATGTCCAGCAGAGGGCAGCAGAAGACCACTTATTGGCTCACTTTCATTTTGACAGACTTGATTTTCACCAGTATTCTGTTTTTTCCTTATTAACTATTATAAAACAATCATATTTTGTCAGAGTTTATCACTTCATTTGTTCTGATGCTTCACACAATTGCTAGCAACGTGGTAAATCATGGTAAATCACGATAGAAACATGGTAAATCATTGTAAACAATACTATTACATGGTGTATCATGGCAAATCATGCTACAATCCTGCGGTAAATCATTCTAGAATGTGGTATATCATGGTAAATCATCCTATAACATGATAAATCATGCAAGAATCATATTATATCATACTAGAATATGTTCAATTGTGGTAAATCATGCTAGAACAGGGTAAATCATGGTGAATCATACTAGAACTTGGTATATCATGGTAAACTATGGTAAATCATGCTAGATTCATGGTAAACTATACTGGAAAATTGTAAATAATGAAAAATCACACTGAAATGTGGTATATCATGGTAAATCATGCTAAAACATGGTCTATTCTATCTATGATCTCAGTGGTTAAATGCTTGCTACATACAACTTAATGCCTTTTGATGCTTTTGTGCTTAACGGCCTTAAAGGCCTTAACTGCTTGAACACCGCTAAATGCTGCTTGCAGCTTTAATTATTAGGGCCCAAGCCTTGAAAAGGCGAAGGCCCTATTGTTTTCCTTAGGATTATTATTTATTAGGGCCCAAGCCTTGAAAAGGCGAAGGCCCTATTGTTTTCCTTAGGATTATTATTTATTATTATTATTATTTTACTACCTTTTGGGCACTTTTGGGGGCCTTAACGTGCTCGAAAACTCTTGAAACTTTGCACACATCTCAGAACCCGCGGCCATCAGGGCCGGGCTGAAGCTGGTACCCGGGCGTGGCAGGGGGGCTCGACAGCGCCCCCTGGAACGGGGTTTGAACACTTGGTCCATAAATCAAACACGCTTGCATGTAATAATATGAAACTCAGTACACATATAGATCTCATCGGTTCATATATACTTCATGCTCTTACTTTTTACCCCAGCCCAACAGGAAGTCGGCTATTAAGGGTTGTTTGGAAAACACATGCAATGGAATGTGAAATACTCCTCCTAGAGAATTCAAACACACGGCACGAAACTCGGTCAGCATGAAGTCAAGACACTGAGGATGAAAAATTGCCAGGGGATTTTTGATATCTCGAACGGTTTGGCCGTGGCGAGTAAACGAAATTATGGCGAGAAACGTGAAACAGGAAGTGTGTTATAACTACTGCATACATTAACTAATCTTGATGAAACTTCAGCAGTGTGTTCGTTGTAAGAGCCCGATCACATGGATGTGACTATTGTGAGTCAAAGTTATAGCGCCACCAACTGGAAGCAGGAAGTGTGTCACTTTCAAAATGCTTTTAAATCACCCTCTTATTTTTACCCGATTTGCTTCAAACTTCATGTGCATAATGTAGACACACGCCAGATGTAGACCTGTGAAAGGATTATTGATATCTTAGATACTGTTGCCATGGCAATGCATCAAACATTAATATTCCTTTTTTTAAGCTTTTTCATGCTTTTTTATGCTTTCGGGCACTTTTGGGGTTCTTAACGTGCTCGAAAACTCTTGAAACTTTGCACACGGGACAAAACCCGCGGCCATCAGGGCCAGGCTGAAGCTGGTACCCGGGCGTGGCAGGGGGGCTCGACAGCGCCCCCTTGAACGGGTCAGACAATTTGGTCCATATATCCAACACGCTTTACCCTATTTGCTTCAAACTTGATGTGTATAATGTAGACACAAGCCAGATGTAGACCTGTGAAAGGATTGTTGATATCTTAGATGCTGTTGCCGTGACAACGCATCAAACTTTAATATTCTTTTTGGATACTTTTGAGATTCTTAGCGCACTTTTGGGGCCCTTAACGTGCTCAAAAACTCTTGAAACTTTGCACACGGGTCAGAAACCGCGGCCATCAGGGCCGGGCTGAAGCTGGTACCCGGGCGTGGCAGGGGGGCTCGACAGCGCCCCCTGGAATGGGGTCCGAAAACTTGGTCCATAAATCAAACAGGCTTTACCCGATTTGCTTCAAACTTGATGTGTATAATGTAGACACACGCCAGATTTAGACCTGTGAAAGGATTGTTGATATCTTAGATGCTGTTGCCGTGACAACGCATCAAACTTTAATATTCTTTTTGGATACTTTTGAGACTCTCAGCGCACTTTGGGGGCCCTTAACGTGCTCAAAAACTCTTGAAACTTTGCACACGGGTCAGAACCCGTGGCCATCAGGGCCGGGCTGAAGCTGGTACCCGGGCGTGGCAGGGGGGCTCGACAGTGCCCCCTGGAACGGGGTCCGAAAACTTGGTCCATAAATCAAACACGCTTGAATGTAATAATATGAAACTCGGTACACATATAGATCTCATCGATTCATATATCCTTTGTACTTTTACTTTTTACCCCAGCCCAACAGGAAGTCGGCTATTATGGTTTGTTTGGAAGCGTATGCCCCTGGAATTCGATATACTCCTCCTAGAGAATTCAACCAATCGCCACGAAACTCGGTCAGCATGAAGTCAAGACATTGAGGATGAAAAGTTGCCAGGGGATTTTTGATATCTCGAACGGTTTGGCTGTGGCGAGGAAACGAATTTATGGCGAATAAAGGAAACAGGAAGTGTGTTATAACTTCTGCATACATTAACTGATCTTGATGAAACTTCAGCAGTGTGTTCGCTGTAAGAGTCCGATCACATGGATGTGACTATTGTGAGTCAAAGTTATAGCGCCACCAACTGGCAGCAGGAAGTGTGTCACTTCCTAAAGGCTTTGAAATCACCCTCTTATTTTTACCCAATTTGCTTCAAACTTTATGTGTATAATGTAGACACACGGCAGATGTAGACCTGAGAAAGGATTATTGATATCTTAGATACTGTTGCCGTGGCAACACATCAAACTTTATTATTCTTTGTTGATGCTTTTGAGACTCTTAACATACTTGAAATTGCATGAAACCCGACAGACACATCACATTTATTAGACAGTAGACATGTGCAGAGTTTCAGAAACGGGCATGGTGAGAGCAATTAGAGAATAATGTTTAAGTTTAAAAACAGCCAGAATGGTTGTTTAGTCAAAAAAAATTTTTTTCCAAATCATACATAGTGTTATACTGCCCTCTTGTGTTCAAAATCAGGTAAAAAGCGAAAGTAAAATAAGGACGTCTGCACAATTCATTAATAATGGTGCAGAGTAGAGTGAGCTTTTTCAATTAATTCCTATGGAAGTAGGAATGAACTAAACAACGTTCGCTCTGTTCTGCTCGTCCCTCACCGTGGGCGCGCAGAGTTATGAATGCCCGTGCAGCCGTGAGCATTTTAGTTTCATTTTAAAATTAGCGCCATTTCGGGGGACGTATTACTTTAATTTATTTAACAAAAACACAATGTTGTGTTTAATTGCGAGTGTACACAAATATAAGTAAACACTTTGACGTTTGAATGATGTCCTGTATGAAGAAAATGACGGAGTATGTTTCACTGTTCAATCGCGCTGAGCCACCCAGACCCCCACACACACACTGACACACACACACACACACACACACAAACACACACACACACACACACACAATAATAAAACATTCAACCTAACATATACAAATTACACTGCTATGTTGAAATAGTCAGTAGTACAATTTGTATCATTCACAGTAAGCACCGCTCCACTGTGATTTTTCCAAGCACATTTTTGCACAAGTGAAGAGGATGATTTTTTCCGTCGATATTGGAACGTGAGTGAAGTACAAAGCCTGTAATAAAGAATAGTTTAGCATCCAAATACATCGCAAATGTTGCAACATTTAGATTCTAAAGAGAGATTTACGTGAGCCTAACACCACTTACTTTTACTTTTGTTTTAAATTATTTCGTTTTGGCTTTATTATAGTTATTTTTTTATTTGTGTTCTGTTCTGAATATCATTAAATTTAAAGGATTTGTTGTGGAATATTTTGAGTGTATAATCAAATAACACTAAACCGTCACTAGGTGTCGCCAGGCGACCGTCTTAATGAGCGGGTCATTGATTCATTCGTTCAAACGATTCGTTTGAACGACTGAGTCATTCATGAATGAGACAGATGTTTATGGATTGGTCATTGAATCTTTGAGTCAACCAATTTGTTCAAAATGCTGAATCATTCAGTAATGAGAAAACACGTTGCTGTGAGATGCAATGGTTCTGCTGTGATCTTTGTTTAACTATTTTCGCTGCTGAAACAGAAGAACAGTCAATATTGCATCTAAAATGTAAGTGACTTGACACGTGTGTGTGTGTGTGTGTGTGTGTGTGCGTGTGAGTGCGTGCGTGCGTGTGTGTGTGTGTGTGTGTGTGTGTGTGCAATCAATCCCAGGTAAGAGGCATGAATAATGAGAATTGGACTTCTAGGAGTGAGGTTAATATTCCGGAGATGGTTCCCTCGGATTGTGAAAAGGAGGCGGCGCGGGAGTGGCCAGGCATTGCGCTACTTCTGTTTCAAAGTTTAAAACAATGCTAATATCATTTTTTTGAACGATTTCATTACAAATGTTTATTTTATATATTTATAAAATATTATAAAATATAATAACTATGTTTTGTCCTATTAACAAAAGACAGGCAATGTACTATTAACAAATGTTAATAGTTTTTTAAAAGTTAAAATGATACTTTATGCATTTGTTTTGTGTCAGATGATTAACAATATAAATTAAACAAAGCTTAAAACAAACAAAATAATAAAACGAAAACAAAGCTTGAACATTTTATTTAATTGAAAAGCCTTTTTGAAATAAAATGTGTTTTTTTCCCTCTGAAATAGCAAAAGCATCGCACACTTAGCTGTACCTGCTCTAAATAAATAATAGTATTTAAATAAAAATACAAAATCGAAATAAATAAATTATATAAAACAAAATCAAATCAAAGAAAATAAATCTTATTAAAGTTATGCAGGCACACATTTAACAATAATTTTCAAGTGACAAATAAAATCAATCAAAATTCCTTACACATGGAGTTAATCCTGACGATTCCTGAGGCGCCTTTCCTCATGACACTCGCTTTTTTTTTCGAAGATATATTTTCTTTGGTTTGATTTTGTTTTTGTAATAATTTATTTTATTTAGTTCGATTTTGTATTTTTATTGAATTACTCTTTTTTATTTAGAGCAGGTACAGCTAGTGTGTGATGCTTTTGCTATTTCAGAGGAAAACAATAATTTTATTTAATTAATAATTTTTGTTTCAGTCCACCATATAATTATGTTGTGTTTGATCTATGGAAAAAAGTTAGTTGTGAAATGGTTGAATATTAACAAAAGTTAATAGTTTTTTACAAGTTAGAATAATACGATATATATATATATATAAACAAGCCGGTGGCACCGCCACCCCCGGTGCCTTTACGGTTACTGTGCATGACGGGCAATATCGTAACTCCGCTTTGACCTTTGAGAAGATGTGTGCTATAGAGCTTGCATTGGTGTGGGCTCTGCAAAAGTGTGTGTGTGTGTGTGAGGCGTGATTGAACAATGTAGACATATATATATATATATATATATAAAGGCACCGGGGTGGCGGTGCCACCGGCTTGTTTATATATATATATATATATATATATATATATATATATATATATATATATATATATATATGAATATAGCTGCGAGCAGCGATGAAGGGCCAAAGCCGGCGGCACCGCCACTCCGGTGCCTTTAGGTAACTAAAGGCACCGGGGTTGCGGTGCCACCGGCTTGGGCCCGTAATCGCTGCTCGCAGCTATATTTATTATTATTATTATTATTTTACTACCTTTTGGGCACTTTTGGGGGCCTTAACGTGCTCGAAAACTCTTGAAACTTTGCACACATCTCAGAACCCGCGGCCATCAGGGCCGGGCTGAAGCTGGTACCCGGGCGTGGCAGGGGGGCTCGACAGCGCCCCCTGGAACGGGGTTTGAACACTTGGTCCATAAATCAAACACGCTTGCATGTAATAATATGAAACTCAGTACACATATAGATCTCATCGGTTCATATATACTTCATGCTCTTACTTTTTACCCCAGCCCAACAGGAAGTCGGCTATTAAGGGTTGTTTGGAAAACACATGCAATGGAATGTGAAATACTCCTCCTAGAGAATTCAAACACACGGCACGAAACTCGGTCAGCATGAAGTCAAGACACTGAGGATGAAAAATTGCCAGGGGATTTTTGATATCTCGAACGGTTTGGCCGTGGCGAGTAAACGAAATTATGGCGAGAAACGTGAAACAGGAAGTGTGTTATAACTACTGCATACATTAACTAATCTTGATGAAACTTCAGCAGTGTGTTCGTTGTAAGAGCCCGATCACATGGATGTGACTATTGTGAGTCAAAGTTATAGCGCCACCAACTGGAAGCAGGAAGTGTGTCACTTTCAAAATGCTTTTAAATCACCCTCTTATTTTTACCCGATTTGCTTCAAACTTCATGTGCATAATGTAGACACACGCCAGATGTAGACCTGTGAAAGGATTATTGATATCTTAGATACTGTTGCCATGGCAATGCATCAAACATTAATATTCCTTTTTTTAAGCTTTTTCATGCTTTTTTATGCTTTCGGGCACTTTTGGGGTTCTTAACGTGCTCGAAAACTCTTGAAACTTTGCACACGGGACAAAACCCGCGGCCATCAGGGCCAGGCTGAAGCTGGTACCCGGGCGTGGCAGGGGGGCTCGACAGCGCCCCCTTGAACGGGTCAGACAATTTGGTCCATATATCCAACACGCTTTACCCTATTTGCTTCAAACTTGATGTGTATAATGTAGACACAAGCCAGATGTAGACCTGTGAAAGGATTGTTGATATCTTAGATGCTGTTGCCGTGACAACGCATCAAACTTTAATATTCTTTTTGGATACTTTTGAGATTCTTAGCGCACTTTTGGGGCCCTTAACGTGCTCAAAAACTCTTGAAACTTTGCACACGGGTCAGAAACCGCGGCCATCAGGGCCGGGCTGAAGCTGGTACCCGGGCGTGGCAGGGGGGCTCGACAGCGCCCCCTGGAATGGGGTCCGAAAACTTGGTCCATAAATCAAACAGGCTTTACCCGATTTGCTTCAAACTTGATGTGTATAATGTAGACACACGCCAGATTTAGACCTGTGAAAGGATTGTTGATATCTTAGATGCTGTTGCCGTGACAACGCATCAAACTTTAATATTCTTTTTGGATACTTTTGAGACTCTCAGCGCACTTTGGGGGCCCTTAACGTGCTCAAAAACTCTTGAAACTTTGCACACGGGTCAGAACCCGTGGCCATCAGGGCCGGGCTGAAGCTGGTACCCGGGCGTGGCAGGGGGGCTCGACAGTGCCCCCTGGAACGGGGTCCGAAAACTTGGTCCATAAATCAAACACGCTTGAATGTAATAATATGAAACTCGGTACACATATAGATCTCATCGATTCATATATCCTTTGTACTTTTACTTTTTACCCCAGCCCAACAGGAAGTCGGCTATTATGGTTTGTTTGGAAGCGTATGCCCCTGGAATTCGATATACTCCTCCTAGAGAATTCAACCAATCGCCACGAAACTCGGTCAGCATGAAGTCAAGACATTGAGGATGAAAAGTTGCCAGGGGATTTTTGATATCTCGAACGGTTTGGCTGTGGCGAGGAAACGAATTTATGGCGAATAAAGGAAACAGGAAGTGTGTTATAACTTCTGCATACATTAACTGATCTTGATGAAACTTCAGCAGTGTGTTCGCTGTAAGAGTCCGATCACATGGATGTGACTATTGTGAGTCAAAGTTATAGCGCCACCAACTGGCAGCAGGAAGTGTGTCACTTCCTAAAGGCTTTGAAATCACCCTCTTATTTTTACCCAATTTGCTTCAAACTTTATGTGTATAATGTAGACACACGGCAGATGTAGACCTGAGAAAGGATTATTGATATCTTAGATACTGTTGCCGTGGCAACGCATCAAACTTTATTATTCTTTGTTGATGCTTTTGAGACTCTTAACATACTTGAAATTGCATGAAACCCGACAGACACATCACATTTATTAGACAGTAGACATGTGCAGAGTTTCAGAAACGGGCATGGTGAGAGCAATTAGAGAATAATGTTTAAGTTTAAAAACAGCCAGAATGGTTGTTTAGTCAAAAAAAATTTTTTTCCAAATCATACATAGTGTTATACTGCCCTCTTGTGTTCAAAAACAGGTAAAAAGCGAAAGTAAAATAAGGACGTCTGCACAATTCATTAATAATGGTGCAGAGTAGAGTGAGCTTTTTCAATTAATTCCTATGGAAGTAGGAATGAACTAAACAACGTTCGCTCTGTTCTGCTCGTCCCTCACCGTGGGCGCGCAGAGTTATGAATGCCCGTGCAGCCGTGAGCATTTTAGTTTCATTTTAAAATTAGCGCCATTTCGGGGGACGTATTACTTTAATTTATTTAACAAAAACACAATGTTGTGTTTAATTGCGAGTGTACACAAATATAAGTAAACACTTTGACGTTTGAATGATGTCCTGTATGAAGAAAATGACGGAGTATGTTTCACTGTTCAATCGCGCTGAGCCACCCAGACCCCCACACACACACTGACACACACACACACACACACACACACACACACACACACACACACACACACACACACACAACACACACACAATAATAAAACATTCAACCTAACATATACAAATTACACTGCTATGTTGAAATAGTCAGTAGTACAATTTGTATCATTCACAGTAAGCACCGCTCCACTGTGATTTTTCCAAGCACATTTTTGCACAAGTGAAGAGGATGATTTTTTCCGTCGATATTGGAACGTGAGTGAAGTACAAAGCCTGTAATAAAGAATAGTTTAGCATCCAAATACATCGCAAATGTTGCAACATTTAGATTCTAAAGAGAGATTTACGTGAGCCTAACACCACTTACTTTTACTTTTGTTTTAAATTATTTCGTTTTGGCTTTATTATAGTTATTTTTTTATTTGTGTTCTGTTCTGAATATCATTAAATTTAAAGGATTTGTTGTGGAATATTTTGAGTGTATAATCAAATAACACTAAACCGTCACTAGGTGTCGCCAGGCGACCGTCTTAATGAGCGGGTCATTGATTCATTCGTTCAAACGATTCGTTTGAACGACTGAGTCATTCATGAATGAGACAGATGTTTATGGATTGGTCATTGAATCTTTGAGTCAACCAATTTGTTCAAAATGCTGAATCATTCAGTAATGAGAAAACACGTTGCTGTGAGATGCAATGGTTCTGCTGTGATCTTTGTTTAACTATTTTCGCTGCTGAAACAGAAGAACAGTCAATATTGCATCTAAAATGTAAGTGACTTGACACGTGTGTGTGTGTGTGTGTGTGTGTGTGCGTGTGAGTGCGTGCGTGCGTGCGTGTGTGTGTGTGTGTGTGTGTGTGTGCAATCAATCCCAGGTAAGAGGCATGAATAATGAGAATTGGACTTCTAGGAGTGAGGTTAATATTCCGGAGATGGTTCCCTCGGATTGTGAAAAGGAGGCGGCGCGGGAGTGGCCAGGCATTGCGCTACTTCTGTTTCAAAGTTTAAAACAATGCTAATATCATTTTTTTGAACGATTTCATTACAAATGTTTATTTTATATATTTATAAAATATTATAAAATATAATAACTATGTTTTGTCCTATTAACAAAAGACAGGCAATGTACTATTAACAAATGTTAATAGTTTTTTAAAAGTTAAAATGATACTTTATGCATTTGTTTTGTGTCAGATGATTAACAATATAAATTAAACAAAGCTTAAAACAAACAAAATAATAAAACGAAAACAAAGCTTGAACATTTTATTTAATTGAAAAGCCTTTTTGAAATAAAATGTGTTTTTTTCCCTCTGAAATAGCAAAAGCATCGCACACTTAGCTGTACCTGCTCTAAATAAATAATAGTATTTAAATAAAAATACAAAATCGAAATAAATAAATTATATAAAACAAAATCAAATCAAAGAAAATAAATCTTATTAAAGTTATGCAGGCACACATTTAACAATAATTTTCAAGTGACAAATAAAATCAATCAAAATTCCTTACACATGGAGTTAATCCTGACGATTCCTGAGGCGCCTTTCCTCATGACACTCGCTTTTTTTTTCGAAGATATATTTTCTTTGGTTTGATTTTGTTTTTGTAATAATTTATTTTATTTAGTTCGATTTTGTATTTTTATTGAATTACTCTTTTTTATTTAGAGCAGGTACAGCTAGTGTGTGATGCTTTTGCTATTTCAGAGGAAAACAATAATTTTATTTAATTAATAATTTTTGTTTCAGTCCACCATATAATTATGTTGTGTTTGATCTATGGAAAAAAGTTAGTTGTGAAATGGTTGAATATTAACAAAAGTTAATAGTTTTTTACAAGTTAGAATAATACGATATATATATATATATAAACAAGCCGGTGGCACCGCCACCCCGGTGCCTTTACGGTTACTGTGCATGACGGGCAATATCGTAACTCCGCTTTGACCTTTGAGAAGATGTGTGCTATAGAGCTTGCATTGGTGTGGGCTCTGCAAAAGTGTGTGTGTGTGTGTGAGGCGTGATTGAACAATGTAGACATATATATATATATATATATATAAAGGCACCGGGGTGGCGGTGCCACCGGCTTGTTTATATATATATATATATATATGAATATAGCTGCGAGCAGCGATGAAGGGCCAAAGCCGGCGGCACCGCCACTCCGGTGCCTTTAGGTAACTAAAGGCACCGGGGTTGCGGTGCCACCGGCTTGGGCCCGTAATCGCTGCTCGCAGCTATATTCATATATATATATATTTAGGGCCCAAGCCCTGAAAGGGCGAAGGCCCTATTGTTTTCCTTAGGATTATTTTTTTTTTTTTTTTCTTTTATTTTTCTTACGACTATTCGGGCACTTTTGGGGCTCTTAACGTGCACGAAAACTCTTGAAACTTTGCACACGGGTCAGAACCCGCGGCCATCAGGGCCGGGCTGAAGATGGTACCCGGGCGTGGCAGGGGGGCTCGACAGCGCCCCCTGGAACGGGGTCCGAAAACTTGGTCCATAAATCAAACACGCTTGCATGTAAGAATATGAAACTCAGTACACATATAGATCTCATCGGTTCATATATACTTCATGCTCTTACTTTTTACCCCAGCCCAACAGGAAGTCGGCTATTTAGGGTTGTTTGTAAAACGCATGCAATGGAATTTAAAGTACTTCTCCTAGAGAATTCAAAGAAATGCCACGAAACTCGGTCAGCATGAAGTCAAGACATTGAGGATGAAAAATTGCCAGCGGATTTTTGATATCTCGAACGGTTTGGCCGTGGCGAGGAAACGAATTTATGGCGAGAAACGTGAAACAGGAAGTGTGTTATAACTTCAGCATACATTAGCTGATCTTAATGAAACTTCACCAGTGTGTTCGCTGTAAGAGGCCGATCACATGGATGTGACTATTGTGAGTCAAAGTTATAGCGCCACCAACTGGCAGCAGGAAGTGTGTCACTTTCAAAATGCTTTGAAATCACCCTCTTATTTTAACCCGATTTGCTTCAAACTTCATCTGTATAATGTAAATACACGGCAGATGTAGACCTGTGAAAGAATTATTGATATATTAGATACTGTTGCCGTGGCAACGCATCAAACTTTAATATTCTTTGTTGATGCTTTTGAGACTCTTAACATACTTGAAATAACATGAAACTCGACAGACACATCACATTTATTAGCCAGTAGACATGTGCAAAGTTTCAGAAACGGGCGTGGTGCAGGGGCTCAGTAGCGCCACCTTTTGACAAAAGTGGGGGTGTTAGTTCTATAGTTTTACCTACAATCATAAAACTCGGTACGCATATTGTTCAGATCAAGCCGGACAACTTTCTAATTTACTGTCATTAGCTCAGACCAAGAGGGAGTCAGATATTTTAGTTTGAATGTGGATGTTTCTGAGAATTTTCTCTCCCTCTCTTTCCGTCTCTGTGTGTGAGGGATTTGTCTATTGATTTTAATGCATTTCAAGGTTTCAGGGGATTTTGGGACTCTTAACGTGCTCAAAAACTTTTGAAATTTTGCACACAGGTCAGAACCCACGGCCATCAGGGCCGGGCTGAAGCTGGTACCCGGGCGTGGCAGGGGGGCTCAACAGCGCCCCCTTGAACGGGGTCCGACAATTTGGTCCATATATTCAACACGCTTGCATGAATTAATATGAAACTCAGTACACATATAGATCTCATCGGGCCAAACATTTTACCCCTGGTCAAGTTTTACGCCAGCCCAACAGGAAGTCGGCTATTATGGGTTGTTTGGAAAACGCTTGCTGTGGAATTTGAAGTACTACTCCTAGGCAATTCATTCAATCATCGCCAAACTAGGCGTGCATGAAGTCAAGACATTGAGGATGCTAAATTGCTGACGGATTTTTGATATCTCGAACGGTTTGGCCGTGGCGAGGAAATGAATTTTCATGACTAAAAAAGGACATATAAAGTGTGTTATAACTTAGTTAGATTTACCTACAGTTACAAAACTCAGCTTGTATATTCTTCTCCTCAAGCCAAACAACTTTCTAATTTACAGCTCCAACCCTCAGAAAGTCAGATATTGTGGTTTGAATGTGGATTTCATGAAATGGTATCTCTCTCTGTCACTCTTTGACAGAGAGAGGGCCCCCTCCCATTCTATGTGTGTGTGTGTGTGTGGCTGTCTGTGTGGGGAGGGAGGGGGAGGGAGGGCTGGTGTCTGTGTTTATATGTGTGTGTGTGGCTGGCTGGCTGTTACAGTGACATGATATTAAGCCTTTCATTGCTGTGTGATTTTTCCTGCATTAAAGGATAAATCTCTAAGGCCTTGTCTTTTTGCATAACAATTTTGTATTTTTTTTAAATTACAAAATATGCACAGAACCAAGATCTTTTAAATGTATAGTTTGCTTTAAATAAAATTAAGATTGTATTGGTAATTGAAGCTGAATGAATTTAAAATGAATGTGCTATATTTCAGAACAATATATTTGTTTTCCTTAAAATTGTAAAACACTAACTTTATTCTCATCTGAATTATAAATAATTTATTCCTGTATAAAATAAAAACACATTTGAATTTTTCTTTTTTAATCAATGTAGAATGTGTAATTGAAAAATAAACAGATTAGGGCTCTGAGGACAATAAATGAAAATCAATGCGATGTGGTGAATGTCCAAAAGATGGCACCCACAGACTATTTTAAATGGGGTTGGATAAATATTTTTTGCTTTTAGACAGTGTGTGCGTGTGATTTTAGTTTGGTGACAGTTGTAGGTTACAGTTTGACAAGAGTTTATAGTTTGAAAAAAGCACTTTGTTGTGTTTTATTGGACGGAGTATGTTTTTATGTGTAACAGTTCAATCGCACCCGCACCTCACACACACACACACACACACACACACACACACACACACATATGGGGTGAGGGGGAGTACAAAGCCCATAATAAAGAATAGTTTAGCATCCAAATACATCGCAAATGTTGAAACAGTTTGATTCTAATGAGAGAGTTACGTGAGCCAAACACCACTTACTTTCACTTTCGCTTTCAATTATTTCGGTTAATTCTTAATTATAGTTTTTTTGAATTCTTGTTCTGTTCTGAATATCATTAAATTTAAAGAATTGCTTGTGTAATATTTTGAGTGTATCATCAAACAGAATAATTCTCTCGGTTTAGTGATTCCCTAGTTTTTTTTATTGTTTTCATTGTTCTCAGGTAAGGCAAGTGATATATATATATATATATATATGTGTATATATAAAAAAAATATATATATATATATATATATATATATATATATATATGTATTTTTATATATATATATATATATAATTTATATATATATATATATATATATATATATATATATATATATATATATATTAGGGGTGTAACGGTACACAAAAATCACGGTTCGGTACGTACCTCGGTTTTAAAGTCACGGTTCGGTACGTTTTCGATACAGCAAAAAGAAAGAAATGCCAGAGAAATGTCCTATTTGTTCAAAGAATATTTTTTTTTTAAATAACTGAGTTTTCCTACATCTTGAAACTTTCAGGTTTATAAACGGGGGTTATCTTTGAAGGATGAACAAATAATGTTTTGGTCATCACATTAAAAATAGCATTTAAATATATATTTATTTATTATTTGAGTTTTGAAGTGCTGGAAAAAGATGTGTGAAGTACTTGAAAGCATTTCACTATTCCAGCCAAACTGGTTACAGTGATTGTTACTATATTAAATCCATGGTGAATGTTGCTGGTCTGTGGACGTAAAGTATTACTAGTTCATTCACGGCACAATGTTTCTCCTGGTTTCCACGTCAGCGCTGTTTGATCTAGTAATAGAGATCTACGGTTAATAACGGAGAAATGTGAATGCTTCTCACTAGATCTCGCAGCGATGTCATTACTTCAGTGGCGAATTCAAATGTTTTCTTCACTGGATCTCTTAGCGCTGTGTAGTAACAGTGTCGCTTGATCGAGATCGGCTCGCGCTGCACAGGTGTTGCTGGTCCGAGCTGATAAACGATCCGTGAAGCACATAATGAGTAGCGCAGTTTCGTTCCGCTTTCATTACGCTTGCCATTTGATGTTGCGCAATGTTGTGGTGGTAGCGCCAGCGCGAATTTTGTCGGCAGGAAAAATGGTCCAAGGAATCGTTCGGTTTGTATGCGTACCGAACCGGAAGCCTCGAACCGAAACGGTTCAATACGAATACATGTACCGTTACACCCCTAATATATATATATATATATATATATAAATATAGCTGCGAGCAGCGATGAAGGGCCAAAGCCGGCGGCACCGCCACCCCGGTGCCTTTAGGTAACTAAAGGAACCGGGGTTGCGGTGCCACCGGCTTGGGCCCGTAATCGCTGCTCGCAGCTATATTTATTATTATTTTACTACCTTTTGGGCACTTTTGGGGGCCTTAACGTGCTCGAAAACTCTTGAAACTTTGCACACATCTCAGAACCCGCGGCCATCAGGGCCGGGCTGAAGCTGGTACCCGGGCGTGGCAGGGGGGCTCGACAGCGCCCCCTGGAACGGGGTTTGAACACTTGGTCCATAAATCAAACACGCTTGCATGTAATAATATGAAACTCAGTACACATATAGATCTCATCGGTTCATATATACTTCATGCTCTTACTTTTTACCCCAGCCCAACAGGAAGTCGGCTATTAAGGGTTGTTTGGAAAACACATGCAATGGAATGTGAAATACTCCTCCTAGAGAATTCAAACACACGGCACGAAACTCGGTCAGCATGAAGTCAAGACACTGAGGATGAAAAATTGCCAGGGGATTTTTGATATCTCGAACGGTTTGGCCGTGGCGAGTAAACGAAATTATGGCGAGAAACGTGAAACAGGAAGTGTGTTATAACTACTGCATACATTAACTAATCTTGATGAAACTTCAGCAGTGTGTTCGTTGTAAGAGCCCGATCACATGGATGTGACTATTGTGAGTCAAAGTTATAGCGCCACCAACTGGAAGCAGGAAGTGTGTCACTTTCAAAATGCTTTTAAATCACCCTCTTATTTTTACCCGATTTGCTTCAAACTTCATGTGCATAATGTAGACACACGCCAGATGTAGACCTGTGAAAGGATTATTGATATCTTAGATACTGTTGCCATGGCAATGCATCAAACATTAATATTCCTTTTTTTAAGCTTTTTCATGCTTTTTATGCTTTCGGGCACTTTTGGGGTTCTTAACGTGCTCGAAAACTCTTGAAACTTTGCACACGGGACAAAACCCGCGGCCATCAGGGCCAGGCTGAAGCTGGTACCCGGGCGTGGCAGGGGGGCTCGACAGCGCCCCCTTGAACGGGTCAGACAATTTGGTCCATATATCCAACACGCTTTACCCTATTTGCTTCAAACTTGATGTGTATAATGTAGACACAAGCCAGATGTAGACCTGTGAAAGGATTGTTGATATCTTAGATGCTGTTGCCGTGACAACGCATCAAACTTTAATATTCTTTTTGGATACTTTTGAGATTCTTAGCGCACTTTTGGGGCCCTTAACGTGCTCAAAAACTCTTGAAACTTTGCACACGGGTCAGAAACCGCGGCCATCAGGGCCGGGCTGAAGCTGGTACCCGGGCGTGGCAGGGGGGCTCGACAGCGCCCCCTGGAATGGGGTCCGAAAACTTGGTCCATAAATCAAACAGGCTTTACCCGATTTGCTTCAAACTTGATGTGTATAATGTAGACACACGCCAGATTTAGACCTGTGAAAGGATTGTTGATATCTTAGATGCTGTTGCCGTGACAACGCATCAAACTTTAATATTCTTTTTGGATACTTTTGAGACTCTCAGCGCACTTTGGGGGCCCTTAACGTGCTCAAAAACTCTTGAAACTTTGCACACGGGTCAGAACCCGTGGCCATCAGGGCCGGGCTGAAGCTGGTACCCGGGCGTGGCAGGGGGGCTCGACAGTGCCCCCTGGAACGGGGTCCGAAAACTTGGTCCATAAATCAAACACGCTTGAATGTAATAATATGAAACTCGGTACACATATAGATCTCATCGATTCATATATCCTTTGTACTTTTACTTTTTACCCCAGCCCAACAGGAAGTCGGCTATTATGGTTTGTTTGGAAGCGTATGCCCCTGGAATTCGATATACTCCTCCTAGAGAATTCAACCAATCGCCACGAAACTCGGTCAGCATGAAGTCAAGACATTGAGGATGAAAAGTTGCCAGGGGATTTTTGATATCTCGAACGGTTTGGCTGTGGCGAGGAAACGAATTTATGGCGAATAAAGGAAACAGGAAGTGTGTTATAACTTCTGCATACATTAACTGATCTTGATGAAACTTCAGCAGTGTGTTCGCTGTAAGAGTCCGATCACATGGATGTGACTATTGTGAGTCAAAGTTATAGCGCCACCAACTGGCAGCAGGAAGTGTGTCACTTCCTAAAGGCTTTGAAATCACCCTCTTATTTTTACCCAATTTGCTTCAAACTTTATGTGTATAATGTAGACACACGGCAGATGTAGACCTGAGAAAGGATTATTGATATCTTAGATACTGTTGCCGTGGCAACGCATCAAACTTTATTATTCTTTGTTGATGCTTTTGAGACTCTTAACATACTTGAAATTGCATGAAACCCGACAGACACATCACATTTATTAGACAGTAGACATGTGCAGAGTTTCAGAAACGGGCATGGTGAGAGCAATTAGAGAATAATGTTTAAGTTTAAAAACAGCCAGAATGGTTGTTTAGTCAAAAAAATTTTTTTTCCAAATCATACATAGTGTTATACTGCCCTCTTGTGTTCAAAATCAGGTAAAAAGCGAAAGTAAAATAAGGACGTCTGCACAATTCATTAATAATGGTGCAGAGTAGAGTGAGCTTTTTCAATTAATTCCTATGGAAGTAGGAATGAACTAAACAACGTTCGCTCTGTTCTGCTCGTCCCTCACCGTGGGCGCGCAGAGTTATGAATGCCCGTGCAGCCGTGAGCATTTTAGTTTCATTTTAAAATTAGCGCCATTTCGGGGGACGTATTACTTTAATTTATTTAACAAAAACACAATGTTGTGTTTAATTGCGAGTGTACACAAATATAAGTAAACACTTTGACGTTTGAATGATGTCCTGTATGAAGAAAATGACGGAGTATGTTTCACTGTTCAATCGCGCTGAGCCACCCAGACCCCCACACACACACTGACACACACACACACACACACACACACACACACACACACACACACACACACACACACACACACACACACACACACAATAATAAAACATTCAACCTAACATATACAAATTACACTGCTATGTTGAAATAGTCAGTAGTACAATTTGTATCATTCACAGTAAGCACCGCTCCACTGTGATTTTTCCAAGCACATTTTTGCACAAGTGAAGAGGATGATTTTTTCCGTCGATATTGGAACGTGAGTGAAGTACAAAGCCTGTAATAAAGAATAGTTTAGCATCCAAATACATCGCAAATGTTGCAACATTTAGATTCTAAAGAGAGATTTACGTGAGCCTAACACCACTTACTTTTACTTTTGTTTTAAATTATTTCGTTTTGGCTTTATTATAGTTATTTTTTTATTTGTGTTCTGTTCTGAATATCATTAAATTTAAAGGATTTGTTGTGGAATATTTTGAGTGTATAATCAAATAACACTAAACCGTCACTAGGTGTCGCCAGGCGACCGTCTTAATGAGCGGGTCATTGATTCATTCGTTCAAACGATTCGTTTGAACGACTGAGTCATTCATGAATGAGACAGATGTTTATGGATTGGTCATTGAATCTTTGAGTCAACCAATTTGTTCAAAATGCTGAATCATTCAGTAATGAGAAAACACGTTGCTGTGAGATGCAATGGTTCTGCTGTGATCTTTGTTTAACTATTTTCGCTGCTGAAACAGAAGAACAGTCAATATTGCATCTAAAATGTAAGTGACTTGACACGTGTGTGTGTGTGTGTGTGTGTGCGTGTGAGTGCGTGCGTGCGTGTGTGTGTGTGTGTGTGTGTGTGTGTGCAATCAATCCCAGGTAAGAGGCATGAATAATGAGAATTGGACTTCTAGGAGTGAGGTTAATATTCCGGAGATGGTTCCCTCGGATTGTGAAAAGGAGGCGGCGCGGGAGTGGCCAGGCATTGCGCTACTTCTGTTTCAAAGTTTAAAACAATGCTAATATCATTTTTTTGAACGATTTCATTACAAATGTTTATTTTATATATTTATAAAATATTATAAAATATAATAACTATGTTTTGTCCTATTAACAAAAGACAGGCAATGTACTATTAACAAATGTTAATAGTTTTTTAAAAGTTAAAATGATACTTTATGCATTTGTTTTGTGTCAGATGATTAACAATATAAATTAAACAAAGCTTAAAACAAACAAAATAATAAAACGAAAACAAAGCTTGAACATTTTATTTAATTGAAAAGCCTTTTTGAAATAAAATGTGTTTTTTTCCCTCTGAAATAGCAAAAGCATCGCACACTTAGCTGTACCTGCTCTAAATAAATAATAGTATTTAAATAAAAATACAAAATCGAAATAAATAAATTATATAAAACAAAATCAAATCAAAGAAAATAAATCTTATTAAAGTTATGCAGGCACACATTTAACAATAATTTTCAAGTGACAAATAAAATCAATCAAAATTCCTTACACATGGAGTTAATCCTGACGATTCCTGAGGCGCCTTTCCTCATGACACTCGCTTTTTTTTTCGAAGATATATTTTCTTTGGTTTGATTTTGTTTTTGTAATAATTTATTTTATTTAGTTCGATTTTGTATTTTTATTGAATTACTCTTTTTTATTTAGAGCAGGTACAGCTAGTGTGTGATGCTTTTGCTATTTCAGAGGAAAACAATAATTTTATTTAATTAATAATTTTTGTTTCAGTCCACCATATAATTATGTTGTGTTTGATCTATGGAAAAAAGTTAGTTGTGAAATGGTTGAATATTAACAAAAGTTAATAGTTTTTTACAAGTTAGAATAATACGATATATATATATATATAAACAAGCCGGTGGCACCGCCACCCCGGTGCCTTTACGGTTACTGTGCATGACGGGCAATATCGTAACTCCGCTTTGACCTTTGAGAAGATGTGTGCTATAGAGCTTGCATTGGTGTGGGCTCTGCAAAAGTGTGTGTGTGTGTGTGAGGCGTGATTGAACAATGTAGACATATATATATATATATATATATAAAGGCACCGGGGGTGGCGGTGCCACCGGCTTGTTTATATATATATATATATATATATATATATATATATATATATATATATATATATATATATATATGAATATAGCTGCGAGCAGCGATGAAGGGCAAAAGCCGGCGGCATCGCCACTCCGGTGCCTTTAGGTAACTAAAGGCACCGGGGTTGCGGTGCCACCGGCTTGGGCCCGTAATCGCTGCTCGCAGCTATATTTATTATTATTATTATTATTTTACTACCTTTTGGGCACTTTTGGGGGCCTTAACGTGCTCGAAAACTCTTGAAACTTTGCACACATCTCAGAACCCGCGGCCATCAGGGCCGGGCTGAAGCTGGTACCCGGGCGTGGCAGGGGGGCTCGACAGCGCCCCCTGGAACGGGGTTTGAACACTTGGTCCATAAATCAAACACGCTTGCATGTAATAATATGAAACTCAGTACACATATAGATCTCATCGGTTCATATATACTTCGTGCTCTTACTTTTTACCCCAGCCCAACAGGAAGTCGGCTATTAAGGGTTGTTTGGAAAACACATGCAATGGAATGTGAAATACTCCTCCTAGAGAATTCAAACACACGGCACGAAACTCGGTCAGCATGAAGTCAAGACACTGAGGATGAAAAATTGCCAGGGGATTTTTGATATCTCGAACGGTTTGGCCGTGGCGAGTAAACGAAATTATGGCGAGAAACGTGAAACAGGAAGTGTGTTATAACTACTGCATACATTAACTAATCTTGATGAAACTTCAGCAGTGTGTTCGTTGTAAGAGCCCGATCACATGGATGTGACTATTGTGAGTCAAAGTTATAGCGCCACCAACTGGAAGCAGGAAGTGTGTCACTTTCAAAATGCTTTTAAATCACCCTCTTATTTTTACCCGATTTGCTTCAAACTTCATGTGCATAATGTAGACACACGCCAGATGTAGACCTGTGAAAGGATTATTGATATCTTAGATACTGTTGCCATGGCAATGCATCAAACATTAATATTCCTTTTTTTAAGCTTTTTCATGCTTTTTTATGCTTTCGGGCACTTTTGGGGTTCTTAACGTGCTCGAAAACTCTTGAAACTTTGCACACGGGACAAAACCCGCGGCCATCAGGGCCAGGCTGAAGCTGGTACCCGGGCGTGGCAGGGGGGCTCGACAGCGCCCCCTTGAACGGGTCAGACAATTTGGTCCATATATCCAACACGCTTTACCCTATTTGCTTCAAACTTGATGTGTATAATGTAGACACAAGCCAGATGTAGACCTGTGAAAGGATTGTTGATATCTTAGATGCTGTTGCCGTGACAACGCATCAAACTTTAATATTCTTTTTGGATACTTTTGAGATTCTTAGCGCACTTTTGGGGCCCTTAACGTGCTCAAAAACTCTTGAAACTTTGCACACGGGTCAGAAACCGCGGCCATCAGGGCCGGGCTGAAGCTGGTACCCGGGCGTGGCAGGGGGGCTCGACAGCGCCCCCTGGAATGGGGTCCGAAAACTTGGTCCATAAATCAAACAGGCTTTACCCGATTTGCTTCAAACTTGATGTGTATAATGTAGACACACGCCAGATTTAGACCTGTGAAAGGATTGTTGATATCTTAGATGCTGTTGCCGTGACAACGCATCAAACTTTAATATTCTTTTTGGATACTTTTGAGACTCTCAGCGCACTTTGGGGGCCCTTAACGTGCTCAAAAACTCTTGAAACTTTGCACACGGGTCAGAACCCGTGGCCATCAGGGCCGGGCTGAAGCTGGTACCCGGGCGTGGCAGGGGGGCTCGACAGTGCCCCCTGGAACGGGGTCCGAAAACTTGGTCCATAAATCAAACACGCTTGAATGTAATAATATGAAACTCGGTACACATATAGATCTCATCGATTCATATATCCTTTGTACTTTTACTTTTTACCCCAGCCCAACAGGAAGTCGGCTATTATGGTTTGTTTGGAAGCGTATGCCCCTGGAATTTGATATACTCCTCCTAGAGAATTCAACCAATCGCCACGAAACTCGGTCAGCATGAAGTCAAGACATTGAGGATGAAAAGTTGGCAGGGGATTTTTGATATCTCGAACGGTTTGGCTGTGGCGAGGAAACGAATTTATGGCGAATAAAGGAAACAGGAAGTGTGTTATAACTTCTGCATACATTAACTGATCTTGATGAAACTTCAGCAGTGTGTTCGCTGTAAGAGTCCGATCACATGGATGTGACTATTGTGAGTCAAAGTTATAGCGCCACCAACTGGCAGCAGGAAGTGTGTCACTTCCTAAAGGCTTTGAAATCACCCTCTTATTTTTACCCAATTTGCTTCAAACTTTATGTGTATAATGTAGACACACGGCAGATGTAGACCTGAGAAAGGATTATTGATATCTTAGATACTGTTGCCGTGGCAACGCATCAAACTTTATTATTCTTTGTTGATGCTTTTGAGACTCTTAACATACTTGAAATTGCATGAAACCCGACAGACACATCACATTTATTAGACAGTAGACATGTGCAGAGTTTCAGAAACGGGCATGGTGAGAGCAATTAGAGAATAATGTTTAAGTTTAAAAACAGCCAGAATGGTTGTTTAGTCAAAAAAAAATTTTTTCCAAATCATACATAGTGTTATACTGCCCTCTTGTGTTCAAAATCAGGTAAAAAGCGAAAGTAAAATAAGGACGTCTGCACAATTCATTAATAATGGTGCAGAGTAGAGTGAGCTTTTTCAATTAATTCCTATGGAAGTAGGAATGAACTAAACAACGTTCGCTCTGTTCTGCTCGTCCCTCACCGTGGGCGCGCAGAGTTATGAATGCCCGTGCAGCCGTGAGCATTTTAGTTTCATTTTAAAATTAGCGCCATTTCGGGGGACGTATTACTTTAATTTATTTAACAAAAACACAATGTTGTGTTTAATTGCGAGTGTACACAAATATAAGTAAACACTTTGACGTTTGAATGATGTCCTGTATGAAGAAAATGACGGAGTATGTTTCACTGTTCAATCGCGCTGAGCCACCCAGACCCCCACACACACACTGACACACACACACACACACACACACACACACACACACACACACATACACAAACACACACACACACACACACACAATAATAAAACATTCAACCTAACATATACAAATTACACTGCTATGTTGAAATAGTCAGTAGTACAATTTGTATCATTCACAGTAAGCACCGCTCCACTGTGATTTTTCCAAGCACATTTTTGCACAAGTGAAGAGGATGATTTTTTCCGTCGATATTGGAACGTGAGTGAAGTACAAAGCCTGTAATAAAGAATAGTTTAGCATCCAAATACATCGCAAATGTTGCAACATTTAGATTCTAAAGAGAGATTTACGTGAGCCTAACACCACTTACTTTTACTTTTGTTTTAAATTATTTCGTTTTGGCTTTATTATAGTTATTTTTTTATTTGTGTTCTGTTCTGAATATCATTAAATTTAAAGGATTTGTTGTGGAATATTTTGAGTGTATAATCAAATAACACTAAACCGTCACTAGGTGTCGCCAGGCGACCGTCTTAATGAGCGGGTCATTGATTCATTCGTTCAAACGATTCGTTTGAACGACTGAGTCATTCATGAATGAGACAGATGTTTATGGATTGGTCATTGAATCTTTGAGTCAACCAATTTGTTCAAAATGCTGAATCATTCAGTAATGAGAAAACACGTTGCTGTGAGATGCAATGGTTCTGCTGTGATCTTTGTTTAACTATTTTCGCTGCTGAAACAGAAGAACAGTCAATATTGCATCTAAAATGTAAGTGACTTGACACGTGTGTGTGTGTGTGTGTGTGTGTGTGCGTGTGAGTGCGTGCGTGCGTGTGTGTGTGTGTGTGTGTGTGTGTGTGCAATCAATCCCAGGTAAGAGGCATGAATAATGAGAATTGGACTTCTAGGAGTGAGGTTAATATTCCGGAGATGGTTCCCTCGGATTGTGAAAAGGAGGCGGCGCGGGAGTGGCCAGGCATTGCGCTACTTCTGTTTCAAAGTTTAAAACAATGCTAATATCATTTTTTTGAACGATTTCATTACAAATGTTTATTTTATATATTTATAAAATATTATAAAATATAATAACTATGTTTTGTCCTATTAACAAAAGACAGGCAATGTACTATTAACAAATGTTAATAGTTTTTTAAAAGTTAAAATGATACTTTATGCATTTGTTTTGTGTCAGATGATTAACAATATAAATTAAACAAAGCTTAAAACAAACAAAATAATAAAACGAAAACAAAGCTTGAACATTTTATTTAATTGAAAAGCCTTTTTGAAATAAAATGTGTTTTTTTCCCTCTGAAATAGCAAAAGCATCGCACACTTAGCTGTACCTGCTCTAAATAAATAATAGTATTTAAATAAAAATACAAAATCGAAATAAATAAATTATATAAAACAAAATCAAATCAAAGAAAATAAATCTTATTAAAGTTATGCAGGCACACATTTAACAATAATTTTCAAGTGACAAATAAAATCAATCAAAATTCCTTACACATGGAGTTAATCCTGACGATTCCTGAGGCGCCTTTCCTCATGACACTCGCTTTTTTTTTCGAAGATATATTTTCTTTGGTTTGATTTTGTTTTTGTAATAATTTATTTTATTTAGTTCGATTTTGTATTTTTATTGAATTACTCTTTTTTATTTAGAGCAGGTACAGCTAGTGTGTGATGCTTTTGCTATTTCAGAGGAAAACAATAATTTTATTTAATTAATAATTTTTGTTTCAGTCCACCATATAATTATGTTGTGTTTGATCTATGGAAAAAAGTTAGTTGTGAAATGGTTGAATATTAACAAAAGTTAATAGTTTTTTACAAGTTAGAATAATACGATATATATATATATATAAACAAGCCGGTGGCACCGCCACCCCGGTGCCTTTACGGTTACTGTGCATGACGGGCAATATCGTAACTCCGCTTTGACCTTTGAGAAGATGTGTGCTATAGAGCTTGCATTGGTGTGGGCTCTGCAAAAGTGTGTGTGTGTGTGTGAGGCGTGATTGAACAATGTAGACATATATATATATATATATAAAGGCACCGGGGTGGCGGTGCCACCGGCTTGTTTATATATATATATATATATATATATATATATATATATATGAATATAGCTGCGAGCAGCGATGAAGGGCCAAAGCCGGCGGCACCGCCACTCCGGTGCCTTTAGGTAACTAAAGGCACCGGGGTTGCGGTGCCACCGGCTTGGGCCCGTAATCGCTGCTCGCAGCTATATTTATTATTATTATTATTATTTTACAACCTTTTGGGCACTTTTGGGGGCCTTAACGTGCTCGAAAACTCTTGAAACTTTGCACACATCTCAGAACCCGCGGCCATCAGGGCCGGGCTGAAGCTGGTACCCGGGCGTGGCAGGGGGGCTCGACAGCGCCCCCTGGAACGGGGTTTGAACACTTGGTCCATAAATCAAACACGCTTGCATGTAATAATATGAAACTCAGTACACATATAGATCTCATCGGTTCATATATACTTCGTGCTCTTACTTTTTACCCCAGCCCAACAGGAAGTCGGCTATTAAGGGTTGTTTGGAAAACACATGCAATGGAATGTGAAATACTCCTCCTAGAGAATTCAAACACACGGCACGAAACTCGGTCAGCATGAAGTCAAGACACTGAGGATAAAAAATTGCCAGGGGATTTTTGATATCTCGAACGGTTTGGCCGTGGCGAGTAAACGAAATTATGGCGAGAAACGTGAAACAGGAAGTGTGTTATAACTACTGCATACATTAACTAATCTTGATGAAACTTCAGCAGTGTGTTCGTTGTAAGAGCCCGATCACATGGATGTGACTATTGTGAGTCAAAGTTATAGCGCCACCAACTGGAAGCAGGAAGTGTGTCACTTTCAAAATGCTTTTAAATCACCCTCTTATTTTTACCCGATTTGCTTCAAACTTCATGTGCATAATGTAGACACACGCCAGATGTAGACCTGTGAAAGGATTATTGATATCTTAGATACTGTTGCCATGGCAATGCATCAAACATTAATATTCCTTTTTTTAAGCTTTTTCATGCTTTTTTATGCTTTCGGGCACTTTTGGGGTTCTTAACGTGCTCGAAAACTCTTGAAACTTTGCACACGGGACAAAACCCGCGGCCATCAGGGCCAGGCTGAAGCTGGTACCCGGGCGTGGCAGGGGGGCTCGACAGCGCCCCCTTGAACGGGTCAGACAATTTGGTCCATATATCCAACACGCTTTACCCTATTTGCTTCAAACTTGATGTGTATAATGTAGACACAAGCCAGATGTAGACCTGTGAAAGGATTGTTGATATCTTAGATGCTGTTGCCGTGACAACGCATCAAACTTTAATATTCTTTTTGGATACTTTTGAGATTCTTAGCGCACTTTTGGGGCCCTTAACGTGCTCAAAAACTCTTGAAACTTTGCACACGGGTCAGAAACCGCGGCCATCAGGGCCGGGCTGAAGCTGGTACCCGGGCGTGGCAGGGGGGCTCGACAGCGCCCCCTGGAATGGGGTCCGAAAACTTGGTCCATAAATCAAACAGGCTTTACCCGATTTGCTTCAAACTTGATGTGTATAATGTAGACACACGCCAGATTTAGACCTGTGAAAGGATTGTTGATATCTTAGATGCTGTTGCCGTGACAACGCATCAAACTTTAATATTCTTTTTGGATACTTTTGAGACTCTCAGCGCACTTTGGGGGCCCTTAACGTGCTCAAAAACTCTTGAAACTTTGCACACGGGTCAGAACCCGTGGCCATCAGGGCCGGGCTGAAGCTGGTACCCGGGCGTGGCAGGGGGGCTCGACAGTGCCCCCTGGAACGGGGTCCGAAAACTTGGTCCATAAATCAAACACGCTTGAATGTAATAATATGAAACTCGGTACACATATAGATCTCATCGATTCATATATCCTTTGTACTTTTACTTTTTACCCCAGCCCAACAGGAAGTCGGCTATTATGGTTTGTTTGGAAGCGTATGCCCCTGGAATTTGATATACTCCTCCTAGAGAATTCAACCAATCGCCACGAAACTCGGTCAGCATGAAGTCAAGACATTGAGGATGAAAAGTTGGCAGGGGATTTTTGATATCTCGAACGGTTTGGCTGTGGCGAGGAAACGAATTTATGGCGAATAAAGGAAACAGGAAGTGTGTTATAACTTCTGCATACATTAACTGATCTTGATGAAACTTCAGCAGTGTGTTCGCTGTAAGAGTCCGATCACATGGATGTGACTATTGTGAGTCAAAGTTATAGCGCCACCAACTGGCAGCAGGAAGTGTGTCACTTCCTAAAGGCTTTGAAATCACCCTCTTATTTTTACCCAATTTGCTTCAAACTTTATGTGTATAATGTAGACACACGGCAGATGTAGACCTGAGAAAGGATTATTGATATCTTAGATACTGTTGCCGTGGCAACGCATCAAACTTTATTATTCTTTGTTGATGCTTTTGAGACTCTTAACATACTTGAAATTGCATGAAACCCGACAGACACATCACATTTATTAGACAGTAGACATGTGCAGAGTTTCAGAAACGGGCATGGTGAGAGCAATTAGAGAATAATGTTTAAGTTTAAAAACAGCCAGAATGGTTGTTTAGTCAAAAAAAATTTTTTTCCAAATCATACATAGTGTTATACTGCCCTCTTGTGTTCAAAATCAGGTAAAAAGCGAAAGTAAAATAAGGACGTCTGCACAATTCATTAATAATGGTGCAGAGTAGAGTGAGCTTTTTCAATTAATTCCTATGGAAGTAGGAATGAACTAAACAACGTTCGCTCTGTTCTGCTCGTCCCTCACCGTGGGCGCGCAGAGTTATGAATGCCCGTGCAGCCGTGAGCATTTTAGTTTCATTTTAAAATTAGCGCCATTTCGGGGGACGTATTACTTTAATTTATTTAACAAAAACACAATGTTGTGTTTAATTGCGAGTGTACACAAATATAAGTAAACACTTTGACGTTTGAATGATGTCCTGTATGAAGAAAATGACGGAGTATGTTTCACTGTTCAATCGCGCTGAGCCACCCAGACCCCCACACACACACTGACACACACACACACACACACACACACACACATACACAAACACACACACACACACACACACAATAATAAAACATTCAACCTAACATATACAAATTACACTGCTATGTTGAAATAGTCAGTAGTACAATTTGTATCATTCACAGTAAGCACCGCTCCACTGTGATTTTTCCAAGCACATTTTTGCACAAGTGAAGAGGATGATTTTTTCCGTCGATATTGGAACGTGAGTGAAGTACAAAGCCTGTAATAAAGAATAGTTTAGCATCCAAATACATCGCAAATGTTGCAACATTTAGATTCTAAAGAGAGATTTACGTGAGCCTAACACCACTTACTTTTACTTTTGTTTTAAATTATTTCGTTTTGGCTTTATTATAGTTATTTTTTTATTTGTGTTCTGTTCTGAATATCATTAAATTTAAAGGATTTGTTGTGGAATATTTTGAGTGTATAATCAAATAACACTAAACCGTCACTAGGTGTCGCCAGGCGACCGTCTTAATGAGCGGGTCATTGATTCATTCGTTCAAACGATTCGTTTGAACGACTGAGTCATTCATGAATGAGACAGATGTTTATGGATTGGTCATTGAATCTTTGAGTCAACCAATTTGTTCAAAATGCTGAATCATTCAGTAATGAGAAAACACGTTGCTATGAGATGCAATGGTTCTGCTGTGATCTTTGTTTAACTATTTTCGCTGCTGAAACAGAAGAACAGTCAATATTGCATCTAAAATGTAAGTGACTTGACACGTGTGTGTGTGTGTGTGTGTGTGTGTGTGCGTGTGAGTGCGTGCGTGCGTGTGTGTGTGTGTGTGTGTGTGTGTGTGCAATCAATCCCAGGTAAGAGGCATGAATAATGAGAATTGGACTTCTAGGAGTGAGGTTAATATTCCGGAGATGGTTCCCTCGGATTGTGAAAAGGAGGCGGCGCGGGAGTGGCCAGGCATTGCGCTACTTCTGTTTCAAAGTTTAAAACAATGCTAATATCATTTTTTTGAACGATTTCATTACAAATGTTTATTTTATATATTTATAAAATATTATAAAATATAATAACTATGTTTTGTCCTATTAACAAAAGACAGGCAATGTACTATTAACAAATGTTAATAGTTTTTTAAAAGTTAAAATGATACTTTATGCATTTGTTTTGTGTCAGATGATTAACAATATAAATTAAACAAAGCTTAAAACAAACAAAATAATAAAACGAAAACAAAGCTTGAACATTTTATTTAATTGAAAAGCCTTTTTGAAATAAAATGTGTTTTTTTCCCTCTGAAATAGCAAAAGCATCGCACACTTAGCTGTACCTGCTCTAAATAAATAATAGTATTTAAATAAAAATACAAAATCGAAATAAATAAATTATATAAAACAAAATCAAATCAAAGAAAATAAATCTTATTAAAGTTATGCAGGCACACATTTAACAATAATTTTCAAGTGACAAATAAAATCAATCAAAATTCCTTACACATGGAGTTAATCCTGACGATTCCTGAGGCGCCTTTCCTCATGACACTCGCTTTTTTTTTCGAAGATATATTTTCTTTGGTTTGATTTTGTTTTTGTAATAATTTATTTTATTTAGTTCGATTTTGTATTTTTATTGAATTACTCTTTTTTATTTAGAGCAGGTACAGCTAGTGTGTGATGCTTTTGCTATTTCAGAGGAAAACAATAATTTTATTTAATTAATAATTTTTGTTTCAGTCCACCATATAATTATGTTGTGTTTGATCTATGGAAAAAAGTTAGTTGTGAAATGGTTGAATATTAACAAAAGTTAATAGTTTTTTACAAGTTAGAATAATACGATATATATATATATATAAACAAGCCGGTGGCACCGCCACCCCGGTGCCTTTACGGTTACTGTGCATGACGGGCAATATCGTAACTCCGCTTTGACCTTTGAGAAGATGTGTGCTATAGAGCTTGCATTGGTGTGGGCTCTGCAAAAGTGTGTGTGTGTGTGTGAGGCGTGATTGAACAATGTAGACATATATATATATATATATAAAGGCACCGGGGTGGCGGTGCCACCGGCTTGTTTATATATATATATATATATATATATATATATATATATATATATGAATATAGCTGCGAGCAGCGATGAAGGGCCAAAGCCGGCGGCACCGCCACTCCGGTGCCTTTAGGTAACTAAAGGCACCGGGGTTGCGGTGCCACCGGCTTGGGCCCGTAATCGCTGCTCGCAGCTATATTTATTATTATTATTATTATTTTACTACCTTTTGGGCACTTTTGGGGGCCTTAACGTGCTCGAAAACTCTTGAAACTTTGCACACATCTCAGAACCCGCGGCCATCAGGGCCGGGCTGAAGCTGGTACCCGGGCGTGGCAGGGGGGCTCGACAGCGCCCCCTGGAACGGGGTTTGAACACTTGGTCCATAAATCAAACACGCTTGCATGTAATAATATGAAACTCAGTACACATATAGATCTCATCGGTTCATATATACTTCATGCTCTTACTTTTTACCCCAGCCCAACAGGAAGTCGGCTATTAAGGGTTGTTTGGAAAACACATGCAATGGAATGTGAAATACTCCTCCTAGAGAATTCAAACACACGGCACGAAACTCGGTCAGCATGAAGTCAAGACACTGAGGATGAAAAATTGCCAGGGGATTTTTGATATCTCGAACGGTTTGGCCGTGGCGAGTAAACGAAATTATGGCGAGAAACGTGAAACAGGAAGTGTGTTATAACTACTGCATACATTAACTAATCTTGATGAAACTTCAGCAGTGTGTTCGTTGTAAGAGCCCGATCACATGGATGTGACTATTGTGAGTCAAAGTTATAGCGCCACCAACTGGAAGCAGGAAGTGTGTCACTTTCAAAATGCTTTTAAATCACCCTCTTATTTTTACCCGATTTGCTTCAAACTTCATGTGCATAATGTAGACACACGCCAGATGTAGACCTGTGAAAGGATTATTGATATCTTAGATACTGTTGCCATGGCAATGCATCAAACATTAATATTCCTTTTTTTAAGCTTTTTCATGCTTTTTTATGCTTTCGGGCACTTTTGGGGTTCTTAACGTGCTCGAAAACTCTTGAAACTTTGCACACGGGACAAAACCCGCGGCCATCAGGGCCAGGCTGAAGCTGGTACCCGGGCGTGGCAGGGGGGCTCGACAGCGCCCCCTTGAACGGGTCAGACAATTTGGTCCATATATCCAACACGCTTTACCCTATTTGCTTCAAACTTGATGTGTATAATGTAGACACAAGCCAGATGTAGACCTGTGAAAGGATTGTTGATATCTTAGATGCTGTTGCCGTGACAACGCATCAAACTTTAATATTCTTTTTGGATACTTTTGAGATTCTTAGCGCACTTTTGGGGCCCTTAACGTGCTCAAAAACTCTTGAAACTTTGCACACGGGTCAGAAACCGCGGCCATCAGGGCCGGGCTGAAGCTGGTACCCGGGCGTGGCAGGGGGGCTCGACAGCGCCCCCTGGAATGGGGTCCGAAAACTTGGTCCATAAATCAAACAGGCTTTACCCGATTTGCTTCAAACTTGATGTGTATAATGTAGACACACGCCAGATTTAGACCTGTGAAAGGATTGTTGATATCTTAGATGCTGTTGCCGTGACAACGCATCAAACTTTAATATTCTTTTTGGATACTTTTGAGACTCTCAGCGCACTTTGGGGGCCCTTAATGTGCTCAAAAACTCTTGAAACTTTGCACACGGGTCAGAACCCGTGGCCATCAGGGCCGGGCTGAAGCTGGTACCCGGGCGTGGCAGGGGGGCTCGACAGTGCCCCCTGGAACGGGGTCCGAAAACTTGGTCCATAAATCAAACACGCTTGAATGTAATAATATGAAACTCGGTACACATATAGATCTCATCGATTCATATATCCTTTGTACTTTTACTTTTTACCCCAGCCCAACAGGAAGTCGGCTATTATGGTTTGTTTGGAAGCGTATGCCCCTGGAATTCGATATACTCCTCCTAGAGAATTCAACCAATCGCCACGAAACTCGGTCAGCATGAAGTCAAGACATTGAGGATGAAAAGTTGCCAGGGGATTTTTGATATCTCGAACGGTTTGGCTGTGGCGAGGAAACGAATTTATGGCGAATAAAGGAAACAGGAAGTGTGTTATAACTTCTGCATACATTAACTGATCTTGATGAAACTTCAGCAGTGTGTTCGCTGTAAGAGTCCGATCACATGGATGTGACTATTGTGAGTCAAAGTTATAGCGCCACCAACTGGCAGCAGGAAGTGTGTCACTTCCTAAAGGCTTTGAAATCACCCTCTTATTTTTACCCAATTTGCTTCAAACTTTATGTGTATAATGTAGACACACGGCAGATGTAGACCTGAGAAAGGATTATTGATATCTTAGATACTGTTGCCGTGGCAACGCATCAAACTTTATTATTCTTTGTTGATGCTTTTGAGACTCTTAACATACTTGAAATTGCATGAAACCCGACAGACACATCACATTTATTAGACAGTAGACATGTGCAGAGTTTCAGAAACGGGCATGGTGAGAGCAATTAGAGAATAATGTTTAAGTTTAAAAACAGCCAGAATGGTTGTTTAGTCAAAAAAATTTTTTTTCCAAATCATACATAGTGTTATACTGCCCTCTTGTGTTCAAAATCAGGTAAAAAGCGAAAGTAAAATAAGGACGTCTGCACAATTCATTAATAATGGTGCAGAGTAGAGTGAGCTTTTTCAATTAATTCCTATGGAAGTAGGAATGAACTAAACAACGTTCGCTCTGTTCTGCTCGTCCCTCACCGTGGGCGCGCAGAGTTATGAATGCCCGTGCAGCCGTGAGCATTTTAGTTTCATTTTAAAATTAGCGCCATTTCGGGGGACGTATTACTTTAATTTATTTAACAAAAACACAATGTTGTGTTTAATTGCGAGTGTACACAAATATAAGTAAACACTTTGACGTTTGAATGATGTCCTGTATGAAGAAAATGACGGAGTATGTTTCACTGTTCAATCGCGCTGAGCCACCCAGACCCCCACACACACACTGACACACACACACACACACACACACACACACACACACACACACACACACACACACACACACACACACACACACAAACACACACACACACACACACACAATAATAAAACATTCAACCTAACATATACAAATTACACTGCTATGTTGAAATAGTCAGTAGTACAATTTGTATCATTCACAGTAAGCACCGCTCCACTGTGATTTTTCCAAGCACATTTTTGCACAAGTGAAGAGGATGATTTTTTCCGTCGATATTGGAACGTGAGTGAAGTACAAAGCCTGTAATAAAGAATAGTTTAGCATCCAAATACATCGCAAATGTTGCAACATTTAGATTCTAAAGAGAGATTTACGTGAGCCTAACACCACTTACTTTTACTTTTGTTTTAAATTATTTCGTTTTGGCTTTATTATAGTTATTTTTTTATTTGTGTTCTGTTCTGAATATCATTAAATTTAAAGGATTTGTTGTGGAATATTTTGAGTGTATAATCAAATAACACTAAACCGTCACTAGGTGTCGCCAGGCGACCGTCTTAATGAGCGGGTCATTGATTCATTCGTTCAAACGATTCGTTTGAACGACTGAGTCATTCATGAATGAGACAGATGTTTATGGATTGGTCATTGAATCTTTGAGTCAACCAATTTGTTCAAAATGCTGAATCATTCAGTAATGAGAAAACACGTTGCTGTGAGATGCAATGGTTCTGCTGTGATCTTTGTTTAACTATTTTCGCTGCTGAAACAGAAGAACAGTCAATATTGCATCTAAAATGTAAGTGACTTGACACGTGTGTGTGTGTGTGTGTGTGTGTGTGTGTGTGTGCGTGTGAGTGCGTGCGTGCGTGTGTGTGTGTGTGTGTGTGTGTGTGTGCAATCAATCCCAGGTAAGAGGCATGAATAATGAGAATTGGACTTCTAGGAGTGAGGTTAATATTCCGGAGATGGTTCCCTCGGATTGTGAAAAGGAGGCGGCGCGGGAGTGGCCAGGCATTGCGCTACTTCTGTTTCAAAGTTTAAAACAATGCTAATATCATTTTTTTGAACGATTTCATTACAAATGTTTATTTTATATATTTATAAAATATTATAAAATATAATAACTATGTTTTGTCCTATTAACAAAAGACAGGCAATGTACTATTAACAAATGTTAATAGTTTTTTAAAAGTTAAAATGATACTTTATGCATTTGTTTTGTGTCAGATGATTAACAATATAAATTAAACAAAGCTTAAAACAAACAAAATAATAAAACGAAAACAAAGCTTGAACATTTTATTTAATTGAAAAGCCTTTTTGAAATAAAATGTGTTTTTTTCCCTCTGAAATAGCAAAAGCATCGCACACTTAGCTGTACCTGCTCTAAATAAATAATAGTATTTAAATAAAAATACAAAATCGAAATAAATAAATTATATAAAACAAAATCAAATCAAAGAAAATAAATCTTATTAAAGTTATGCAGGCACACATTTAACAATAATTTTCAAGTGACAAATAAAATCAATCAAAATTCCTTACACATGGAGTTAATCCTGACGATTCCTGAGGCGCCTTTCCTCATGACACTCGCTTTTTTTTTCGAAGATATATTTTCTTTGGTTTGATTTTGTTTTTGTAATAATTTATTTTATTTAGTTCGATTTTGTATTTTTATTGAATTACTCTTTTTTATTTAGAGCAGGTACAGCTAGTGTGTGATGCTTTTGCTATTTCAGAGGAAAACAATAATTTTATTTAATTAATAATTTTTGTTTCAGTCCACCATATAATTATGTTGTGTTTGATCTATGGAAAAAAGTTAGTTGTGAAATGGTTGAATATTAACAAAAGTTAATAGTTTTTTACAAGTTAGAATAATACGATATATATATATATATAAACAAGCCGGTGGCACCGCCACCCCGGTGCCTTTACGGTTACTGTGCATGACGGGCAATATCGTAACTCCGCTTTGACCTTTGAGAAGATGTGTGCTATAGAGCTTGCATTGGTGTGGGCTCTGCAAAAGTGTGTGTGTGTGTGAGGCGTGATTGAACAATGTAGACATATATATATATATATATATAAAGGCACCGGGGTGGCGGTGCCACCGGCTTGTTTATATATATATATATATATATATATATATATATGAATATAGCTGCGAGCAGCGATGAAGGGCCAAAGCCGGCGGCACCGCCACTCCGGTGCCTTTAGGTAACTAAAGGCACCGGGGTTGCGGTGCCACCGGCTTGGGCCCGTAATCGCTGCTCGCAGCTATATTTAGGGCCCAAGCCTTGAAAAGGCGAAGGCCCTATTGTTTTCCTTAGGATTATTATTAGGGCCCAAGCCTTGAAAAGGCGAAGGCCCTATTGTTTTCCTTAGGATTATTAGGGCCCAAGCCTTGAAAAGGCGAAGGCCCTATTGTTTTCCTAAGGATTATTATTTATTATTATTATTATTATTATTATTATTATTTTACTACCTTTTGGGCACTTTTGGGGGCCTTAACGTGCTCAAAAACTCTTGAAACTTTGCACACGGGTCAGAACCCGCGGCCATCAGGGCCGGGCTGAAGCTGGTACCCGGGCGTGGCAGGGGGGCTCGACAGCGCCCCCTGGAACGGGGTTTGAACACTTGTCCATATATCAAACACGCTTGCATGTAATAATCTGAAACTCGGTACACTTATAGATCTCATCGGGCCAAACAACTTTCGTGCTCTAAGTTTTACGTCAGCCCAACAGGAAGTCGGTTATTATGGGTTGTTTGGAAACTCATTTTCTATATTTTTCTTACGACTATTCGGGCACTTTTGGGGCCCTTAACGTGCTCGAAAACTCTTGAAACTTTGCACACAGGTCAGAACCCGCGGCCATCAGGGCCGGGCTGAAGATGGTACCCGGGCGTGGCAGGGGGGCTCGACAGCGCCCCCTGGAACGGGGTCCGAAAACTTGGTCCATAAATCAAACACACTTGCATGTAATAATATGAAACTCGGTACACATATAGATCTCATCGGTTCATATATACTTCATGCTCTTACTTTTTACCCCATCCCAACAGGAAGTCGGCTATTTAGGGTTGTTTGTTAAACGCATGCAATGGAATTTAAAGTACTTCTCCTAGAGAATTCAAAGAAATGCCACGAAACTCGGTCAGCATGAAGTCAAGACATTGAGGATGAAAAATTGCCAGGGGATTTTTGATATCTCGAACGGTTTGGCCGTGGCGAGGAAACGAATTTATGGCGAGAAACGTGAAACAGGAAGTGTGTTATAACTTCAGCATACATTAGCTGATCTTAACGAAACTTCACCAGTGTGTTCGCTTTAAGAGGCCGATCACATGGATGTGACTATTGTGAGTCAAAGTTATAGCGCCACCAACTGGCAGCAGGAAGTGTGTCACTTTCAAAATGCTTTGAAATCACCCTCTTATTTTAACCCGATTTGCTTCAAACTTCATCTGTATAATGTAAATACACGGCAGATGTAGACCTGTGAAAGGATTATTGATATATTAGATACTGTTGCCGTGGCAACGCATCAAACTTTAATATTCTTTGTTGATGCTTTTGAGACTCTTAACATACTTGAAATAACATGAAACTCGACAGACACATCACATTTATTAGCCAGTAGACATGTGCAAAGTTTCAGAAATGGGCGTGGTGCAGGGGCTCAGTAGCGCCACCTTTTGACAAAAGTGGGGGTGTTAGTTCTATAGTTTTACCTACTATCATAAAACTCGGTACGCATATTGTTCAGATCAAGCCGGACAACTTTCTAATTTACTGTCATTAGCTCAGACCAAGAGGGAGTCAGATATTTTAGTTTGAATGTGGATGTTTCTGAGAATTTTCTCTCCCTCTCTTTCCGTCTCTGTGTGTGAGGGATTTGTCTATTGATTTTAATGCATTTCAAGGTTTCAGGGGATTTTGGGACTCTTAACGTGCTCAAAAACTTTTGAAATTTTGCACACAGGTCAGAACCCACGGCCATCAGGGCCGGGCTGAAGCTGGTACCCGGGCGTGGCAGGGGGGCTCAACAGCGCCCCCTTGAACGGGGTCCGACAATTTGGTCCATATATTCAACACGCTTGCATGAATTAATATGAAACTCAGTACACATATAGATCTCATCGGGCCAAACATTTTACCCCTGGTCAAGTTTTACGCCAGCCCAACAGGAAGTCGGCTATTATGGGTTGTTTGGAAAACGCTTGCTGTGGAATTTGAAGTACTACTCCTAGGCAATTCATTCAATCATCGCCAAACTAGGCGTGCATGAAGTCAAGACATTGAGGATGCTAAATTGCTGACGGATTTTTGATATCTCGAACGGTTTGGCCGTGGCGAGGAAATGAATTTTCATGACTAAAAAAGGACATATAAAGTGTGTTATAACTTAGTTAGATTTACCTACAGTTACAAAACTCAGCTTGTATATTCTTCTCCTCAAGCCAAACAACTTTCTAATTTACAGTCAATAGCTCCAACCCTCAGAAAGTCAGATATTGTGGTTTGAATGTGGATTTCATGAAATGGTATCTCTCTCTGTCACTCTTTGACAGAGAGAGGGCCCCCTCCCATTCTATGTGTGTGTGTGTGTGTGGCTGTCTGTGTGGGGAGGGAGGGGGAGGGAGGGCTGGTGTCTGTGTTTATATGTGTGTGTGTGGCTGGCTGGCTGTTACAGTGACATGATATTAAGCCTTTCATTGCTGTGTGATTTTTCCTGCATTAAAGGATAAAGAAATCTCTAAGGCCTTGTCTTTTTGCATAACAATTTTGTATTTTTTTTAAATTACAAAATATGCACAGAACCAAGATCTTTTAAATGTATAGTTTGCTTTAAATAAAATTAAGATTGTATTGGTAATTGAAGCTGAATGAATTTAAAATGAATGTGCTATATTTCAGAACAATATATTTGTTTTCCTTTAAATTGTAAAACACTAACTTTATTCTCATCTGAATTATAAATAATTTATTCCTGTATAAAATAAAAACACATTTGAATTTTTCTTTTTTAATCAATGTAGAATGTGTAATTGAAAAATAAACAGATTAGGGCTCTGAGGACAATAAATGAAAATCAATGCGATGTGGTGAATGTCCAAAAGATGGCACCCACAGACTGTTTTAAATGGGGTTGGATAAATATTTTTTGCTTTTAGACAGTGTGTGCGTGTGATTTTAGTTTGGTGACAGTTGTAGGTTACAGTTTGACAAGAGTTTATAGTTTGAAAAAAGCACTTTGTTGTGTTTTATTGGACGGAGTATGTTTTTATGTGTAACAGTTCAATCGCACCCGCACCTCACACACACACACACACACACACACACACACACACACACATATTGAAACCTGAGTGAAGTACAAAGCCCATAATAAAGAATAGTTTAGCATCCAAATACATCGCAAATGTTGAAACAGTTTGATTCTAATGAGAGAGTTACGTGAGCCAAACACCACTTACTTTCACTTTCGCTTTCAATTATTTCGGTTAATTCTTAATTATAGTTTTTTTGAATTCTTGTTCTGTTCTGAATATCATTAAATTTAAAGAATTGCTTGTGTAATATTTTGAGTGTATCATCAAAACAGAATAATTCTCTCGGTTTAGTGATTCCCTAGTTTTTTTTATTGTTTTCATTGTTCTCAGGTAAGGCAAGTGATATATATATATATATATGTATTTTTTATATATATATATATAATTTATATATATATATATATATATATATATATATATATATATATATATATATATATATATATATAAATATAGCTGCGAGCAGCGATGAAGGGCCAAAGCCGGCGGCACCGCCACTCCGGTGCCTTTAGGTAACTAAAGGCACCGGGGTTGCGGTGCCACCGGCTTGGGCCCGTAATCGCTGCTCGCAGCTATATTTATTATTATTATTATTATTATTATTATTATTTTACTACCTTTTGGGGGCCTTAACGTGCTCAAAAACTCTTGAAACTTTGCACACGGGTCAGAACCCGCGGCCATCAGGGCCGGGCTGAAGCTGGTACCCGGGCGTGGCAGGGGGGCTCGACAGCGCCCCCTGGAACGGGGTTTGAACACTTGTCCATATATCAAACACGCTTGCATGTAATAATCTGAAACTCGGTACACTTATAGATCTCATCGGGCCAAACAACTTTCGTGCTCTAAGTTTTACGTCAGCCCAACAGGAAGTCGGTTATTATGGGTTGTTTGGAAACTCATTTTCTATATTTTTCTTACGACTATTCGGGCACTTTTGGGGCCCTTAACGTGCTCGAAAACTCTTGAAACTTTGCACACAGGTCAGAACCCGCGGCCATCAGGGCCGGGCTGAAGATGGTACCCGGGCGTGGCAGGGGGGCTCGACAGCGCCCCCTGGAACGGGGTCCGAAAACTTGGTCCATAAATCAAACACACTTGCATGTAATAATATGAAACTCGGTACACATATAGATCTCATCGGTTCATATATACTTCATGCTCTTACTTTTTACCCCATCCCAACAGGAAGTCGGCTATTTAGGGTTGTTTGTTAAACGCATGCAATGGAATTTAAAGTACTTCTCCTAGAGAATTCAAAGAAATGCCACGAAACTCGGTCAGCATGAAGTCAAGACATTGAGGATGAAAAATTGCCAGGGGATTTTTGATATCTCGAACGGTTTGGCCGTGGCGAGGAAACGAATTTATGGCGAGAAACGTGAAACAGGAAGTGTGTTATAACTTCAGCATACATTAGCTGATCTTAACGAAACTTCACCAGTGTGTTCGCTTTAAGAGGCCGATCACATGGATGTGACTATTGTGAGTCAAAGTTATAGCGCCACCAACTGGCAGCAGGAAGTGTGTCACTTTCAAAATGCTTTGAAATCACCCTCTTATTTTAACCCGATTTGCTTCAAACTTCATCTGTATAATGTAAATACACGGCAGATGTAGACCTGTGAAAGGATTATTGATATATTAGATACTGTTGCCGTGGCAACGCATCAAACTTTAATATTCTTTGTTGATGCTTTTGAGACTCTTAACATACTTGAAATAACATGAAACTCGACAGACACATCACATTTATTAGCCAGTAGACATGTGCAAAGTTTCAGAAACGGGCGTGGTGCAGGGGCTCAGTAGCGCCACCTTTTGACAAAAGTGGGGGTGTTAGTTCTATAGTTTTACCTACAATCATAAAACTCGGTACGCATATTGTTCAGATCAAGCCGGACAACTTTCTAATTTACTGTCATTAGCTCAGACCAAGAGGGAGTCAGATATTTTAGTTTGAATGTGGATGTTTCTGAGAATTTTCTCTCCCTCTCTTTCCGTCTCTGTGTGTGAGGGATTTGTCTATTGATTTTAATGCATTTCAAGGTTTCAGGGGATTTTGGGACTCTTAACGTGCTCAAAAACTTTTGAAATTTTGCACACAGGTCAGAACCCACGGCCATCAGGGCCGGGCTGAAGCTGGTACCCGGGCGTGGCAGGGGGGCTCAACAGCGCCCCCTTGAACGGGGTCCGACAATTTGGTCCATATATTCAACACGCTTGCATGAATTAATATGAAACTCAGTACACATATAGATCTCATCGGGCCAAACATTTTACCCCTGGTCAAGTTTTACGCCAGCCCAACAGGAAGTCGGCTATTATGGGTTGTTTGGAAAACGCTTGCTGTGGAATTTGAAGTACTACTCCTAGGCAATTCATTCAATCATCGCCAAACTAGGCGTGCATGAAGTCAAGACATTGAGGATGCTAAATTGCTGACGGATTTTTGATATCTCGAACGGTTTGGCCGTGGCGAGGAAATGAATTTTCATGACTAAAAAAGGACATATAAAGTGTGTTATAACTTAGTTAGATTTACCTACAGTTACAAAACTCAGCTTGTATATTCTTCTCCTCAAGCCAAACAACTTTCTAATTTACAGTCAATAGCTCCAACCCTCAGAAAGTCAGATATTGTGGTTTGAATGTGGATTTCATGAAATGGTATCTCTCTCTGTCACTCTTTGACAGAGAGAGGGCCCCCTCCCATTCTATGTGTGTGTGTGTGTGTGGCTGTCTGTGTGGGGAGGGAGGGGGAGGGAGGGCTGGTGTCTGTGTTTATATGTGTGTGTGTGGCTGGCTGGCTGTTACAGTGACATGATATTAAGCCTTTCATTGCTGTGTGATTTTTCCTGCATTAAAGGATAAAGAAATCTCTAAGGCCTTGTCTTTTTGCATAACAATTTTGTATTTTTTTTAAATTACAAAATATGCACAGAACCAAGATCTTTTAAATGTATAGTTTGCTTTAAATAAAATTAAGATTGTATTGGTAATTGAAGCTGAATGAATTTAAAATGAATGTGCTATATTTCAGAACAATATATTTGTTTTCCTTTAAATTGTAAAACACTAACTTTATTCTCATCTGAATTATAAATAATTTATTCCTGTATAAAATAAAAACACATTTGAATTTTTCTTTTTTAATCAATGTAGAATGTGTAATTGAAAAATAAACAGATTAGGGCTCTGAGGACAATAAATGAAAATCAATGCGATGTGGTGAATGTCCAAAAGATGGCACCCACAGACTGTTTTAAATGGGGTTGGATAAATATTTTTTGCTTTTAGACAGTGTGTGCGTGTGATTTTAGTTTGGTGACAGTTGTAGGTTACAGTTTGACAAGAGTTTATAGTTTGAAAAAAGCACTTTGTTGTGTTTTATTGGACGGAGTATGTTTTTATGTGTAACAGTTCAATCGCACCCGCACCTCACACACACACACACACACACACACACACACACACATATTGAAACCTGAGTGAAGTACAAAGCCCATAATAAAGAATAGTTTAGCATCCAAATACATCGCAAATGTTGAAACAGTTTGATTCTAATGAGAGAGTTACGTGAGCCAAACACCACTTACTTTCACTTTCGCTTTCAATTATTTCGGTTAATTCTTAATTATAGTTTTTTTGAATTCTTGTTCTGTTCTGAATATCATTAAATTTAAAGAATTGCTTGTGTAATATTTTGAGTGTATCATCAAAACAGAATAATTCTCTCGGTTTAGTGATTCCCTAGTTTTTTTTATTGTTTTCATTGTTCTCAGGTAAGGCAAGTGAGATATATATATATATATATATATATATATATATATATATAAAAATATATATATATATATATATATATGTATTTTTTATATATATATATATAATTTTTATATATATATATATATATATATATATATATATATATATATAAATATAGCTGCGAGCAGCGATGAAGGGCCAAAGCCGGCGGCACCGCCACCCCGGTGCCTTTAGGTAACTAAAGGAACCAGGGTTGCGGTGCCACCGGCTTGGGCCCGTAATCGCTGCTCGCAGCTATATTTATTATTATTATTATTTTACTACCTTTTGGGCACTTTTGGGGGCCTTAACGTGCTCGAAAACTCTTGAAACTTTGCACACATCTCAGAACCCGCGGCCATCAGGGCCGGGCTGAAGCTGGTACCCGGGCGTGGCAGGGGGGCTCGACAGCGCCCCCTGGAACGGGGTTTGAACACTTGGTCCATAAATCAAACACGCTTGCATGTAATAATATGAAACTCAGTACACATATAGATCTCATCGGTTCATATATACTTCATGCTCTTACTTTTTACCCCAGCCCAACAGGAAGTCGGCTATTAAGGGTTGTTTGGAAAACACATGCAATGGAATGTGAAATACTCCTCCTAGAGAATTCAAACACACGGCACGAAACTCGGTCAGCATGAAGTCAAGACACTGAGGATGAAAAATTGCCAGGGGATTTTTGATATCTCGAACGGTTTGGCCGTGGCGAGTAAACGAAATTATGGCGAGAAACGTGAAACAGGAAGTGTGTTATAACTACTGCATACATTAACTAATCTTGATGAAACTTCAGCAGTGTGTTCGTTGTAAGAGCCCGATCACATGGATGTGACTATTGTGAGTCAAAGTTATAGCGCCACCAACTGGAAGCAGGAAGTGTGTCACTTTCAAAATGCTTTTAAATCACCCTCTTATTTTTACCCGATTTGCTTCAAACTTCATGTGCATAATGTAGACACACGCCAGATGTAGACCTGTGAAAGGATTATTGATATCTTAGATACTGTTGCCATGGCAATGCATCAAACATTAATATTCCTTTTTTTAAGCTTTTTCATGCTTTTTTATGCTTTCGGGCACTTTTGGGGTTCTTAACGTGCTCGAAAACTCTTGAAACTTTGCACACGGGACAAAACCCGCGGCCATCAGGGCCAGGCTGAAGCTGGTACCCGGGCGTGGCAGGGGGGCTCGACAGCGCCCCCTTGAACGGGTCAGACAATTTGGTCCATATATCCAACACGCTTTACCCTATTTGCTTCAAACTTGATGTGTATAATGTAGACACAAGCCAGATGTAGACCTGTGAAAGGATTGTTGATATCTTAGATGCTGTTGCCGTGACAACGCATCAAACTTTAATATTCTTTTTGGATACTTTTGAGATTCTTAGCGCACTTTTGGGGCCCTTAACGTGCTCAAAAACTCTTGAAACTTTGCACACGGGTCAGAAACCGCGGCCATCAGGGCCGGGCTGAAGCTGGTACCCGGGCGTGGCAGGGGGGCTCGACAGCGCCCCCTGGAATGGGGTCCGAAAACTTGGTCCATAAATCAAACAGGCTTTACCCGATTTGCTTCAAACTTGATGTGTATAATGTAGACACACGCCAGATTTAGACCTGTGAAAGGATTGTTGATATCTTAGATGCTGTTGCCGTGACAACGCATCAAACTTTAATATTCTTTTTGGATACTTTTGAGACTCTCAGCGCACTTTGGGGGCCCTTAACGTGCTCAAAAACTCTTGAAACTTTGCACACGGGTCAGAACCCGTGGCCATCAGGGCCGGGCTGAAGCTGGTACCCGGGCGTGGCAGGGGGGCTCGACAGTGCCCCCTGGAACGGGGTCCGAAAACTTGGTCCATAAATCAAACACGCTTGAATGTAATAATATGAAACTCGGTACACATATAGATCTCATCGATTCATATATCCTTTGTACTTTTACTTTTTACCCCATCCCAACAGGAAGTCGGCTATTATGGTTTGTTTGGAAGCGTATGCCCCTGGAATTCGATATACTCCTCCTAGAGAATTCAACCAATCGCCACGAAACTCGGTCAGCATGAAGTCAAGACATTGAGGATGAAAAGTTGCCAGGGGATTTTTGATATCTCGAACGGTTTGGCTGTGGCGAGGAAACGAATTTATGGCGAATAAAGGAAACAGGAAGTGTGTTATAACTTCTGCATACATTAACTGATCTTGATGAAACTTCAACAGTGTGTTCGCTGTAAGAGTCCGATCACATGGATGTGACTATTGTGAGTCAAAGTTATAGCGCCACCAACTGGCAGCAGGAAGTGTGTCACTTCCTAAAGGCTTTGAAATCACCCTCTTATTTTTACCCAATTTGCTTCAAACTTTATGTGTATAATGTAGACACACGGCAGATGTAGACCTGAGAAAGGATTATTGATATCTTAGATACTGTTGCCGTGGCAACGCATCAAACTTTATTATTCTTTGTTGATGCTTTTGAGACTCTTAACATACTTGAAATTGCATGAAACCCGACAGACACATCACATTTATTAGACAGTAGACATGTGCAGAGTTTCAGAAACGGGCATGGTGAGAGCAATTAGAGAATAATGTTTAAGTTTAAAAACAGCCAGAATGGTTGTTTAGTCAAAAAATTTTTTTTTCCAAATCATACATAGTGTTATACTGCCCTCTTGTGTTCAAAATCAGGTAAAAAGCGAAAGTAAAATAAGGACGTCTGCACAATTCATTAATAATGGTGCAGAGTAGAGTGAGCTTTTTCAATTAATTCCTATGGAAGTAGGAATGAACTAAACAACGTTCGCTCTGTTCTGCTCGTCCCTCACCGTGGGCGCGCAGAGTTATGAATGCCCGTGCAGCCGTGAGCATTTTAGTTTCATTTTAAAATTAGCGCCATTTCGGGGGACGTATTACTTTAATTTATTTAACAAAAACACAATGTTGTGTTTAATTGCGAGTGTACACAAATATAAGTAAACACTTTGACGTTTGAATGATGTCCTGTATGAAGAAAATGACGGAGTATGTTTCACTGTTCAATCGCGCTGAGCCACCCAGACCCCCACACACACACTGACACACACACACACACACACACACACACACACACACACACACAAACACACACACACACACACACACAATAATAAAACATTCAACCTAACATATACAAATTACACTGCTATGTTGAAATAGTCAGTAGTACAATTTGTATCATTCACAGTAAGCACCGCTCCACTGTGATTTTTCCAAGCACATTTTTGCACAAGTGAAGAGGATGATTTTTTCCGTCGATATTGGAACGTGAGTGAAGTACAAAGCCTGTAATAAAGAATAGTTTAGCATCCAAATACATCGCAAATGTTGCAACATTTAGATTCTAAAGAGAGATTTACGTGAGCCTAACACCACTTACTTTTACTTTTGTTTTAAATTATTTCGTTTTGGCTTTATTATAGTTATTTTTTTATTTGTGTTCTGTTCTGAATATCATTAAATTTAAAGGATTTGTTGTGGAATATTTTGAGTGTATAATCAAATAACACTAAACCGTCACTAGGTGTCGCCAGGCGACCGTCTTAATGAGCGGGTCATTGATTCATTCGTTCAAACGATTCGTTTGAACGACTGAGTCATTCATGAATGAGACAGATGTTTATGGATTGGTCATTGAATCTTTGAGTCAACCAATTTGTTCAAAATGCTGAATCATTCAGTAATGAGAAAACACGTTGCTGTGAGATGCAATGGTTCTGCTGTGATCTTTGTTTAACTATTTTCGCTGCTGAAACAGAAGAACAGTCAATATTGCATCTAAAATGTAAGTGACTTGACACGTGTGTGTGTGTGTGTGTGTGTGTGTGTGCGTGTGAGTGCGTGCGTGCGTGTGTGTGTGTGTGTGTGTGTGTGTGTGCAATCAATCCCAGGTAAGAGGCATGAATAATGAGAATTGGACTTCTAGGAGTGAGGTTAATATTCCGGAGATGGTTCCCTCGGATTGTGAAAAGGAGGCGGCGCGGGAGTGGCCAGGCATTGCGCTACTTCTGTTTCAAAGTTTAAAACAATGCTAATATCATTTTTTTGAACGATTTCATTACAAATGTTTATTTTATATATTTATAAAATATTATAAAATATAATAACTATGTTTTGTCCTATTAACAAAAGACAGGCAATGTACTATTAACAAATGTTAATAGTTTTTTAAAAGTTAAAATGATACTTTATGCATTTGTTTTGTGTCAGATGATTAACAATATAAATTAAACAAAGCTTAAAACAAACAAAATAATAAAACGAAAACAAAGCTTGAACATTTTATTTAATTGAAAAGCCTTTTTGAAATAAAATGTGTTTTTTTCCCTCTGAAATAGCAAAAGCATCGCACACTTAGCTGTACCTGCTCTAAATAAATAATAGTATTTAAATAAAAATACAAAATCGAAATAAATAAATTATATAAAACAAAATCAAATCAAAGAAAATAAATCTTATTAAAGTTATGCAGGCACACATTTAACAATAATTTTCAAGTGACAAATAAAATCAATCAAAATTCCTTACACATGGAGTTAATCCTGACGATTCCTGAGGCGCCTTTCCTCATGACACTCGCTTTTTTTTTCGAAGATATATTTTCTTTGGTTTGATTTTGTTTTTGTAATAATTTATTTTATTTAGTTCGATTTTGTATTTTTATTGAATTACTCTTTTTTATTTAGAGCAGGTACAGCTAGTGTGTGATGCTTTTGCTATTTCAGAGGAAAACAATAATTTTATTTAATTAATAATTTTTGTTTCAGTCCACCATATAATTATGTTGTGTTTGATCTATGGAAAAAAGTTAGTTGTGAAATGGTTGAATATTAACAAAAGTTAATAGTTTTTTACAAGTTAGAATAATACGATATATATATATATATAAACAAGCCGGTGGCACCGCCACCCCGGTGCCTTTACGGTTACTGTGCATGACGGGCAATATCGTAACTCCGCTTTGACCTTTGAGAAGATGTGTGCTATAGAGCTTGCATTGGTGTGGGCTCTGCAAAAGTGTGTGTGTGTGTGTGAGGCGTGATTGAACAATGTAGACATATATATATATATATATATATAAAGGCACCGGGGTGGCGGTGCCACCGGCTTGTTTATATATATATATATATATATATATATATATATATATATATATATATATATGAATATAGCTGCGAGCAGCGATGAAGGGCCAAAGCCGGCGGCACCGCCACTAGGTAACTAAAGGCACCGGGGTTGCGGTGCCACCGGCTTGGGCCCGTAATCGCTGCTCGCAGCTATATTTTATTATTATTATTATTATTTTACTACCTTTTGGGCACTTTTGGGGGCCTTAACGTGCTCGAAAACTCTTGAAACTTTGCACACATCTCAGAACCCGCGGCCATCAGGGCCGGGCTGAAGCTGGTACCCGGGCGTGGCAGGGGGGCTCGACAGCGCCCCCTGGAACGGGGTTTGAACACTTGGTCCATAAATCAAACACGCTTGCATGTAATAATATGAAACTCAGTACACATATAGATCTCATCGGTTCATATATACTTCATGCTCTTACTTTTTACCCCAGCCCAACAGGAAGTCGGCTATTAAGGGTTGTTTGGAAAACACATGCAATGGAATGTGAAATACTCCTCCTAGAGAATTCAAACACACGGCACGAAACTCGGTCAGCATGAAGTCAAGACACTGAGGATGAAAAATTGCCAGGGGATTTTTGATATCTCGAACGGTTTGGCCGTGGCGAGTAAACGAAATTATGGCGAGAAACGTGAAACAGGAAGTGTGTTATAACTACTGCATACATTAACTAATCTTGATGAAACTTCAGCAGTGTGTTCGTTGTAAGAGCCCGATCACATGGATGTGACTATTGTGAGTCAAAGTTATAGCGCCACCAACTGGAAGCAGGAAGTGTGTCACTTTCAAAATGCTTTTAAATCACCCTCTTATTTTTACCCGATTTGCTTCAAACTTCATGTGCATAATGTAGACACACGCCAGATGTAGACCTGTGAAAGGATTATTGATATCTTAGATACTGTTGCCATGGCAATGCATCAAACATTAATATTCCTTTTTTTAAGCTTTTTCATGCTTTTTTATGCTTTCGGGCACTTTTGGGGTTCTTAACGTGCTCGAAAACTCTTGAAACTTTGCACACGGGACAAAACCCGCGGCCATCAGGGCCAGGCTGAAGCTGGTACCCGGGCGTGGCAGGGGGGCTCGACAGCGCCCCCTTGAACGGGTCAGACAATTTGGTCCATATATCCAACACGCTTTACCCTATTTGCTTCAAACTTGATGTGTATAATGTAGACACAAGCCAGATGTAGACCTGTGAAAGGATTGTTGATATCTTAGATGCTGTTGCCGTGACAACGCATCAAACTTTAATATTCTTTTTGGATACTTTTGAGATTCTTAGCGCACTTTTGGGGCCCTTAACGTGCTCAAAAACTCTTGAAACTTTGCACACGGGTCAGAAACCGCGGCCATCAGGGCCGGGCTGAAGCTGGTACCCGGGCGTGGCAGGGGGGCTCGACAGCGCCCCCTGGAATGGGGTCCGAAAACTTGGTCCATAAATCAAACAGGCTTTACCCGATTTGCTTCAAACTTGATGTGTATAATGTAGACACACACCAGATTTAGACCTGTGAAAGGATTGTTGATATCTTAGATGCTGTTGCCGTGACAACGCATCAAACTTTAATATTCTTTTTGGATACTTTTGAGACTCTCAGCGCACTTTGGGGGCCCTTAACGTGCTCAAAAACTCTTGAAACTTTGCACACGGGTCAGAACCCGTGGCCATCAGGGCCGGGCTGAAGCTGGTACCCGGGCGTGGCAGGGGGGCTCGACAGTGCCCCCTGGAACGGGGTCCGAAAACTTGGTCCATAAATCAAACACGCTTGAATGTAATAATATGAAACTCGGTACACATATAGATCTCATCGATTCATATATCCTTTGTACTTTTACTTTTTACCCCAGCCCAACAGGAAGTCGGCTATTATGGTTTGTTTGGAAGCGTATGCCCCTGGAATTCGATATACTCCTCCTAGAGAATTCAACCAATCGCCACGAAACTCGGTCAGCATGAAGTCAAGACATTGAGGATGAAAAGTTGCCAGGGGATTTTTGATATCTCGAACGGTTTGGCTGTGGCGAGGAAACGAATTTATGGCGAATAAAGGAAACAGGAAGTGTGTTATAACTTCTGCATACATTAACTGATCTTGATGAAACTTCAGCAGTGTGTTCGCTGTAAGAGTCCGATCACATGGATGTGACTATTGTGAGTCAAAGTTATAGCGCCACCAACTGGCAGCAGGAAGTGTGTCACTTCCTAAAGGCTTTGAAATCACCCTCTTATTTTTACCCAATTTGCTTCAAACTTTATGTGTATAATGTAGACACACGGCAGATGTAGACCTGAGAAAGGATTATTGATATCTTAGATACTGTTGCCGTGGCAACGCATCAAACTTTATTATTCTTTGTTGATGCTTTTGAGACTCTTAACATACTTGAAATTGCATGAAACCCGACAGACACATCACATTTATTAGACAGTAGACATGTGCAGAGTTTCAGAAACGGGCATGGTGAGAGCAATTAGAGAATAATGTTTAAGTTTAAAAACAGCCAGAATGGTTGTTTAGTCAAAAAAATTTTTTTTCCAAATCATACATAGTGTTATACTGCCCTCTTGTGTTCAAAATCAGGTAAAAAGCGAAAGTAAAATAAGGACGTCTGCACAATTCATTAATAATGGTGCAGAGTAGAGTGAGCTTTTTCAATTAATTCCTATGGAAGTAGGAATGAACTAAACAACGTTCGCTCTGTTCTGCTCGTCCCTCACCGTGGGCGCGCAGAGTTATGAATGCCCGTGCAGCCGTGAGCATTTTAGTTTCATTTTAAAATTAGCGCCATTTCGGGGGACGTATTACTTTAATTTATTTAACAAAAACACAATGTTGTGTTTAATTGCGAGTGTACACAAATATAAGTAAACACTTTGACGTTTGAATGATGTCCTGTATGAAGAAAATGACGGAGTATGTTTCACTGTTCAATCGCGCTGAGCCACCCAGACCCCCACACACACACTGACACACACACACACACACACACACACACACACACACACACACACACACACACACACACACACACACACACAAACACACACACACACACACACACAATAATAAAACATTCAACCTAACATATACAAATTACACTGCTATGTTGAAATAGTCAGTAGTACAATTTGTATCATTCACAGTAAGCACCGCTCCACTGTGATTTTTCCAAGCACATTTTTGCACAAGTGAAGAGGATGATTTTTTCCGTCAATATTGGAACGTGAGTGAAGTACAAAGCCTGTAATAAAGAATAGTTTAGCATCCAAATACATCGCAAATGTTGCAACATTTAGATTCTAAAGAGAGATTTACGTGAGCCTAACACCACTTACTTTTACTTTTGTTTTAAATTATTTCGTTTTGGCTTTATTATAGTTATTTTTTTATTTGTGTTCTGTTCTGAATATCATTAAATTTAAAGGATTTGTTGTGGAATATTTTGAGTGTATAATCAAATAACACTAAACCGTCACTAGGTGTCGCCAGGCGACCGTCTTAATGAGCGGGTCATTGATTCATTCGTTCAAACGATTCGTTTGAACGACTGAGTCATTCATGAATGAGACAGATGTTTATGGATTGGTCATTGAATCTTTGAGTCAACCAATTTGTTCAAAATGCTGAATCATTCAGTAATGAGAAAACACGTTGCTGTGAGATGCAATGGTTCTGCTGTGATCTTTGTTTAACTATTTTCGCTGCTGAAACAGAAGAACAGTCAATATTGCATCTAAAATGTAAGTGACTTGACACGTGTGTGTGTGTGTGTGTGTGTGTGTGCGTGTGAGTGCGTGCGTGCGTGTGTGTGTGTGTGTGTGTGTGTGTGTGTGTGCAATCAATCCCAGGTAAGAGGCATGAATAATGAGAATTGGACTTCTAGGAGTGAGGTTAATATTCCGGAGATGGTTCCCTCGGATTGTGAAAAGGAGGCGGCGCGGGAGTGGCCAGGCATTGCGCTACTTCTGTTTCAAAGTTTAAAACAATGCTAATATCATTTTTTTGAACGATTTCATTACAAATGTTTATTTTATATATTTATAAAATATTATAAAATATAATAACTATGTTTTGTCCTATTAACAAAAGACAGGCAATGTACTATTAACAAATGTTAATAGTTTTTTAAAAGTTAAAATGATACTTTATGCATTTGTTTTGTGTCAGATGATTAACAATATAAATTAAACAAAGCTTAAAACAAACAAAATAATAAAACGAAAACAAAGCTTGAACATTTTATTTAATTGAAAAGCCTTTTTGAAATAAAATGTGTTTTTTTCCCTCTGAAATAGCAAAAGCATCGCACACTTAGCTGTACCTGCTCTAAATAAATAATAGTATTTAAATAAAAATACAAAATCGAAATAAATAAATTATATAAAACAAAATCAAATCAAAGAAAATAAATCTTATTAAAGTTATGCAGGCACACATTTAACAATAATTTTCAAGTGACAAATAAAATCAATCAAAATTCCTTACACATGGAGTTAATCCTGACGATTCCTGAGGCGCCTTTCCTCATGACACTCGCTTTTTTTTTCGAAGATATATTTTCTTTGGTTTGATTTTGTTTTTGTAATAATTTATTTTATTTAGTTCGATTTTGTATTTTTATTGAATTACTCTTTTTTATTTAGAGCAGGTACAGCTAGTGTGTGATGCTTTTGCTATTTCAGAGGAAAACAATAATTTTATTTAATTAATAATTTTTGTTTCAGTCCACCATATAATTATGTTGTGTTTGATCTATGGAAAAAAGTTAGTTGTGAAATGGTTGAATATTAACAAAAGTTAATAGTTTTTTACAAGTTAGAATAATACGATATATATATATATATAAACAAGCCGGTGGCACCGCCACCCCGGTGCCTTTACGGTTACTGTGCATGACGGGCAATATCGTAACTCCGCTTTGACCTTTGAGAAGATGTGTGCTATAGAGCTTGCATTGGTGTGGGCTCTGCAAAAGTGTGTGTGTGTGTGTGAGGTGTGATTGAACAATGTAGACATATATATATATATATATATATATATAAAGGCACCGGGGGTGGCGGTGCCACCGGCTTGTTTATATATATATATATATATATATATATATATATATATATATATATATATATATATATATGAATATAGCTGCGAGCAGCGATGAAGGGCCAAAGCCGGCGGCACCGCCACTCCGGTGCCTTTAGGTAACTAAAGGCACCGGGGTTGCGGTGCCACCGGCTTGGGCCCGTAATCGCTGCTCGCAGCTATATTTTATTATTATTATTATTATTTTACTACCTTTTGGGCACTTTTGGGGGCCTTAACGTGCTCGAAAACTCTTGAAACTTTGCACACATCTCAGAACCCGCGGCCATCAGGGCCGGGCTGAAGCTGGTACCCGGGCGTGGCAGGGGGGCTCGACAGCGCCCCCTGGAACGGGGTTTGAACACTTGGTCCATAAATCAAACACGCTTGCATGTAATAATATGAAACTCAGTACACATATAGATCTCATCGGTTCATATATACTTCATGCTCTTACTTTTTACCCCAGCCCAACAGGAAGTCGGCTATTAAGGGTTGTTTGGAAAACACATGCAATGGAATGTGAAATACTCCTCCTAGAGAATTCAAACACACGGCACGAAACTCGGTCAGCATGAAGTCAAGACACTGAGGATGAAAAATTGCCAGGGGATTTTTGATATCTCGAACGGTTTGGCCGTGGCGAGTAAACGAAATTATGGCGAGAAACGTGAAACAGGAAGTGTGTTATAACTACTGCATACATTAACTAATCTTGATGAAACTTCAGCAGTGTGTTCGTTGTAAGAGCCCGATCACATGGATGTGACTATTGTGAGTCAAAGTTATAGCGCCACCAACTGGAAGCAGGAAGTGTGTCACTTTCAAAATGCTTTTAAATCACCCTCTTATTTTTACCCGATTTGCTTCAAACTTCATGTGCATAATGTAGACACACGCCAGATGTAGACCTGTGAAAGGATTATTGATATCTTAGATACTGTTGCCATGGCAATGCATCAAACATTAATATTCCTTTTTTTAAGCTTTTTCATGCTTTTTTATGCTTTCGGGCACTTTTGGGGTTCTTAACGTGCTCGAAAACTCTTGAAACTTTGCACACGGGACAAAACCCGCGGCCATCAGGGCCAGGCTGAAGCTGGTACCCGGGCGTGGCAGGGGGGCTCGACAGCGCCCCCTTGAACGGGTCAGACAATTTGGTCCATATATCCAACACGCTTTACCCTATTTGCTTCAAACTTGATGTGTATAATGTAGACACAAGCCAGATGTAGACCTGTGAAAGGATTGTTGATATCTTAGATGCTGTTGCCGTGACAACGCATCAAACTTTAATATTCTTTTTGGATACTTTTGAGATTCTTAGCGCACTTTTGGGGCCCTTAACGTGCTCAAAAACTCTTGAAACTTTGCACACGGGTCAGAAACCGCGGCCATCAGGGCCGGGCTGAAGCTGGTACCCGGGCGTGGCAGGGGGGCTCGACAGCGCCCCCTGGAATGGGGTCCGAAAACTTGGTCCATAAATCAAACAGGCTTTACCCGATTTGCTTCAAACTTGATGTGTATAATGTAGACACACGCCAGATTTAGACCTGTGAAAGGATTGTTGATATCTTAGATGCTGTTGCCGTGACAACGCATCAAACTTTAATATTCTTTTTGGATACTTTTGAGACTCTCAGCGCACTTTGGGGGCCCTTAACGTGCTCAAAAACTCTTGAAACTTTGCACACGGGTCAGAACCCGTGGCCATCAGGGCCGGGCTGAAGCTGGTACCCGGGCGTGGCAGGGGGGCTCGACAGTGCCCCCTGGAACGGGGTCCGAAAACTTGGTCCATAAATCAAACACGCTTGAATGTAATAATATGAAACTCGGTACACATATAGATCTCATCGATTCATATATCCTTTGTACTTTTACTTTTTACCCCAGCCCAACAGGAAGTCGGCTATTATGGTTTGTTTGGAAGCGTATGCCCCTGGAATTCGATATACTCCTCCTAGAGAATTCAACCAATCGCCACGAAACTCGGTCAGCATGAAGTCAAGACATTGAGGATGAAAAGTTGCCAGGGGATTTTTGATATCTCGAACGGTTTGGCTGTGGCGAGGAAACGAATTTATGGCGAATAAAGGAAACAGGAAGTGTGTTATAACTTCTGCATACATTAACTGATCTTGATGAAACTTCAGCAGTGTGTTCGCTGTAAGAGTCCGATCACATGGATGTGACTATTGTGAGTCAAAGTTATAGCGCCACCAACTGGCAGCAGGAAGTGTGTCACTTCCTAAAGGCTTTGAAATCACCCTCTTATTTTTACCCAATTTGCTTCAAACTTTATGTGTATAATGTAGACACACGGCAGATGTAGACCTGAGAAAGGATTATTGATATCTTAGATACTGTTGCCGTGGCAACGCATCAAACTTTATTATTCTTTGTTGATGCTTTTGAGACTCTTAACATACTTGAAATTGCATGAAACCCGACAGACACATCACATTTATTAGACAGTAGACATGTGCAGAGTTTCAGAAACGGGCATGGTGAGAGCAATTAGAGAATAATGTTTAAGTTTAAAAACAGCCAGAATGGTTGTTTAGTCAAAAAAATTTTTTTTCCAAATCATACATAGTGTTATACTGCCCTCTTGTGTTCAAAATCAGGTAAAAAGCGAAAGTAAAATAAGGACGTCTGCACAATTCATTAATAATGGTGCAGAGTAGAGTGAGCTTTTTCAATTAATTCCTATGGAAGTAGGAATGAACTAAACAACGTTCGCTCTGTTCTGCTCGTCCCTCACCGTGGGCGCGCAGAGTTATGAATGCCCGTGCAGCCGTGAGCATTTTAGTTTCATTTTAAAATTAGCGCCATTTCGGGGGACGTATTACTTTAATTTATTTAACAAAAACACAATGTTGTGTTTAATTGCGAGTGTACACAAATATAAGTAAACACTTTGACGTTTGAATGATGTCCTGTATGAAGAAAATGACGGAGTATGTTTCACTGTTCAATCGCGCTGAGCCACCCAGACCCCCACACACACACTGACACACACACACACACACACACACACACACACACACACACACACACACACACACACACACAAACACACACACACACACACACACAATAATAAAACATTCAACCTAACATATACAAATTACACTGCTATGTTGAAATAGTCAGTAGTACAATTTGTATCATTCACAGTAAGCACCGCTCCACTGTGATTTTTCCAAGCACATTTTTGCACAAGTGAAGAGGATGATTTTTTCCGTCGATATTGGAACGTGAGTGAAGTACAAAGCCTGTAATAAAGAATAGTTTAGCATCCAAATACATCGCAAATGTTGCAACATTTAGATTCTAAAGAGAGATTTACGTGAGCCTAACACCACTTACTTTTACTTTTGTTTTAAATTATTTCGTTTTGGCTTTATTATAGTTATTTTTTTATTTGTGTTCTGTTCTGAATATCATTAAATTTAAAGGATTTGTTGTGGAATATTTTGAGTGTATAATCAAATAACACTAAACCGTCACTAGGTGTCGCCAGGCGACCGTCTTAATGAGCGGGTCATTGATTCATTCGTTCAAACGATTCGTTTGAACGACTGAGTCATTCATGAATGAGACAGATGTTTATGGATTGGTCATTGAATCTTTGAGTCAACCAATTTGTTCAAAATGCTGAATCATTCAGTAATGAGAAAACACGTTGCTGTGAGATGCAATGGTTCTGCTGTGATCTTTGTTTAACTATTTTCGCTGCTGAAACAGAAGAACAGTCAATATTGCATCTAAAATGTAAGTGACTTGACACGTGTGTGTGTGTGTGTGTGTGTGTGTGCGTGTGAGTGCGTGCGTGCGTGTGTGTGTGTGTGTGTGTGTGTGTGTGCAATCAATCCCAGGTAAGAGGCATGAATAATGAGAATTGGACTTCTAGGAGTGAGGTTAATATTCCGGAGATGGTTCCCTCGGATTGTGAAAAGGAGGCGGCGCGGGAGTGGCCAGGCATTGCGCTACTTCTGTTTCAAAGTTTAAAACAATGCTAATATCATTTTTTTGAACGATTTCATTACAAATGTTTATTTTATATATTTATAAAATATTATAAAATATAATAACTATGTTTTGTCCTATTAACAAAAGACAGGCAATGTACTATTAACAAATGTTAATAGTTTTTTAAAAGTTAAAATGATACTTTATGCATTTGTTTTGTGTCAGATGATTAACAATATAAATTAAACAAAGCTTAAAACAAACAAAATAATAAAACGAAAACAAATCTTGAACATTTTATTTAATTGAAAAGCCTTTTTGAAATAAAATGTGTTTTTTTCCCTCTGAAATAGCAAAAGCATTGCACACTTAGCTGTACCTGCTCTAAATAAATAATAGTATTTAAATAAAAATACAAAATCGAAATAAATAAATTATATAAAACAAAATCAAATCAAAGAAAATAAATCTTATTAAAGTTATGCAGGCACACATTTAACAATAATTTTCAAGTGACAAATAAAATCAATCAAAATTCCTTACACATGGAGTTAATCCTGACGATTCCTGAGGCGCCTTTCCTCATGACACTCGCTTTTTTTTTCGAAGATATATTTTCTTTGGTTTGATTTTGTTTTTGTAATAATTTATTTTATTTAGTTCGATTTTGTATTTTTATTGAATTACTCTTTTTTATTTAGAGCAGGTACAGCTAGTGTGTGATGCTTTTGCTATTTCAGAGGAAAACAATAATTTTATTTAATTAATAATTTTTGTTTCAGTCCACCATATAATTATGTTGTGTTTGATCTATGGAAAAAAGTTAGTTGTGAAATGGTTGAATATTAACAAAAGTTAATAGTTTTTTACAAGTTAGAATAATACGATATATATATATATATAAACAAGCCGGTGGCACCGCCACCCCGGTGCCTTTACGGTTACTGTGCATGACGGGCAATATCGTAACTCCGCTTTGACCTTTGAGAAGATGTGTGCTATAGAGCTTGCATTGGTGTGGGCTCTGCAAAAGTGTGTGTGTGTGTGTGAGGCGTGATTGAACAATGTAGACATATATATATATATATATATATATATATATAAAGGCACCGGGGTGGCGGTGCCACCGGCTTGTTTATATATATATATATATATATATATATATATATATATATGAATATAGCTGCGAGCAGCGATGAAGGGCCAAAGCCGGCGGCACCGCCACTCCGGTGCCTTTAGGTAACTAAAGGCACCGGGGTTGCGGTGCCACCGGCTTGGGCCCGTAATCGCTGCTCGCAGCTATATTTTATTATTATTATTATTATTTTACTACCTTTTGGGCACTTTTGGGGGCCTTAACGTGCTCGAAAACTCTTGAAACTTTGCACACATCTCAGAACCCGCGGCCATCAGGGCCGGGCTGAAGCTGGTACCCGGGCGTGGCAGGGGGGCTCGACAGCGCCCCCTGGAACGGGGTTTGAACACTTGGTCCATAAATCAAACACGCTTGCATGTAATAATATGAAACTCAGTACACATATAGATCTCATCGGTTCATATATACTTCATGCTCTTACTTTTTACCCCAGCCCAACAGGAAGTCGGCTATTAAGGGTTGTTTGGAAAACACATGCAATGGAATGTGAAATACTCCTCCTAGAGAATTCAAACACACGGCACGAAACTCGGTCAGCATGAAGTCAAGACACTGAGGATGAAAAATTGCCAGGGGATTTTTGATATCTCGAACGGTTTGGCCGTGGCGAGTAAACGAAATTATGGCGAGAAACGTGAAACAGGAAGTGTGTTATAACTACTGCATACATTAACTAATCTTGATGAAACTTCAGCAGTGTGTTCGTTGTAAGAGCCCGATCACATGGATGTGACTATTGTGAGTCAAAGTTATAGCGCCACCAACTGGAAGCAGGAAGTGTGTCACTTTCAAAATGCTTTTAAATCACCCTCTTATTTTTACCCGATTTGCTTCAAACTTCATGTGCATAATGTAGACACACGCCAGATGTAGACCTGTGAAAGGATTATTGATATCTTAGATACTGTTGCCATGGCAATGCATCAAACATTAATATTCCTTTTTTTAAGCTTTTTCATGCTTTTTTATGCTTTCGGGCACTTTTGGGGTTCTTAACGTGCTCGAAAACTCTTGAAACTTTGCACACGGGACAAAACCCGCGGCCATCAGGGCCAGGCTGAAGCTGGTACCCGGGCGTGGCAGGGGGGCTCGACAGCGCCCCCTTGAACGGGTCAGACAATTTGGTCCATATATCCAACACGCTTTACCCTATTTGCTTCAAACTTGATGTGTATAATGTAGACACAAGCCAGATGTAGACCTGTGAAAGGATTGTTGATATCTTAGATGCTGTTGCCGTGACAACGCATCAAACTTTAATATTCTTTTTGGATACTTTTGAGATTCTTAGCGCACTTTTGGGGCCCTTAACGTGCTCAAAAACTCTTGAAACTTTGCACACGGGTCAGAAACCGCGGCCATCAGGGCCGGGCTGAAGCTGGTACCCGGGCGTGGCAGGGGGGCTCGACAGCGCCCCCTGGAATGGGGTCCGAAAACTTGGTCCATAAATCAAACAGGCTTTACCCGATTTGCTTCAAACTTGATGTGTATAATGTAGACACACGCCAGATTTAGACCTGTGAAAGGATTGTTGATATCTTAGATGCTGTTGCCGTGACAACGCATCAAACTTTAATATTCTTTTTGGATACTTTTGAGACTCTCAGCGCACTTTGGGGGCCCTTAACGTGCTCAAAAACTCTTGAAACTTTGCACACGGGTCAGAACCCGTGGCCATCAGGGCCGGGCTGAAGCTGGTACCCGGGCGTGGCAGGGGGGCTCGACAGTGCCCCCTGGAACGGGGTCCGAAAACTTGGTCCATAAATCAAACACGCTTGAATGTAATAATATGAAACTCGGTACACATATAGATCTCATCGATTCATATATCCTTTGTACTTTTACTTTTTACCCCAGCCCAACAGGAAGTCGGCTATTATGGTTTGTTTGGAAGCGTATGCCCCTGGAATTCGATATACTCCTCCTAGAGAATTCAACCAATCGCCACGAAACTCGGTCAGCATGAAGTCAAGACATTGAGGATGAAAAGTTGCCAGGGGATTTTTGATATCTCGAACGGTTTGGCTGTGGCGAGGAAACGAATTTATGGCGAATAAAGGAAACAGGAAGTGTGTTATAACTTCTGCATACATTAACTGATCTTGATGAAACTTCAGCAGTGTGTTCGCTGTAAGAGTCCGATCACATGGATGTGACTATTGTGAGTCAAAGTTATAGCGCCACCAACTGGCAGCAGGAAGTGTGTCACTTCCTAAAGGCTTTGAAATCACCCTCTTATTTTTACCCAATTTGCTTCAAACTTTATGTGTATAATGTAGACACACGGCAGATGTAGACCTGAGAAAGGATTATTGATATCTTAGATACTGTTGCCGTGGCAACGCATCAAACTTTATTATTCTTTGTTGATGCTTTTGAGACTCTTAACATACTTGAAATTGCATGAAACCCGACAGACACATCACATTTATTAGACAGTAGACATGTGCAGAGTTTCAGAAACGGGCATGGTGAGAGCAATTAGAGAATAATGTTTAAGTTTAAAAACAGCCAGAATGGTTGTTTAGTCAAAAAAATTTTTTTTCCAAATCATACATAGTGTTATACTGCCCTCTTGTGTTCAAAATCAGGTAAAAAGCGAAAGTAAAATAAGGACGTCTGCACAATTCATTAATAATGGTGCAGAGTAGAGTGAGCTTTTTCAATTAATTCCTATGGAAGTAGGAATGAACTAAACAACGTTCGCTCTGTTCTGCTCGTCCCTCACCGTGGGCGCGCAGAGTTATGAATGCCCGTGCAGCCGTGAGCATTTTAGTTTCATTTTAAAATTAGCGCCATTTCGGGGGACGTATTACTTTAATTTATTTAACAAAAACACAATGTTGTGTTTAATTGCGAGTGTACACAAATATAAGTAAACACTTTGACGTTTGAATGATGTCCTGTATGAAGAAAATGACGGAGTATGTTTCACTGTTCAATCGCGCTGAGCCACCCAGACCCCCACACACACACTGACACACACACACACACACACACACACACACACACACACACACACACACACACACACACACAAACACACACACACACACACACACAATAATAAAACATTCAACCTAACATATACAAATTACACTGCTATGTTGAAATAGTCAGTAGTACAATTTGTATCATTCACAGTAAGCACCGCTCCACTGTGATTTTTCCAAGCACATTTTTGCACAAGTGAAGAGGATGATTTTTTCCGTCGATATTGGAACGTGAGTGAAGTACAAAGCCTGTAATAAAGAATAGTTTAGCATCCAAATACATCGCAAATGTTGCAACATTTAGATTCTAAAGAGAGATTTACGTGAGCCTAACACCACTTACTTTTACTTTTGTTTTAAATTATTTCGTTTTGGCTTTATTATAGTTATTTTTTTATTTGTGTTCTGTTCTGAATATCATTAAATTTAAAGGATTTGTTGTGGAATATTTTGAGTGTATAATCAAATAACACTAAACCGTCACTAGGTGTCGCCAGGCGACCGTCTTAATGAGCGGGTCATTGATTCATTCGTTCAAACGATTCGTTTGAACGACTGAGTCATTCATGAATGAGACAGATGTTTATGGATTGGTCATTGAATCTTTGAGTCAACCAATTTGTTCAAAATGCTGAATCATTCAGTAATGAGAAAACACGTTGCTGTGAGATGCAATGGTTCTGCTGTGATCTTTGTTTAACTATTTTCGCTGCTGAAACAGAAGAACAGTCAATATTGCATCTAAAATGTAAGTGACTTGACACGTGTGTGTGTGTGTGTGTGTGTGTGTGCGTGTGAGTGCGTGCGTGCGTGTGTGTGTGTGTGTGTGTGTGTGTGTGCAATCAATCCCAGGTAAGAGGCATGAATAATGAGAATTGGACTTCTAGGAGTGAGGTTAATATTCCGGAGATGGTTCCCTCGGATTGTGAAAAGGAGGCGGCGCGGGAGTGGCCAGGCATTGCGCTACTTCTGTTTCAAAGTTTAAAACAATGCTAATATCATTTTTTTGAACGATTTCATTACAAATGTTTATTTTATATATTTATAAAATATTATAAAATATAATAACTATGTTTTGTCCTATTAACAAAAGACAGGCAATGTACTATTAACAAATGTTAATAGTTTTTTAAAAGTTAAAATGATACTTTATGCATTTGTTTTGTGTCAGATGATTAACAATATAAATTAAACAAAGCTTAAAACAAACAAAATAATAAAACGAAAACAAATCTTGAACATTTTATTTAATTGAAAAGCCTTTTTGAAATAAAATGTGTTTTTTTCCCTCTGAAATAGCAAAAGCATTGCACACTTAGCTGTACCTGCTCTAAATAAATAATAGTATTTAAATAAAAATACAAAATCGAAATAAATAAATTATATAAAACAAAATCAAATCAAAGAAAATAAATCTTATTAAAGTTATGCAGGCACACATTTAACAATAATTTTCAAGTGACAAATAAAATCAATCAAAATTCCTTACACATGGAGTTAATCCTGACGATTCCTGAGGCGCCTTTCCTCATGACACTCGCTTTTTTTTTCGAAGATATATTTTCTTTGGTTTGATTTTGTTTTTGTAATAATTTATTTTATTTAGTTCGATTTTGTATTTTTATTGAATTACTCTTTTTTATTTAGAGCAGGTACAGCTAGTGTGTGATGCTTTTGCTATTTCAGAGGAAAACAATAATTTTATTTAATTAATAATTTTTGTTTCAGTCCACCATATAATTATGTTGTGTTTGATCTATGGAAAAAAGTTAGTTGTGAAATGGTTGAATATTAACAAAAGTTAATAGTTTTTTACAAGTTAGAATAATACGATATATATATATATATAAACAAGCCGGTGGCACCGCCACCCCGGTGCCTTTACGGTTACTGTGCATGACGGGCAATATCGTAACTCCGCTTTGACCTTTGAGAAGATGTGTGCTATAGAGCTTGCATTGGTGTGGGCTCTGCAAAAGTGTGTGTGTGTGTGTGAGGCGTGATTGAACAATGTAGACATATATATATATATATATATATATATATATAAAGGCACCGGGGTGGCGGTGCCACCGGCTTGTTTATATATATATATATATATATATATATATATATATATATGAATATAGCTGCGAGCAGCGATGAAGGGCCAAAGCCGGCGGCACCGCCACTCCGGTGCCTTTAGGTAACTAAAGGCACCGGGGTTGCGGTGCCACCGGCTTGGGCCCGTAATCGCTGCTCGCAGCTATATTTTATTATTATTATTATTATTTTACTACCTTTTGGGCACTTTTGGGGGCCTTAACGTGCTCGAAAACTCTTGAAACTTTGCACACATCTCAGAACCCGCGGCCATCAGGGCCGGGCTGAAGCTGGTACCCGGGCGTGGCAGGGGGGCTCGACAGCGCCCCCTGGAACGGGGTTTGAACACTTGGTCCATAAATCAAACACGCTTGCATGTAATAATATGAAACTCAGTACACATATAGATCTCATCGGTTCATATATACTTCATGCTCTTACTTTTTACCCCAGCCCAACAGGAAGTCGGCTATTAAGGGTTGTTTGGAAAACACATGCAATGGAATGTGAAATACTCCTCCTAGAGAATTCAAACACACGGCACGAAACTCGGTCAGCATGAAGTCAAGACACTGAGGATGAAAAATTGCCAGGGGATTTTTGATATCTCGAACGGTTTGGCCGTGGCGAGTAAACGAAATTATGGCGAGAAACGTGAAACAGGAAGTGTGTTATAACTACTGCATACATTAACTAATCTTGATGAAACTTCAGCAGTGTGTTCGTTGTAAGAGCCCGATCACATGGATGTGACTATTGTGAGTCAAAGTTATAGCGCCACCAACTGGAAGCAGGAAGTGTGTCACTTTCAAAATGCTTTTAAATCACCCTCTTATTTTTACCCGATTTGCTTCAAACTTCATGTGCATAATGTAGACACACGCCAGATGTAGACCTGTGAAAGGATTATTGATATCTTAGATACTGTTGCCATGGCAATGCATCAAACATTAATATTCCTTTTTTTAAGCTTTTTCATGCTTTTTTATGCTTTCGGGCACTTTTGGGGTTCTTAACGTGCTCGAAAACTCTTGAAACTTTGCACACGGGACAAAACCCGCGGCCATCAGGGCCAGGCTGAAGCTGGTACCCGGGCGTGGCAGGGGGGCTCGACAGCGCCCCCTTGAACGGGTCAGACAATTTGGTCCATATATCCAACACGCTTTACCCTATTTGCTTCAAACTTGATGTGTATAATGTAGACACAAGCCAGATGTAGACCTGTGAAAGGATTGTTGATATCTTAGATGCTGTTGCCGTGACAACGCATCAAACTTTAATATTCTTTTTGGATACTTTTGAGATTCTTAGCGCACTTTTGGGGCCCTTAACGTGCTCAAAAACTCTTGAAACTTTGCACACGGGTCAGAAACCGCGGCCATCAGGGCCGGGCTGAAGCTGGTACCCGGGCGTGGCAGGGGGGCTCGACAGCGCCCCCTGGAATGGGGTCCGAAAACTTGGTCCATAAATCAAACAGGCTTTACCCGATTTGCTTCAAACTTGATGTGTATAATGTAGACACACGCCAGATTTAGACCTGTGAAAGGATTGTTGATATCTTAGATGCTGTTGCCGTGACAACGCATCAAACTTTAATATTCTTTTTGGATACTTTTGAGACTCTCAGCGCACTTTGGGGGCCCTTAACGTGCTCAAAAACTCTTGAAACTTTGCACACGGGTCAGAACCCGTGGCCATCAGGGCCGGGCTGAAGCTGGTACCCGGGCGTGGCAGGGGGGCTCGACAGTGCCCCCTGGAACGGGGTCCGAAAACTTGGTCCATAAATCAAACACGCTTGAATGTAATAATATGAAACTCGGTACACATATAGATCTCATCGATTCATATATCCTTTGTACTTTTACTTTTTACCCCAGCCCAACAGGAAGTCGGCTATTATGGTTTGTTTGGAAGCGTATGCCCCTGGAATTCGATATACTCCTCCTAGAGAATTCAACCAATCGCCACGAAACTCGGTCAGCATGAAGTCAAGACATTGAGGATGAAAAGTTGCCAGGGGATTTTTGATATCTCGAACGGTTTGGCTGTGGCGAGGAAACGAATTTATGGCGAATAAAGGAAACAGGAAGTGTGTTATAACTTCTGCATACATTAACTGATCTTGATGAAACTTCAGCAGTGTGTTCGCTGTAATAGTCCGATCACATGGATGTGACTATTGTGAGTCAAAGTTATAGCGCCACCAACTGGCAGCAGGAAGTGTGTCACTTCCTAAAGGCTTTGAAATCACCCTCTTATTTTTACCCAATTTGCTTCAAACTTTATGTGTATAATGTAGACACACGGCAGATGTAGACCTGAGAAAGGATTATTGATATCTTAGATACTGTTGCCGTGGCAACGCATCAAACTTTATTATTCTTTGTTGATGCTTTTGAGACTCTTAACATACTTGAAATTGCATGAAACCCGACAGACACATCACATTTATTAGACAGTAGACATGTGCAGAGTTTCAGAAACGGGCATGGTGAGAGCAATTAGAGAATAATGTTTAAGTTTAAAAACAGCCAGAATGGTTGTTTAGTCAAAAAAATTTTTTTTCCAAATCATACATAGTGTTATACTGCCCTCTTGTGTTCAAAATCAGGTAAAAAGCGAAAGTAAAATAAGGACGTCTGCACAATTCATTAATAATGGTGCAGAGTAGAGTGAGCTTTTTCAATTAATTCCTATGGAAGTAGGAATGAACTAAACAACGTTCGCTCTGTTCTGCTCGTCCCTCACCGTGGGCGCGCAGAGTTATGAATGCCCGTGCAGCCGTGAGCATTTTAGTTTCATTTTAAAATTAGCGCCATTTCGGGGGACGTATTACTTTAATTTATTTAACAAAAACACAATGTTGTGTTTAATTGCGAGTGTACACAAATATAAGTAAACACTTTGACGTTTGAATGATGTCCTGTATGAAGAAAATGACGGAGTATGTTTCACTGTTCAATCGCGCTGAGCCACCCAGACCCCCACACACACACTGACACACACACACACACACACACACACACACACACACACACACACACACACACACACACACACACACACACACACACACACAAACACACACACACACACACACACACAATAATAAAACATTCAACCTAACATATACAAATTACACTGCTATGTTGAAATAGTCAGTAGTACAATTTGTATCATTCACAGTAAGCACCGCTCCACTGTGATTTTTCCAAGCACATTTTTGCACAAGTGAAGAGGATGATTTTTTCCGTCGATATTGGAACGTGAGTGAAGTACAAAGCCTGTAATAAAGAATAGTTTAGCATCCAAATACATCGCAAATGTTGCAACATTTAGATTCTAAAGAGAGATTTACGTGAGCCTAACACCACTTACTTTTACTTTTGTTTTAAATTATTTCGTTTTGGCTTTATTATAGTTATTTTTTTATTTGTGTTCTGTTCTGAATATCATTAAATTTAAAGGATTTGTTGTGGAATATTTTGAGTGTATAATCAAATAACACTAAACCGTCACTAGGTGTCGCCAGGCGACCGTCTTAATGAGCGGGTCATTGATTCATTCGTTCAAACGATTCGTTTGAACGACTGAGTCATTCATGAATGAGACAGATGTTTATGGATTGGTCATTGAATCTTTGAGTCAACCAATTTGTTCAAAATGCTGAATCATTCAGTAATGAGAAAACACGTTGCTGTGAGATGCAATGGTTCTGCTGTGATCTTTGTTTAACTATTTTCGCTGCTGAAACAGAAGAACAGTCAATATTGCATCTAAAATGTAAGTGACTTGACACGTGTGTGTGTGTGTGTGTGTGTGTGCGTGTGAGTGCGTGCGTGCGTGTGTGTGTGTGTGTGTGTGTGTGTGTGCAATCAATCCCAGGTAAGAGGCATGAATAATGAGAATTGGACTTCTAGGAGTGAGGTTAATATTCCGGAGATGGTTCCCTCGGATTGTGAAAAGGAGGCGGCGCGGGAGTGGCCAGGCATTGCGCTACTTCTGTTTCAAAGTTTAAAACAATGCTAATATCATTTTTTTGAACGATTTCATTACAAATGTTTATTTTATATATTTATAAAATATTATAAAATATAATAACTATGTTTTGTCCTATTAACAAAAGACAGGCAATGTACTATTAACAAATGTTAATAGTTTTTTAAAAGTTAAAATGATACTTTATGCATTTGTTTTGTGTCAGATGATTAACAATATAAATTAAACAAAGCTTAAAACAAACAAAATAATAAAACGAAAACAAAGCTTGAACATTTTATTTAATTGAAAAGCCTTTTTGAAATAAAATGTGTTTTTTTCCCTCTGAAATAGCAAAAGCATCGCACACTTAGCTGTACCTGCTCTAAATAAATAATAGTATTTAAATAAAAATACAAAATCGAAATAAATAAATTATATAAAACAAAATCAAATCAAAGAAAATAAATCTTATTAAAGTTATGCAGGCACACATTTAACAATAATTTTCAAGTGACAAATAAAATCAATCAAAATTCCTTACACATGGAGTTAATCCTGACGATTCCTGAGGCGCCTTTCCTCATGACACTCGCTTTTTTTTTCGAAGATATATTTTCTTTGGTTTGATTTTGTTTTTGTAATAATTTATTTTATTTAGTTCGATTTTGTATTTTTATTGAATTACTCTTTTTTATTTAGAGCAGGTACAGCTAGTGTGTGATGCTTTTGCTATTTCAGAGGAAAACAATAATTTTATTTAATTAATAATTTTTGTTTCAGTCCACCATATAATTATGTTGTGTTTGATCTATGGAAAAAAGTTAGTTGTGAAATGGTTGAATATTAACAAAAGTTAATAGTTTTTTACAAGTTAGAATAATACGATATATATATATATATAAACAAGCCGGTGGCACCGCCACCCCGGTGCCTTTACGGTTACTGTGCATGACGGGCAATATCGTAACTCCGCTTTGACCTTTGAGAAGATGTGTGCTATAGAGCTTGCATTGGTGTGGGCTCTGCAAAAGTGTGTGTGTGTGTGTGAGGCGTGATTGAACAATGTAGACATATATATATATATATATATAAAGGCACCGGGGTGGCGGTGCCACCGGCTTGTTTATATATATATATATATATATATATATATATATATATATGAATATAGCTGCGAGCAGCGATGAAGGGCCAAAGCCGGCGGCACCGCCACTCCGGTGCCTTTAGGTAACTAAAGGCACCGGGGTTGCGGTGCCACCGGCTTGGGCCCGTAATCGCTGCTCGCAGCTATATTTATTATTATTATTATTATTTTACTACCTTTTGGGCACTTTTGGGGGCCTTAACGTGCTCGAAAACTCTTGAAACTTTGCACACATCTCAGAACCCGCGGCCATCAGGGCCGGGCTGAAGCTGGTACCCGGGCGTGGCAGGGGGGCTCGACAGCGCCCCCTGGAACGGGGTTTGAACACTTGGTCCATAAATCAAACACGCTTGCATGTAATAATATGAAACTCAGTACACATATAGATCTCATCGGTTCATATATACTTCATGCTCTTACTTTTTACCCCAGCCCAACAGGAAGTCGGCTATTAAGGGTTGTTTGGAAAACACATGCAATGGAATGTGAAATACTCCTCCTAGAGAATTCAAACACACGGCACGAAACTCGGTCAGCATGAAGTCAAGACACTGAGGATGAAAAATTGCCAGGGGATTTTTGATATCTCGAACGGTTTGGCCGTGGCGAGTAAACGAAATTATGGCGAGAAACGTGAAACAGGAAGTGTGTTATAACTACTGCATACATTAACTAATCTTGATGAAACTTCAGCAGTGTGTTCGTTGTAAGAGCCCGATCACATGGATGTGACTATTGTGAGTCAAAGTTATAGCGCCACCAACTGGAAGCAGGAAGTGTGTCACTTTCAAAATGCTTTTAAATCACCCTCTTATTTTTACCCGATTTGCTTCAAACTTCATGTGCATAATGTAGACACACGCCAGATGTAGACCTGTGAAAGGATTATTGATATCTTAGATACTGTTGCCATGGCAATGCATCAAACATTAATATTCCTTTTTTTAAGCTTTTTCATGCTTTTTTATGCTTTCGGGCACTTTTGGGGTTCTTAACGTGCTCGAAAACTCTTGAAACTTTGCACACGGGACAAAACCCGCGGCCATCAGGGCCAGGCTGAAGCTGGTACCCGGGCGTGGCAGGGGGGCTCGACAGCGCCCCCTTGAACGGGTCAGACAATTTGGTCCATATATCCAACACGCTTTACCCTATTTGCTTCAAACTTGATGTGTATAATGTAGACACAAGCCAGATGTAGACCTGTGAAAGGATTGTTGATATCTTAGATGCTGTTGCCGTGACAACGCATCAAACTTTAATATTCTTTTTGGATACTTTTGAGATTCTTAGCGCACTTTTGGGGCCCTTAACGTGCTCAAAAACTCTTGAAACTTTGCACACGGGTCAGAAACCGCGGCCATCAGGGCCGGGCTGAAGCTGGTACCCGGGCGTGGCAGGGGGGCTCGACAGCGCCCCCTGGAATGGGGTCCGAAAACTTGGTCCATAAATCAAACAGGCTTTACCCGATTTGCTTCAAACTTGATGTGTATAATGTAGACACACGCCAGATTTAGACCTGTGAAAGGATTGTTGATATCTTAGATGCTGTTGCCGTGACAACGCATCAAACTTTAATATTCTTTTTGGATACTTTTGAGACTCTCAGCGCACTTTGGGGGCCCTTAACGTGCTCAAAAACTCTTGAAACTTTGCACACGGGTCAGAACCCGTGGCCATCAGGGCCGGGCTGAAGCTGGTACCCGGGCGTGGCAGGGGGGCTCGACAGTGCCCCCTGGAACGGGGTCCGAAAACTTGGTCCATAAATCAAACACGCTTGAATGTAATAATATGAAACTCGGTACACATATAGATCTCATCGATTCATATATCCTTTGTACTTTTACTTTTTACCCCAGCCCAACAGGAAGTCGGCTATTATGGTTTGTTTGGAAGCGTATGCCCCTGGAATTCGATATACTCCTCCTAGAGAATTCAACCAATCGCCACGAAACTCGGTCAGCATGAAGTCAAGACATTGAGGATGAAAAGTTGCCAGGGGATTTTTGATATCTCGAACGGTTTGGCTGTGGCGAGGAAACGAATTTATGGCGAATAAAGGAAACAGGAAGTGTGTTATAACTTCTGCATACATTAACTGATCTTGATGAAACTTCAGCAGTGTGTTCGCTGTAAGAGTCCGATCACATGGATGTGACTATTGTGAGTCAAAGTTATAGCGCCACCAACTGGCAGCAGGAAGTGTGTCACTTCCTAAAGGCTTTGAAATCACCCTCTTATTTTTACCCAATTTGCTTCAAACTTTATGTGTATAATGTAGACACACGGCAGATGTAGACCTGAGAAAGGATTATTGATATCTTAGATACTGTTGCCGTGGCAACGCATCAAACTTTATTATTCTTTGTTGATGCTTTTGAGACTCTTAACATACTTGAAATTGCATGAAACCCGACAGACACATCACATTTATTAGACAGTAGACATGTGCAGAGTTTCAGAAACGGGCATGGTGAGAGCAATTAGAGAATAATGTTTAAGTTTAAAAACAGCCAGAATGGTTGTTTAGTCAAAAAATTTTTTTTTCCAAATCATACATAGTGTTATACTGCCCTCTTGTGTTCAAAATCAGGTAAAAAGCGAAAGTAAAATAAGGACGTCTGCACAATTCATTAATAATGGTGCAGAGTAGAGTGAGCTTTTTCAATTAATTCCTATGGAAGTAGGAATGAACTAAACAACGTTCGCTCTGTTCTGCTCGTCCCTCACCGTGGGCGCGCAGAGTTATGAATGCCCGTGCAGCCGTGAGCATTTTAGTTTCATTTTAAAATTAGCGCCATTTCGGGGGACGTATTACTTTAATTTATTTAACAAAAACACAATGTTGTGTTTAATTGCGAGTGTACACAAATATAAGTAAACACTTTGACGTTTGAATGATGTCCTGTATGAAGAAAATGACGGAGTATGTTTCACTGTTCAATCGCGCTGAGCCACCCAGACCCCCACACACACACTGACACACACACACACACACACACACACACACACACACACACACACACACACACACACACACAAACACACACACACACACACACACAATAATAAAACATTCAACCTAACATATACAAATTACACTGCTATGTTGAAATAGTCAGTAGTACAATTTGTATCATTCACAGTAAGCACCGCTCCACTGTGATTTTTCCAAGCACATTTTTGCACAAGTGAAGAGGATGATTTTTTCCGTCGATATTGGAACGTGAGTGAAGTACAAAGCCTGTAATAAAGAATAGTTTAGCATCCAAATACATCGCAAATGTTGCAACATTTAGATTCTAAAGAGAGATTTACGTGAGCCTAACACCACTTACTTTTACTTTTGTTTTAAATTATTTCGTTTTGGCTTTATTATAGTTATTTTTTTATTTGTGTTCTGTTCTGAATATCATTAAATTTAAAGGATTTGTTGTGGAATATTTTGAGTGTATAATCAAATAACACTAAACCGTCACTAGGTGTCGCCAGGCGACCGTCTTAATGAGCGGGTCATTGATTCATTCGTTCAAACGATTCGTTTGAACGACTGAGTCATTCATGAATGAGACAGATGTTTATGGATTGGTCATTGAATCTTTGAGTCAACCAATTTGTTCAAAATGCTGAATCATTCAGTAATGAGAAAACACGTTGCTGTGAGATGCAATGGTTCTGCTGTGATCTTTGTTTAACTATTTTCGCTGCTGAAACAGAAGAACAGTCAATATTGCATCTAAAATGTAAGTGACTTGACACGTGTGTGTGTGTGTGTGTGTGTGTGTGCGTGTGAGTGCGTGCGTGCGTGTGTGTGTGTGTGTGTGTGTGTGTGTGCAATCAATCCCAGGTAAGAGGCATGAATAATGAGAATTGGACTTCTAGGAGTGAGGTTAATATTCCGGAGATGGTTCCCTCGGATTGTGAAAAGGAGGCGGCGCGGGAGTGGCCAGGCATTGCGCTACTTCTGTTTCAAAGTTTAAAACAATGCTAATATCATTTTTTTGAACGATTTCATTACAAATGTTTATTTTATATATTTATAAAATATTATAAAATATAATAACTATGTTTTGTCCTATTAACAAAAGACAGGCAATGTACTATTAACAAATGTTAATAGTTTTTTAAAAGTTAAAATGATACTTTATGCATTTGTTTTGTGTCAGATGATTAACAATATAAATTAAACAAAGCTTAAAACAAACAAAATAATAAAACGAAAACAAAGCTTGAACATTTTATTTAATTGAAAAGCCTTTTTGAAATAAAATGTGTTTTTTTCCCTCTGAAATAGCAAAAGCATTGCACACTTAGCTGTACCTGCTCTAAATAAATAATAGTATTTAAATAAAAATACAAAATCGAAATAAATAAATTATATAAAACAAAATCAAATCAAAGAAAATAAATCTTATTAAAGTTATGCAGGCACACATTTAACAATAATTTTCAAGTGACAAATAAAATCAATCAAAATTCCTTACACATGGAGTTAATCCTGACGATTCCTGAGGCGCCTTTCCTCATGACACTCGCTTTTTTTTTCGAAGATATATTTTCTTTGGTTTGATTTTGTTTTTGTAATAATTTATTTTATTTAGTTCGATTTTGTATTTTTATTGAATTACTCTTTTTTATTTAGAGCAGGTACAGCTAGTGTGTGATGCTTTTGCTATTTCAGAGGAAAACAATAATTTTATTTAATTAATAATTTTTGTTTCAGTCCACCATATAATTATGTTGTGTTTGATCTATGGAAAAAAGTTAGTTGTGAAATGGTTGAATATTAACAAAAGTTAATAGTTTTTTACAAGTTAGAATAATACGATATATATATATATATAAACAAGCCGGTGGCACCGCCACCCCGGTGCCTTTACGGTTACTGTGCATGACGGGCAATATCGTAACTCCGCTTTGACCTTTGAGAAGATGTGTGCTATAGAGCTTGCATTGGTGTGGGCTCTGCAAAAGTGTGTGTGTGTGTGTGAGGCGTGATTGAACAATGTAGACATATATATATATATATATATATATATATATAAAGGCACCGGGGTGGCGGTGCCACCGGCTTGTTTATATATATATATATATATATATATATATATATATATATATATATATGAATATAGCTGCGAGCAGCGATGAAGGGCCAAAGCCGGCGGCACCGCCACTCCGGTGCCTTTAGGTAACTAAAGGCACCGGGGTTGCGGTGCCACCGGCTTGGGCCCGTAATCGCTGCTCGCAGCTATATTTTATTATTATTATTATTATTTTACTACCTTTTGGGCACTTTTGGGGGCCTTAACGTGCTCGAAAACTCTTGAAACTTTGCACACATCTCAGAACCCGCGGCCATCAGGGCCGGGCTGAAGCTGGTACCCGGGCGTGGCAGGGGGGCTCGACAGCGCCCCCTGGAACGGGGTTTGAACACTTGGTCCATAAATCAAACACGCTTGCATGTAATAATATGAAACTCAGTACACATATAGATCTCATCGGTTCATATATACTTCATGCTCTTACTTTTTACCCCAGCCCAACAGGAAGTCGGCTATTAAGGGTTGTTTGGAAAACACATGCAATGGAATGTGAAATACTCCTCCTAGAGAATTCAAACACACGGCACGAAACTCGGTCAGCATGAAGTCAAGACACTGAGGATGAAAAATTGCCAGGGGATTTTTGATATCTCGAACGGTTTGGCCGTGGCGAGTAAACGAAATTATGGCGAGAAACGTGAAACAGGAAGTGTGTTATAACTACTGCATACATTAACTAATCTTGATGAAACTTCAGCAGTGTGTTCGTTGTAAGAGCCCGATCACATGGATGTGACTATTGTGAGTCAAAGTTATAGCGCCACCAACTGGAAGCAGGAAGTGTGTCACTTTCAAAATGCTTTTAAATCACCCTCTTATTTTTACCCGATTTGCTTCAAACTTCATGTGCATAATGTAGACACACGCCAGATGTAGACCTGTGAAAGGATTATTGATATCTTAGATACTGTTGCCATGGCAATGCATCAAACATTAATATTCCTTTTTTTAAGCTTTTTCATGCTTTTTTATGCTTTCGGGCACTTTTGGGGTTCTTAACGTGCTCGAAAACTCTTGAAACTTTGCACACGGGACAAAACCCGCGGCCATCAGGGCCAGGCTGAAGCTGGTACCCGGGCGTGGCAGGGGGGCTCGACAGCGCCCCCTTGAACGGGTCAGACAATTTGGTCCATATATCCAACACGCTTTACCCTATTTGCTTCAAACTTGATGTGTATAATGTAGACACAAGCCAGATGTAGACCTGTGAAAGGATTGTTGATATCTTAGATGCTGTTGCCGTGACAACGCATCAAACTTTAATATTCTTTTTGGATACTTTTGAGATTCTTAGCGCACTTTTGGGGCCCTTAACGTGCTCAAAAACTCTTGAAACTTTGCACACGGGTCAGAAACCGCGGCCATCAGGGCCGGGCTGAAGCTGGTACCCGGGCGTGGCAGGGGGGCTCGACAGCGCCCCCTGGAATGGGGTCCGAAAACTTGGTCCATAAATCAAACAGGCTTTACCCGATTTGCTTCAAACTTGATGTGTATAATGTAGACACACGCCAGATTTAGACCTGTGAAAGGATTGTTGATATCTTAGATGCTGTTGCCGTGACAACGCATCAAACTTTAATATTCTTTTTGGATACTTTTGAGACTCTCAGCGCACTTTGGGGGCCCTTAACGTGCTCAAAAACTCTTGAAACTTTGCACACGGGTCAGAACCCGTGGCCATCAGGGCCGGGCTGAAGCTGGTACCCGGGCGTGGCAGGGGGGCTCGACAGTGCCCCCTGGAACGGGGTCCGAAAACTTGGTCCATAAATCAAACACGCTTGAATGTAATAATATGAAACTCGGTACACATATAGATCTCATCGATTCATATATCCTTTGTACTTTTACTTTTTACCCCAGCCCAACAGGAAGTCGGCTATTATGGTTTGTTTGGAAGCGTATGCCCCTGGAATTCGATATACTCCTCCTAGAGAATTCAACCAATCGCCACGAAACTCGGTCAGCATGAAGTCAAGACATTGAGGATGAAAAGTTGCCAGGGGATTTTTGATATCTCGAACGGTTTGGCTGTGGCGAGGAAACGAATTTATGGCGAATAAAGGAAACAGGAAGTGTGTTATAACTTCTGCATACATTAACTGATCTTGATGAAACTTCAGCAGTGTGTTCGCTGTAATAGTCCGATCACATGGATGTGACTATTGTGAGTCAAAGTTATAGCGCCACCAACTGGCAGCAGGAAGTGTGTCACTTCCTAAAGGCTTTGAAATCACCCTCTTATTTTTACCCAATTTGCTTCAAACTTTATGTGTATAATGTAGACACACGGCAGATGTAGACCTGAGAAAGGATTATTGATATCTTAGATACTGTTGCCGTGGCAACGCATCAAACTTTATTATTCTTTGTTGATGCTTTTGAGACTCTTAACATACTTGAAATTGCATGAAACCCGACAGACACATCACATTTATTAGACAGTAGACATGTGCAGAGTTTCAGAAACGGGCATGGTGAGAGCAATTAGAGAATAATGTTTAAGTTTAAAAACAGCCAGAATGGTTGTTTAGTCAAAAAAAATTTTTTTCCAAATCATACATAGTGTTATACTGCCCTCTTGTGTTCAAAATCAGGTAAAAAGCGAAAGTAAAATAAGGACGTCTGCACAATTCATTAATAATGGTGCAGAGTAGAGTGAGCTTTTTCAATTAATTCCTATGGAAGTAGGAATGAACTAAACAACGTTCGCTCTGTTCTGCTCGTCCCTCACCGTGGGCGCGCAGAGTTATGAATGCCCGTGCAGCCGTGAGCATTTTAGTTTCATTTTAAAATTAGCGCCATTTCGGGGGACGTATTACTTTAATTTATTTAACAAAAACACAATGTTGTGTTTAATTGCGAGTGTACACAAATATAAGTAAACACTTTGACGTTTGAATGATGTCCTGTATGAAGAAAATGACGGAGTATGTTTCACTGTTCAATCGCGCTGAGCCACCCAGACCCCCACACACACACTGACACACACACACACACACACACACACACACACACACACACACACACACACACACAAACACACACACACACACACACACAATAATAAAACATTCAACCTAACATATACAAATTACACTGCTATGTTGAAATAGTCAGTAGTACAATTTGTATCATTCACAGTAAGCACCGCTCCACTGTGATTTTTCCAAGCACATTTTTGCACAAGTGAAGAGGATGATTTTTTCCGTCGATATTGGAACGTGAGTGAAGTACAAAGCCTGTAATAAAGAATAGTTTAGCATCCAAATACATCGCAAATGTTGCAACATTTAGATTCTAAAGAGAGATTTACGTGAGCCTAACACCACTTACTTTTACTTTTGTTTTAAATTATTTCGTTTTGGCTTTATTATAGTTATTTTTTTATTTGTGTTCTGTTCTGAATATCATTAAATTTAAAGGATTTGTTGTGGAATATTTTGAGTGTATAATCAAATAACACTAAACCGTCACTAGGTGTCGCCAGGCGACCGTCTTAATGAGCGGGTCATTGATTCATTCGTTCAAACGATTCGTTTGAACGACTGAGTCATTCATGAATGAGACAGATGTTTATGGATTGGTCATTGAATCTTTGAGTCAACCAATTTGTTCAAAATGCTGAATCATTCAGTAATGAGAAAACACGTTGCTGTGAGATGCAATGGTTCTGCTGTGATCTTTGTTTAACTATTTTCGCTGCTGAAACAGAAGAACAGTCAATATTGCATCTAAAATGTAAGTGACTTGACACGTGTGTGTGTGTGTGTGTGTGTGTGTGCGTGTGAGTGCGTGCGTGCGTGTGTGTGTGTGTGTGTGTGTGTGTGTGCAATCAATCCCAGGTAAGAGGCATGAATAATGAGAATTGGACTTCTAGGAGTGAGGTTAATATTCCGGAGATGGTTCCCTCGGATTGTGAAAAGGAGGCGGCGCGGGAGTGGCCAGGCATTGCGCTACTTCTGTTTCAAAGTTTAAAACAATGCTAATATCATTTTTTTGAACGATTTCATTACAAATGTTTATTTTATATATTTATAAAATATTATAAAATATAATAACTATGTTTTGTCCTATTAACAAAAGACAGGCAATGTACTATTAACAAATGTTAATAGTTTTTTAAAAGTTAAAATGATACTTTATGCATTTGTTTTGTGTCAGATGATTAACAATATAAATTAAACAAAGCTTAAAACAAACAAAATAATAAAACGAAAACAAAGCTTGAACATTTTATTTAATTGAAAAGCCTTTTTGAAATAAAATGTGTTTTTTTCCCTCTGAAATAGCAAAAGCATCGCACACTTAGCTGTACCTGCTCTAAATAAATAATAGTATTTAAATAAAAATACAAAATCGAAATAAATAAATTATATAAAACAAAATCAAATCAAAGAAAATAAATCTTATTAAAGTTATGCAGGCACACATTTAACAATAATTTTCAAGTGACAAATAAAATCAATCAAAATTCCTTACACATGGAGTTAATCCTGACGATTCCTGAGGCGCCTTTCCTCATGACACTCGCTTTTTTTTTCGAAGATATATTTTCTTTGGTTTGATTTTGTTTTTGTAATAATTTATTTTATTTAGTTCGATTTTGTATTTTTATTGAATTACTCTTTTTTATTTAGAGCAGGTACAGCTAGTGTGTGATGCTTTTGCTATTTCAGAGGAAAACAATAATTTTATTTAATTAATAATTTTTGTTTCAGTCCACCATATAATTATGTTGTGTTTGATCTATGGAAAAAAGTTAGTTGTGAAATGGTTGAATATTAACAAAAGTTAATAGTTTTTTACAAGTTAGAATAATACGATATATATATATATATAAACAAGCCGGTGGCACCGCCACCCCCGGTGCCTTTACGGTTACTGTGCATGACGGGCAATATCGTAACTCCGCTTTGACCTTTGAGAAGATGTGTGCTATAGAGCTTGCATTGGTGTGGGCTCTGCAAAAGTGTGTGTGTGTGTGTGAGGCGTGATTGAACAATGTAGACATATATATATATATATATATAAAGGCACCGGGGTGGCGGTGCCACCGGCTTGTTTATATATATATATATATATATATATATATATATATATATGAATATAGCTGCGAGCAGCGATGAAGGGCCAAAGCCGGCGGCACCGCCACTCCGGTGCCTTTAGGTAACTAAAGGCACCGGGGTTGCGGTGCCACCGGCTTGGGCCCGTAATCGCTGCTCGCAGCTATATTTATTATTATTATTATTATTTTACTACCTTTTGGGCACTTTTGGGGGCCTTAACGTGCTCGAAAACTCTTGAAACTTTGCACACATCTCAGAACCCGCGGCCATCAGGGCCGGGCTGAAGCTGGTACCCGGGCGTGGCAGGGGGGCTCGACAGCGCCCCCTGGAACGGGGTTTGAACACTTGGTCCATAAATCAAACACGCTTGCATGTAATAATATGAAACTCAGTACACATATAGATCTCATCGGTTCATATATACTTCATGCTCTTACTTTTTACCCCAGCCCAACAGGAAGTCGGCTATTAAGGGTTGTTTGGAAAACACATGCAATGGAATGTGAAATACTCCTCCTAGAGAATTCAAACACACGGCACGAAACTCGGTCAGCATGAAGTCAAGACACTGAGGATGAAAAATTGCCAGGGGATTTTTGATATCTCGAACGGTTTGGCCGTGGCGAGTAAACGAAATTATGGCGAGAAACGTGAAACAGGAAGTGTGTTATAACTACTGCATACATTAACTAATCTTGATGAAACTTCAGCAGTGTGTTCGTTGTAAGAGCCCGATCACATGGATGTGACTATTGTGAGTCAAAGTTATAGCGCCACCAACTGGAAGCAGGAAGTGTGTCACTTTCAAAATGCTTTTAAATCACCCTCTTATTTTTACCCGATTTGCTTCAAACTTCATGTGCATAATGTAGACACACGCCAGATGTAGACCTGTGAAAGGATTATTGATATCTTAGATACTGTTGCCATGGCAATGCATCAAACATTAATATTCCTTTTTTTAAGCTTTTTCATGCTTTTTTATGCTTTCGGGCACTTTTGGGGTTCTTAACGTGCTCGAAAACTCTTGAAACTTTGCACACGGGACAAAACCCGCGGCCATCAGGGCCAGGCTGAAGCTGGTACCCGGGCGTGGCAGGGGGGCTCGACAGCGCCCCCTTGAACGGGTCAGACAATTTGGTCCATATATCCAACACGCTTTACCCTATTTGCTTCAAACTTGATGTGTATAATGTAGACACAAGCCAGATGTAGACCTGTGAAAGGATTGTTGATATCTTAGATGCTGTTGCCGTGACAACGCATCAAACTTTAATATTCTTTTTGGATACTTTTGAGATTCTTAGCGCACTTTTGGGGCCCTTAACGTGCTCAAAAACTCTTGAAACTTTGCACACGGGTCAGAAACCGCGGCCATCAGGGCCGGGCTGAAGCTGGTACCCGGGCGTGGCAGGGGGGCTCGACAGCGCCCCCTGGAATGGGGTCCGAAAACTTGGTCCATAAATCAAACAGGCTTTACCCGATTTGCTTCAAACTTGATGTGTATAATGTAGACACACGCCAGATTTAGACCTGTGAAAGGATTGTTGATATCTTAGATGCTGTTGCCGTGACAACGCATCAAACTTTAATATTCTTTTTGGATACTTTTGAGACTCTCAGCGCACTTTGGGGGCCCTTAACGTGCTCAAAAACTCTTGAAACTTTGCACACGGGTCAGAACCCGTGGCCATCAGGGCCGGGCTGAAGCTGGTACCCGGGCGTGGCAGGGGGGCTCGACAGTGCCCCCTGGAACGGGGTCCGAAAACTTGGTCCATAAATCAAACACGCTTGAATGTAATAATATGAAACTCGGTACACATATAGATCTCATCGATTCATATATCCTTTGTACTTTTACTTTTTACCCCAGCCCAACAGGAAGTCGGCTATTATGGTTTGTTTGGAAGCGTATGCCCCTGGAATTCGATATACTCCTCCTAGAGAATTCAACCAATCGCCACGAAACTCGGTCAGCATGAAGTCAAGACATTGAGGATGAAAAGTTGCCAGGGGATTTTTGATATCTCGAACGGTTTGGCTGTGGCGAGGAAACGAATTTATGGCGAATAAAGGAAACAGGAAGTGTGTTATAACTTCTGCATACATTAACTGATCTTGATGAAACTTCAGCAGTGTGTTCGCTGTAAGAGTCCGATCACATGGATGTGACTATTGTGAGTCAAAGTTATAGCGCCACCAACTGGCAGCAGGAAGTGTGTCACTTCCTAAAGGCTTTGAAATCACCCTCTTATTTTTACCCAATTTGCTTCAAACTTTATGTGTATAATGTAGACACACGGCAGATGTAGACCTGAGAAAGGATTATTGATATCTTAGATACTGTTGCCGTGGCAACGCATCAAACTTTATTATTCTTTGTTGATGCTTTTGAGACTCTTAACATACTTGAAATTGCATGAAACCCGACAGACACATCACATTTATTAGACAGTAGACATGTGCAGAGTTTCAGAAACGGGCATGGTGAGAGCAATTAGAGAATAATGTTTAAGTTTAAAAACAGCCAGAATGGTTGTTTAGTCAAAAAATTTTTTTTTCCAAATCATACATAGTGTTATACTGCCCTCTTGTGTTCAAAATCAGGTAAAAAGCGAAAGTAAAATAAGGACGTCTGCACAATTCATTAATAATGGTGCAGAGTAGAGTGAGCTTTTTCAATTAATTCCTATGGAAGTAGGAATGAACTAAACAACGTTCGCTCTGTTCTGCTCGTCCCTCACCGTGGGCGCGCAGAGTTATGAATGCCCGTGCAGCCGTGAGCATTTTAGTTTCATTTTAAAATTAGCGCCATTTCGGGGGACGTATTACTTTAATTTATTTAACAAAAACACAATGTTGTGTTTAATTGCGAGTGTACACAAATATAAGTAAACACTTTGACGTTTGAATGATGTCCTGTATGAAGAAAATGACGGAGTATGTTTCACTGTTCAATCGCGCTGAGCCACCCAGACCCCCACACACACACTGACACACACACACACACACACACACACACACACACACACACACACACACACACACACACACACAATAAAAAAACATTCAACCTAACATATACAAATTACACTGCTATGTTGAAATAGTCAGTAGTACAATTTGTATCATTCACAGTAAGCACCGCTCCACTGTGATTTTTCCAAGCACATTTTTGCACAAGTGAAGAGGATGATTTTTTCCGTCGATATTGGAACGTGAGTGAAGTACAAAGCCTGTAATAAAGAATAGTTTAGCATCCAAATACATCGCAAATGTTGCAACATTTAGATTCTAAAGAGAGATTTACGTGAGCCTAACACCACTTACTTTTACTTTTGTTTTAAATTATTTCGTTTTGGCTTTATTATAGTTATTTTTTTATTTGTGTTCTGTTCTGAATATCATTAAATTTAAAGGATTTGTTGTGGAATATTTTGAGTGTATAATCAAATAACACTAAACCGTCACTAGGTGTCGCCAGGCGACCGTCTTAATGAGCGGGTCATTGATTCATTCGTTCAAACGATTCGTTTGAACGACTGAGTCATTCATGAATGAGACAGATGTTTATGGATTGGTCATTGAATCTTTGAGTCAACCAATTTGTTCAAAATGCTGAATCATTCAGTAATGAGAAAACACGTTGCTGTGAGATGCAATGGTTCTGCTGTGATCTTTGTTTAACTATTTTCGCTGCTGAAACAGAAGAACAGTCAATATTGCATCTAAAATGTAAGTGACTTGACACGTGTGTGTGTGTGTGTGTGTGTGTGTGCGTGTGAGTGCGTGCGTGCGTGTGTGTGTGTGTGTGTGTGTGTGTGTGCAATCAATCCCAGGTAAGAGGCATGAATAATGAGAATTGGACTTCTAGGAGTGAGGTTAATATTCCGGAGATGGTTCCCTCGGATTGTGAAAAGGAGGCGGCGCGGGAGTGGCCAGGCATTGCGCTACTTCTGTTTCAAAGTTTAAAACAATGCTAATATCATTTTTTTGAACGATTTCATTACAAATGTTTATTTTATATATTTATAAAATATTATAAAATATAATAACTATGTTTTGTCCTATTAACAAAAGACAGGCAATGTACTATTAACAAATGTTAATAGTTTTTTAAAAGTTAAAATGATACTTTATGCATTTGTTTTGTGTCAGATGATTAACAATATAAATTAAACAAAGCTTAAAACAAACAAAATAATAAAACGAAAACAAAGCTTGAACATTTTATTTAATTGAAAAGCCTTTTTGAAATAAAATGTGTTTTTTTCCCTCTGAAATAGCAAAAGCATCGCACACTTAGCTGTACCTGCTCTAAATAAATAATAGTATTTAAATAAAAATACAAAATCGAAATAAATAAATTATATAAAACAAAATCAAATCAAAGAAAATAAATCTTATTAAAGTTATGCAGGCACACATTTAACAATAATTTTCAAGTGACAAATAAAATCAATCAAAATTCCTTACACATGGAGTTAATCCTGACGATTCCTGAGGCGCATTTCCTCATGACACTCGCTTTTTTTTTCGAAGATATATTTTCTTTGGTTTGATTTTGTTTTTGTAATAATTTATTTTATTTAGTTCGATTTTGTATTTTTATTGAATTACTCTTTTTTATTTAGAGCAGGTACAGCTAGTGTGTGATGCTTTTGCTATTTCAGAGGAAAACAATAATTTTATTTAATTAATAATTTTTGTTTCAGTCCACCATATAATTATGTTGTGTTTGATCTATGGAAAAAAGTTAGTTGTGAAATGGTTGAATATTAACAAAAGTTAATAGTTTTTTACAAGTTAGAATAATACGATATATATATATATATAAACAAGCCGGTGGCACCGCCACCCCGGTGCCTTTACGGTTACTGTGCATGACGGGCAATATCGTAACTCCGCTTTGACCTTTGAGAAGATGTGTGCTATAGAGCTTGCATTGGTGTGGGCTCTGCAAAAGTGTGTGTGTGTGTGTGAGGCGTGATTGAACAATGTAGACATATATATATATATATATATATAAAGGCACCGGGGTGGCGGTGCCACCGGCTTGTTTATATATATATATATATATATATATATATATATATATATATATGAATATAGCTGCGAGCAGCGATGAAGGGCCAAAGCCGGCGGCACCGCCACTCCGGTGCCTTTAGGTAACTAAAGGCACCGGGGTTGCGGTGCCACCGGCTTGGGCCCGTAATCGCTGCTCGCAGCTATATTTATTATTATTATTATTATTATTATTATTTTACTACCTTTTGGGCACTTTTGGGGGCCTTAACGTGCTCAAAAACTCTTGAAACTTTGCACACGGGTCAGAACCCGCGGCCATCAGGGCCGGGCTGAAGCTGGTACCCGGGCGTGGCAGGGGGGCTCGACAGCGCCCCCTGGAACGGGGTTTGAACACTTGTCCATATATCAAACACGCTTGCATGTAATAATCTGAAACTCGGTACACTTATAGATCTCATCGGGCCAAACAACTTTCGTGCTCTAAGTTTTACGTCAGCCCAACAGGAAGTCGGTTATTATGGGTTGTTTGGAAACTCATTTTCTATATTTTTCTTACGACTATTCGGGCACTTTTGGGGCCCTTAACGTGCTCGAAAACTCTTGAAACTTTGCACACAGGTCAGAACCCGCGGCCATCAGGGCCGGGCTGAAGATGGTACCCGGGCGTGGCAGGGGGGCTCGACAGCGCCCCCTGGAACGGGGTCCGAAAACTTGGTCCATAAATCAAACACACTTGCATGTAATAATATGAAACTCGGTACACATATAGATCTCATCGGTTCATATATACTTCATGCTCTTACTTTTTACCCCATCCCAACAGGAAGTCGGCTATTTAGGGTTGTTTGTTAAACGCATGCAATGGAATTTAAAGTACTTCTCCTAGAGAATTCAAAGAAATGCCACGAAACTCGGTCAGCATGAAGTCAAGACATTGAGGATGAAAAATTGCCAGGGGATTTTTGATATCTCGAACGGTTTGGCCGTGGCGAGGAAACGAATTTATGGCGAGAAACGTGAAACAGGAAGTGTGTTATAACTTCAGCATACATTAGCTGATCTTAACGAAACTTCACCAGTGTGTTCGCTTTAAGAGGCCGATCACATGGATGTGACTATTGTGAGTCAAAGTTATAGCGCCACCAACTGGCAGCAGGAAGTGTGTCACTTTCAAAATGCTTTGAAATCACCCTCTTATTTTAACCCGATTTGCTTCAAACTTCATCTGTATAATGTAAATACACGGCAGATGTAGACCTGTGAAAGGATTATTGATATATTAGATACTGTTGCCGTGGCAACGCATCAAACTTTAATATTCTTTGTTGATGCTTTTGAGACTCTTAACATACTTGAAATAACATGAAACTCGACAGACACATCACATTTATTAGCCAGTAGACATGTGCAAAGTTTCAGAAACGGGCGTGGTGCAGGGGCTCAGTAGCGCCACCTTTTGACAAAAGTGGGGGTGTTAGTTCTATAGTTTTACCTACAATCATAAAACTCGGTACGCATATTGTTCAGATCAAGCCGGACAACTTTCTAATTTACTGTCATTAGCTCAGACCAAGAGGGAGTCAGATATTTTAGTTTGAATGTGGATGTTTCTGAGAATTTTCTCTCCCTCTCTTTCCGTCTCTGTGTGTGAGGGATTTGTCTATTGATTTTAATGCATTTCAAGGTTTCAGGGGATTTTGGGACTCTTAACGTGCTCAAAAACTTTTGAAATTTTGCACACAGGTCAGAACCCACGGCCATCAGGGCCGGGCTGAAGCTGGTACCCGGGCGTGGCAGGGGGGCTCAACAGCGCCCCCTTGAACGGGGTCCGACAATTTGGTCCATATATTCAACACGCTTGCATGAATTAATATGAAACTCAGTACACATATAGATCTCATCGGGCCAAACATTTTACCCCTGGTCAAGTTTTACGCCAGCCCAACAGGAAGTCGGCTATTATGGGTTGTTTGGAAAACGCTTGCTGTGGAATTTGAAGTACTACTCCTAGGCAATTCATTCAATCATCGCCAAACTAGGCGTGCATGAAGTCAAGACATTGAGGATGCTAAATTGCTGACGGATTTTTGATATCTCGAACGGTTTGGCCGTGGCGAGGAAATGAATTTTCATGACTAAAAAAGGACATATAAAGTGTGTTATAACTTAGTTAGATTTACCTACAGTTACAAAACTCAGCTTGTATATTCTTCTCCTCAAGCCAAACAACTTTCTAATTTACAGTCAATAGCTCCAACCCTCAGAAAGTCAGATATTGTGGTTTGAATGTGGATTTCATGAAATGGTATCTCTCTCTGTCACTCTTTGACAGAGAGAGGGCCCCCTCCCATTCTATGTGTGTGTGTGTGTGTGGCTGTCTGTGTGGGGAGGGAGGGGGAGGGAGGGCTGGTGTCTGTGTTTATATGTGTGTGTGTGGCTGGCTGGCTGTTACAGTGACATGATATTAAGCCTTTCATTGCTGTGTGATTTTTCCTGCATTAAAGGATAAAGAAATCTCTAAGGCCTTGTCTTTTTGCATAACAATTTTGTATTTTTTTTAAATTACAAAATATGCACAGAACCAAGATCTTTTAAATGTATAGTTTGCTTTAAATAAAATTAAGATTGTATTGGTAATTGAAGCTGAATGAATTTAAAATGAATGTGCTATATTTCAGAACAATATATTTGTTTTCCTTTAAATTGTAAAACACTAACTTTATTCTCATCTGAATTATAAATAATTTATTCCTGTATAAAATAAAAACACATTTGAATTTTTCTTTTTTAATCAATGTAGAATGTGTAATTGAAAAATAAACAGATTAGGGCTCTGAGGACAATAAATGAAAATCAATGCGATGTGGTGAATGTCCAAAAGATGGCACCCACAGACTGTTTTAAATGGGGTTGGATAAATATTTTTTGCTTTTAGACAGTGTGTGCGTGTGATTTTAGTTTGGTGACAGTTGTAGGTTACAGTTTGACAAGAGTTTATAGTTTGAAAAAAGCACTTTGTTGTGTTTTATTGGACGGAGTATGTTTTTATGTGTAACAGTTCAATCGCACCCGCACCTCACACACACACACACACACACACACACACACACACATATTGAAACCTGAGTGAAGTACAAAGCCCATAATAAAGAATAGTTTAGCATCCAAATACATCGCAAATGTTGAAACAGTTTGATTCTAATGAGAGAGTTACGTGAGCCAAACACCACTTACTTTCACTTTCGCTTTCAATTATTTCGGTTAATTCTTAATTATAGTTTTTTTGAATTCTTGTTCTGTTCTGAATATCATTAAATTTAAAGAATTGCTTGTGTAATATTTTGAGTGTATCATCAAAACAGAATAATTCTCTCGGTTTAGTGATTCCCTAGTTTTTTTTATTGTTTTCATTGTTCTCAGGTAAGGCAAGTGAGATATATATATATATATATATATATATATATATATATATATATATATAAAAATATATATATATATATATATATATATATATGTATTTTTTATATATATATATATATAATTTATATATATATATATATATATATATATATATATATATATATATATATAAATATAGCTGCGAGCAGCGATGAAGGGCCAAAGCCGGCGGCACCGCCACCCCCGGTGCCTTTAGGTAACTAAAGGAACCAGGGTTGCGGTGCCACCGGCTTGGGCCCGTAATCGCTGCTCGCAGCTATATTTTATTATTATTAGGGCCCAAGCCTTGAAAAGGCGAAGGCCCTATTGTTTTCCTAAGGATTATTATTAGGGCCCAAGCCTTGAAAAGGCGAAGGCCCTATTGTTTTCCTTAGGATTATTATTTATTATTATTATTATTTTACTACCTTTTGGGCACTTTTGGGGGCCTTAACGTGCTCGAAAACTCTTGAAACTTTGCACACATCTCAGAACCCGCGGCCATCAGGGCCGGGCTGAAGCTGGTACCCGGGCGTGGCAGGGGGGCTCGACAGCGCCCCCTGGAACGGGGTTTGAACACTTGGTCCATAAATCAAACACGCTTGCATGTAATAATATGAAACTCAGTACACATATAGATCTCATCGGTTCATATATACTTCATGCTCTTACTTTTTACCCCAGCCCAACAGGAAGTCGGCTATTAAGGGTTGTTTGGAAAACACATGCAATGGAATGTGAAATACTCCTCCTAGAGAATTCAAACACACGGCACGAAACTCGGTCAGCATGAAGTCAAGACACTGAGGATGAAAAATTGCCAGGGGATTTTTGATATCTCGAACGGTTTGGCCGTGGCGAGTAAACGAAATTATGGCGAGAAACGTGAAACAGGAAGTGTGTTATAACTACTGCATACATTAACTAATCTTGATGAAACTTCAGCAGTGTGTTCGTTGTAAGAGCCCGATCACATGGATGTGACTATTGTGAGTCAAAGTTATAGCGCCACCAACTGGAAGCAGGAAGTGTGTCACTTTCAAAATGCTTTTAAATCACCCTCTTATTTTTACCCGATTTGCTTCAAACTTCATGTGCATAATGTAGACACACGCCAGATGTAGACCTGTGAAAGGATTATTGATATCTTAGATACTGTTGCCATGGCAATGCATCAAACATTAATATTCCTTTTTTTAAGCTTTTTCATGCTTTTTTATGCTTTCGGGCACTTTTGGGGTTCTTAACGTGCTCGAAAACTCTTGAAACTTTGCACACGGGACAAAACCCGCGGCCATCAGGGCCAGGCTGAAGCTGGTACCCGGGCGTGGCAGGGGGGCTCGACAGCGCCCCCTTGAACGGGTCAGACAATTTGGTCCATATATCCAACACGCTTTACCCTATTTGCTTCAAACTTGATGTGTATAATGTAGACACAAGCCAGATGTAGACCTGTGAAAGGATTGTTGATATCTTAGATGCTGTTGCCGTGACAACGCATCAAACTTTAATATTCTTTTTGGATACTTTTGAGATTCTTAGCGCACTTTTGGGGCCCTTAACGTGCTCAAAAACTCTTGAAACTTTGCACACGGGTCAGAAACCGCGGCCATCAGGGCCGGGCTGAAGCTGGTACCCGGGCGTGGCAGGGGGGCTCGACAGCGCCCCCTGGAATGGGGTCCGAAAACTTGGTCCATAAATCAAACAGGCTTTACCCGATTTGCTTCAAACTTGATGTGTATAATGTAGACACACGCCAGATTTAGACCTGTGAAAGGATTGTTGATATCTTAGATGCTGTTGCCGTGACAACGCATCAAACTTTAATATTCTTTTTGGATACTTTTGAGACTCTCAGCGCACTTTGGGGGCCCTTAACGTGCTCAAAAACTCTTGAAACTTTGCACACGGGTCAGAACCCGTGGCCATCAGGGCCGGGCTGAAGCTGGTACCCGGGCGTGGCAGGGGGGCTCGACAGTGCCCCCTGGAACGGGGTCCGAAAACTTGGTCCATAAATCAAACACGCTTGAATGTAATAATATGAAACTCGGTACACATATAGATCTCATCGATTCATATATCCTTTGTACTTTTACTTTTTACCCCAGCCCAACAGGAAGTCGGCTATTATGGTTTGTTTGGAAGCGTATGCCCCTGGAATTCGATATACTCCTCCTAGAGAATTCAACCAATCGCCACGAAACTCGGTCAGCATGAAGTCAAGACATTGAGGATGAAAAGTTGCCAGGGGATTTTTGATATCTCGAACGGTTTGGCTGTGGCGAGGAAACGAATTTATGGCGAATAAAGGAAACAGGAAGTGTGTTATAACTTCTGCATACATTAACTGATCTTGATGAAACTTCAGCAGTGTGTTCGCTGTAAGAGTCCGATCACATGGATGTGACTATTGTGAGTCAAAGTTATAGCGCCACCAACTGGCAGCAGGAAGTGTGTCACTTCCTAAAGGCTTTGAAATCACCCTCTTATTTTTACCCAATTTGCTTCAAACTTTATGTGTATAATGTAGACACACGGCAGATGTAGACCTGAGAAAGGATTATTGATATCTTAGATACTGTTGCCGTGGCAACGCATCAAACTTTATTATTCTTTGTTGATGCTTTTGAGACTCTTAACATACTTGAAATTGCATGAAACCCGACAGACACATCACATTTATTAGACAGTAGACATGTGCAGAGTTTCAGAAACGGGCATGGTGAGAGCAATTAGAGAATAATGTTTAAGTTTAAAAACAGCCAGAATGGTTGTTTAGTCAAAAAATTTTTTTTTCCAAATCATACATAGTGTTATACTGCCCTCTTGTGTTCAAAATCAGGTAAAAAGCGAAAGTAAAATAAGGACGTCTGCACAATTCATTAATAATGGTGCAGAGTAGAGTGAGCTTTTTCAATTAATTCCTATGGAAGTAGGAATGAACTAAACAACGTTCGCTCTGTTCTGCTCGTCCCTCACCGTGGGCGCGCAGAGTTATGAATGCCCGTGCAGCCGTGAGCATTTTAGTTTCATTTTAAAATTAGCGCCATTTCGGGGGACGTATTACTTTAATTTATTTAACAAAAACACAATGTTGTGTTTAATTGCGAGTGTACACAAATATAAGTAAACACTTTGACGTTTGAATGATGTCCTGTATGAAGAAAATGACGGAGTATGTTTCACTGTTCAATCGCGCTGAGCCACCCAGACCCCCACACACACACTGACACACACACACACACACACACACACACACACACACACACACACACACACACACACACACACACACACAAACACACACACACACACACACACAATAATAAAACATTCAACCTAACATATACAAATTACACTGCTATGTTGAAATAGTCAGTAGTACAATTTGTATCATTCACAGTAAGCACCGCTCCACTGTGATTTTTCCAAGCACATTTTTGCACAAGTGAAGAGGATGATTTTTTCCGTCGATATTGGAACGTGAGTGAAGTACAAAGCCTGTAATAAAGAATAGTTTAGCATCCAAATACATCGCAAATGTTGCAACATTTAGATTCTAAAGAGAGATTTACGTGAGCCTAACACCACTTACTTTTACTTTTGTTTTAAATTATTTCGTTTTGGCTTTATTATAGTTATTTTTTTATTTGTGTTCTGTTCTGAATATCATTAAATTTAAAGGATTTGTTGTGGAATATTTTGAGTGTATAATCAAATAACACTAAACCGTCACTAGGTGTCGCCAGGCGACCGTCTTAATGAGCGGGTCATTGATTCATTCGTTCAAACGATTCGTTTGAACGACTGAGTCATTCATGAATGAGACAGATGTTTATGGATTGGTCATTGAATCTTTGAGTCAACCAATTTGTTCAAAATGCTGAATCATTCAGTAATGAGAAAACACGTTGCTGTGAGATGCAATGGTTCTGCTGTGATCTTTGTTTAACTATTTTCGCTGCTGAAACAGAAGAACAGTCAATATTGCATCTAAAATGTAAGTGACTTGACACGTGTGTGTGTGTGTGTGTGTGTGTGTGCGTGTGAGTGCGTGCGTGCGTGTGTGTGTGTGTGTGTGTGTGTGTGTGCAATCAATCCCAGGTAAGAGGCATGAATAATGAGAATTGGACTTCTAGGAGTGAGGTTAATATTCCGGAGATGGTTCCCTCGGATTGTGAAAAGGAGGCGGCGCGGGAGTGGCCAGGCATTGCGCTACTTCTGTTTCAAAGTTTAAAACAATGCTAATATCATTTTTTTGAACGATTTCATTACAAATGTTTATTTTATATATTTATAAAATATTATAAAATATAATAACTATGTTTTGTCCTATTAACAAAAGACAGGCAATGTACTATTAACAAATGTTAATAGTTTTTTAAAAGTTAAAATGATACTTTATGCATTTGTTTTGTGTCAGATGATTAACAATATAAATTAAACAAAGCTTAAAACAAACAAAATAATAAAACGAAAACAAAGCTTGAACATTTTATTTAATTGAAAAGCCTTTTTGAAATAAAATGTGTTTTTTTCCCTCTGAAATAGCAAAAGCATCACACACTTAGCTGTACCTGCTCTAAATAAATAATAGTATTTAAATAAAAATACAAAATCGAAATAAATAAATTATATAAAACAAAATCAAATCAAAGAAAATAAATCTTATTAAAGTTATGCAGGCACACATTTAACAATAATTTTCAAGTGACAAATAAAATCAATCAAAATTCCTTACACATGGAGTTAATCCTGACGATTCCTGAGGCGCCTTTCCTCATGACACTCGCTTTTTTTTTCGAAGATATATTTTCTTTGGTTTGATTTTGTTTTTGTAATTTATTTTATTTAGTTCGATTTTGTATTTTTATTGAATTACTCTTTTTTATTTAGAGCAGGTACAGCTAGTGTGTGATGCTTTTGCTATTTCAGAGGAAAACAATAATTTTATTTAATTAATAATTTTTGTTTCAGTCCACCATATAATTATGTTGTGTTTGATCTATGGAAAAAAGTTAGTTGTGAAATGGTTGAATATTAACAAAAGTTAATAGTTTTTTACAAGTTAGAATAATACGATATATATATATATATAAACAAGCCGGTGGCACCGCCACCCCGGTGCCTTTACGGTTACTGTGCATGACGGGCAATATCGTAACTCCGCTTTGACCTTTGAGAAGATGTGTGCTATAGAGCTTGCATTGGTGTGGGCTCTGCAAAAGTGTGTGTGTGTGTGTGAGGCGTGATTGAACAATGTAGACATATATATATATATATATATAAAGGCACCGGGGTGGCGGTGCCACCGGCTTGTTTATATATATATATATATATATATATATATATATATATATATATATATATATATATGAATATAGCTGCGAGCAGCGATGAAGGGCCAAAGCCGGCGGCACCGCCACTCCGGTGCCTTTAGGTAACTAAAGGCACCGGGGTTGCGGTGCCACCGGCTTGGGCCCGTAATCGCTGCTCGCAGCTATATTTTATTATTATTATTATTATTTTACTACCTTTTGGGCACTTTTGGGGGCCTTAACGTGCTCGAAAACTCTTGAAACTTTGCACACATCTCAGAACCCGCGGCCATCAGGGCCGGGCTGAAGCTGGTACCCGGGCGTGGCAGGGGGGCTCGACAGCGCCCCCTGGAACGGGGTTTGAACACTTGGTCCATAAATCAAACACGCTTGCATGTAATAATATGAAACTCAGTACACATATAGATCTCATCGGTTCATATATACTTCATGCTCTTACTTTTTACCCCAGCCCAACAGGAAGTCGGCTATTAAGGGTTGTTTGGAAAACACATGCAATGGAATGTGAAATACTCCTCCTAGAGAATTCAAACACACGGCACGAAACTCGGTCAGCATGAAGTCAAGACACTGAGGATGAAAAATTGCCAGGGGATTTTTGATATCTCGAACGGTTTGGCCGTGGCGAGTAAACGAAATTATGGCGAGAAACGTGAAACAGGAAGTGTGTTATAACTACTGCATACATTAACTAATCTTGATGAAACTTCAGCAGTGTGTTCGTTGTAAGAGCCCGATCACATGGATGTGACTATTGTGAGTCAAAGTTATAGCGCCACCAACTGGAAGCAGGAAGTGTGTCACTTTCAAAATGCTTTTAAATCACCCTCTTATTTTTACCCGATTTGCTTCAAACTTCATGTGCATAATGTAGACACACGCCAGATGTAGACCTGTGAAAGGATTATTGATATCTTAGATACTGTTGCCATGGCAATGCATCAAACATTAATATTCCTTTTTTTAAGCTTTTTCATGCTTTTTTATGCTTTCGGGCACTTTTGGGGTTCTTAACGTGCTCGAAAACTCTTGAAACTTTGCACACGGGACAAAACCCGCGGCCATCAGGGCCAGGCTGAAGCTGGTACCCGGGCGTGGCAGGGGGGCTCGACAGCGCCCCCTTGAACGGGTCAGACAATTTGGTCCATATATCCAACACGCTTTACCCTATTTGCTTCAAACTTGATGTGTATAATGTAGACACAAGCCAGATGTAGACCTGTGAAAGGATTGTTGATATCTTAGATGCTGTTGCCGTGACAACGCATCAAACTTTAATATTCTTTTTGGATACTTTTGAGATTCTTAGCGCACTTTTGGGGCCCTTAACGTGCTCAAAAACTCTTGAAACTTTGCACACGGGTCAGAAACCGCGGCCATCAGGGCCGGGCTGAAGCTGGTACCCGGGCGTGGCAGGGGGGCTCGACAGCGCCCCCTGGAATGGGGTCCGAAAACTTGGTCCATAAATCAAACAGGCTTTACCCGATTTGCTTCAAACTTGATGTGTATAATGTAGACACACGCCAGATTTAGACCTGTGAAAGGATTGTTGATATCTTAGATGCTGTTGCCGTGACAACGCATCAAACTTTAATATTCTTTTTGGATACTTTTGAGACTCTCAGCGCACTTTGGGGGCCCTTAACGTGCTCAAAAACTCTTGAAACTTTGCACACGGGTCAGAACCCGTGGCCATCAGGGCCGGGCTGAAGCTGGTACCCGGGCGTGGCAGGGGGGCTCGACAGTGCCCCCTGGAACGGGGTCCGAAAACTTGGTCCATAAATCAAACACGCTTGAATGTAATAATATGAAACTCGGTACACATATAGATCTCATCGATTCATATATCCTTTGTACTTTTACTTTTTACCCCAGCCCAACAGGAAGTCGGCTATTATGGTTTGTTTGGAAGCGTATGCCCCTGGAATTCGATATACTCCTCCTAGAGAATTCAACCAATCGCCACGAAACTCGGTCAGCATGAAGTCAAGACATTGAGGATGAAAAGTTGCCAGGGGATTTTTGATATCTCGAACGGTTTGGCTGTGGCGAGGAAACGAATTTATGGCGAATAAAGGAAACAGGAAGTGTGTTATAACTTCTGCATACATTAACTGATCTTGATGAAACTTCAGCAGTGTGTTCGCTGTAAGAGTCCGATCACATGGATGTGACTATTGTGAGTCAAAGTTATAGCGCCACCAACTGGCAGCAGGAAGTGTGTCACTTCCTAAAGGCTTTGAAATCACCCTCTTATTTTTACCCAATTTGCTTCAAACTTTATGTGTATAATGTAGACACACGGCAGATGTAGACCTGAGAAAGGATTATTGATATCTTAGATACTGTTGCCGTGGCAACGCATCAAACTTTATTATTCTTTGTTGATGCTTTTGAGACTCTTAACATACTTGAAATTGCATGAAACCCGACAGACACATCACATTTATTAGACAGTAGACATGTGCAGAGTTTCAGAAACGGGCATGGTGAGAGCAATTAGAGAATAATGTTTAAGTTTAAAAACAGCCAGAATGGTTGTTTAGTCAAAAAAATTTTTTTTCCAAATCATACATAGTGTTATACTGCCCTCTTGTGTTCAAAATCAGGTAAAAAGCGAAAGTAAAATAAGGACGTCTGCACAATTCATTAATAATGGTGCAGAGTAGAGTGAGCTTTTTCAATTCATTCCTATGGAAGTAGGAATGAACTAAACAACGTTCGCTCTGTTCTGCTCGTCCCTCACCGTGGGCGCGCAGAGTTATGAATGCCCGTGCAGCCGTGAGCATTTTAGTTTCATTTTAAAATTAGCGCCATTTCGGGGGACGTATTACTTTAATTTATTTAACAAAAACACAATGTTGTGTTTAATTGCGAGTGTACACAAATATAAGTAAACACTTTGACGTTTGAATGATGTCCTGTATGAAGAAAATGACGGAGTATGTTTCACTGTTCAATCGCGCTGAGCCACCCAGACCCCCACACACACACTGACACACACACACACACACACACACACACACACACACACACACACACACACACACACACACACACACACACAAACACACACACACACACACACACAATAATAAAACATTCAACCTAACATATACAAATTACACTGCTATGTTGAAATAGTCAGTAGTACAATTTGTATCATTCACAGTAAGCAGCGCTCCACTGTGATTTTTCCAAGCACATTTTTGCACAAGTGAAGAGGATGATTTTTTCCGTCGATATTGGAACGTGAGTGAAGTACAAAGCCTGTAATAAAGAATAGTTTAGCATCCAAATACATCGCAAATGTTGCAACATTTAGATTCTAAAGAGAGATTTACGTGAGCCTAACACCACTTACTTTTACTTTTGTTTTAAATTATTTCGTTTTGGCTTTATTATAGTTATTTTTTTATTTGTGTTCTGTTCTGAATATCATTAAATTTAAAGGATTTGTTGTGGAATATTTTGAGTGTATAATCAAATAACACTAAACCGTCACTAGGTGTCGCCAGGCGACCGTCTTAATGAGCGGGTCATTGATTCATTCGTTCAAACGATTCGTTTGAACGACTGAGTCATTCATGAATGAGACAGATGTTTATGGATTGGTCATTGAATCTTTGAGTCAACCAATTTGTTCAAAATGCTGAATCATTCAGTAATGAGAAAACACGTTGCTGTGAGATGCAATGGTTCTGCTGTGATCTTTGTTTAACTATTTTCGCTGCTGAAACAGAAGAACAGTCAATATTGCATCTAAAATGTAAGTGACTTGACACGTGTGTGTGTGTGTGTGTGTGTGTGTGAGTGTGAGTGCGTGCGTGCGTGTGTGTGTGTGTGTGTGTGTGTGTGTGCAATCAATCCCAGGTAAGAGGCATGAATAATGAGAATTGGACTTCTAGGAGTGAGGTTAATATTCCGGAGATGGTTCCCTCGGATTGTGAAAAGGAGGCGGCGCGGGAGTGGCCAGGCATTGCGCTACTTCTGTTTCAAAGTTTAAAACAATGCTAATATCATTTTTTTGAACGATTTCATTACAAATGTTTATTTTATATATTTATAAAATATTATAAAATATAATAACTATGTTTTGTCCTATTAACAAAAGACAGGCAATGTACTATTAACAAATGTTAATAGTTTTTTAAAAGTTAAAATGATACTTTATGCATTTGTTTTGTGTCAGATGATTAACAATATAAATTAAACAAAGCTTAAAACAAACAAAATAATAAAACGAAAACAAAGCTTGAACATTTTATTTAATTGAAAAGCCTTTTTGAAATAAAATGTGTTTTTTTCCCTCTGAAATAGCAAAAGCATCGCACACTTAGCTGTACCTGCTCTAAATAAATAATAGTATTTAAATAAAAATACAAAATCGAAATAAATAAATTATATAAAACAAAATCAAATCAAAGAAAATAAATCTTATTAAAGTTATGCAGGCACACATTTAACAATAATTTTCAAGTGACAAATAAAATCAATCAAAATTCCTTACACATGGAGTTAATCCTGACGATTCCTGAGGCGCCTTTCCTCATGACACTCGCTTTTTTTTTCGAAGATATATTTTCTTTGGTTTGATTTTGTTTTTGTAATAATTTATTTTATTTAGTTCGATTTTGTATTTTTATTGAATTACTCTTTTTTATTTAGAGCAGGTACAGCTAGTGTGTGATGCTTTTGCTATTTCAGAGGAAAACAATAATTTTATTTAATTAATAATTTTTGTTTCAGTCCACCATATAATTATGTTGTGTTTGATCTATGGAAAAAAGTTAGTTGTGAAATGGTTGAATATTAACAAAAGTTAATAGTTTTTTACAAGTTAGAATAATACGATATATATATATATATAAACAAGCCGGTGGCACCGCCACCCCGGTGCCTTTACGGTTACTGTGCATGACGGGCAATATCGTAACTCCGCTTTGACCTTTGAGAAGATGTGTGCTATAGAGCTTGCATTGGTGTGGGCTCTGCAAAAGTGTGTGTGTGTGTGTGAGGCGTGATTGAACAATGTAGACATATATATATATATATATATATAAAGGCACCGGGGTGGCGGTGCCACCGGCTTGTTTATATATATATATATATATATGAATATAGCTGCGAGCAGCGATGAAGGGCCAAAGCCGGCGGCACCGCCACTCCGGTGCCTTTAGGTAACTAAAGGCACCGGGGTTGCGGTGCCACCGGCTTGGGCCCGTAATCGCTGCTCGCAGCTATATTTATTATTATTATTATTATTATTTTACTACCTTTTGGGCACTTTTGGGGGCCTTAACGTGCTCGAAAACTCTTGAAACTTTGCACACATCTCAGAACCCGCGGCCATCAGGGCCGGGCTGAAGCTGGTACCCGGGCGTGGCAGGGGGGCTCGACAGCGCCCCCTGGAACGGGGTTTGAACACTTGGTCCATAAATCAAACACGCTTGCATGTAATAATATGAAACTCAGTACACATATAGATCTCATCGGTTCATATATACTTCATGCTCTTACTTTTTACCCCAGCCCAACAGGAAGTCGGCTATTAAGGGTTGTTTGGAAAACACATGCAATGGAATGTGAAATACTCCTCCTAGAGAATTCAAACACACGGCACGAAACTCGGTCAGCATGAAGTCAAGACACTGAGGATGAAAAATTGCCAGGGGATTTTTGATATCTCGAACGGTTTGGCCGTGGCGAGTAAACGAAATTATGGCGAGAAACGTGAAACAGGAAGTGTGTTATAACTACTGCATACATTAACTAATCTTGATGAAACTTCAGCAGTGTGTTCGTTGTAAGAGCCCGATCACATGGATGTGACTATTGTGAGTCAAAGTTATAGCGCCACCAACTGGAAGCAGGAAGTGTGTCACTTTCAAAATGCTTTTAAATCACCCTCTTATTTTTACCCGATTTGCTTCAAACTTCATGTGCATAATGTAGACACACGCCAGATGTAGACCTGTGAAAGGATTATTGATATCTTAGATACTGTTGCCATGGCAATGCATCAAACATTAATATTCCTTTTTTTAAGCTTTTTCATGCTTTTTTATGCTTTCGGGCACTTTTGGGGTTCTTAACGTGCTCGAAAACTCTTGAAACTTTGCACACGGGACAAAACCCGCGGCCATCAGGGCCAGGCTGAAGCTGGTACCCGGGCGTGGCAGGGGGGCTCGACAGCGCCCCCTTGAACGGGTCAGACAATTTGGTCCATATATCCAACACGCTTTACCCTATTTGCTTCAAACTTGATGTGTATAATGTAGACACAAGCCAGATGTAGACCTGTGAAAGGATTGTTGATATCTTAGATGCTGTTGCCGTGACAACGCATCAAACTTTAATATTCTTTTTGGATACTTTTGAGATTCTTAGCGCACTTTTGGGGCCCTTAACGTGCTCAAAAACTCTTGAAACTTTGCACACGGGTCAGAAACCGCGGCCATCAGGGCCGGGCTGAAGCTGGTACCCGGGCGTGGCAGGGGGGCTCGACAGCGCCCCCTGGAATGGGGTCCGAAAACTTGGTCCATAAATCAAACAGGCTTTACCCGATTTGCTTCAAACTTGATGTGTATAATGTAGACACACGCCAGATTTAGACCTGTGAAAGGATTGTTGATATCTTAGATGCTGTTGCCGTGACAACGCATCAAACTTTAATATTCTTTTTGGATACTTTTGAGACTCTCAGCGCACTTTGGGGGCCCTTAACGTGCTCAAAAACTCTTGAAACTTTGCACACGGGTCAGAACCCGTGGCCATCAGGGCCGGGCTGAAGCTGGTACCCGGGCGTGGCAGGGGGGCTCGACAGTGCCCCCTGGAACGGGGTCCGAAAACTTGGTCCATAAATCAAACACGCTTGAATGTAATAATATGAAACTCGGTACACATATAGATCTCATCGATTCATATATCCTTTGTACTTTTACTTTTTACCCCAGCCCAACAGGAAGTCGGCTATTATGGTTTGTTTGGAAGCGTATGCCCCTGGAATTCGATATACTCCTCCTAGAGAATTCAACCAATCGCCACGAAACTCGGTCAGCATGAAGTCAAGACATTGAGGATGAAAAGTTGCCAGGGGATTTTTGATATCTCGAACGGTTTGGCTGTGGCGAGGAAACGAATTTATGGCGAATAAAGGAAACAGGAAGTGTGTTATAACTTCTGCATACATTAACTGATCTTGATGAAACTTCAGCAGTGTGTTCGCTGTAAGAGTCCGATCACATGGATGTGACTATTGTGAGTCAAAGTTATAGCGCCACCAACTGGCAGCAGGAAGTGTGTCACTTCCTAAAGGCTTTGAAATCACCCTCTTATTTTTACCCAATTTGCTTCAAACTTTATGTGTATAATGTAGACACACGGCAGATGTAGACCTGAGAAAGGATTATTGATATCTTAGATACTGTTGCCGTGGCAACGCATCAAACTTTATTATTCTTTGTTGATGCTTTTGAGACTCTTAACATACTTGAAATTGCATGAAACCCGACAGACACATCACATTTATTAGACAGTAGACATGTGCAGAGTTTCAGAAACGGGCATGGTGAGAGCAATTAGAGAATAATGTTTAAGTTTAAAAACAGCCAGAATGGTTGTTTAGTCAAAAAAATTTTTTTTCCAAATCATACATAGTGTTATACTGCCCTCTTGTGTTCAAAATCAGGTAAAAAGCGAAAGTAAAATAAGGACGTCTGCACAATTCATTAATAATGGTGCAGAGTAGAGTGAGCTTTTTCAATTAATTCCTATGGAAGTAGGAATGAACTAAACAACGTTCGCTCTGTTCTGCTCGTCCCTCACCGTGGGCGCGCAGAGTTATGAATGCCCGTGCAGCCGTGAGCATTTTAGTTTCATTTTAAAATTAGCGCCATTTCGGGGGACGTATTACTTTAATTTATTTAACAAAAACACAATGTTGTGTTTAATTGCGAGTGTACACAAATATAAGTAAACACTTTGACGTTTGAATGATGTCCTGTATGAAGAAAATGACGGAGTATGTTTCACTGTTCAATCGCGCTGAGCCACCCAGACCCCCACACACACACTGACACACACACACACACACACACACACACACACACACACACACACACACACACACACACACACACACACACACACAAACACACACACACACACACACACAATAATAAAACATTCAACCTAACATATACAAATTACACTGCTATGTTGAAATAGTCAGTAGTACAATTTGTATCATTCACAGTAAGCAGCGCTCCACTGTGATTTTTCCAAGCACATTTTTGCACAAGTGAAGAGGATGATTTTTTCCGTCGATATTGGAACGTGAGTGAAGTACAAAGCCTGTAATAAAGAATAGTTTAGCATCCAAATACATCGCAAATGTTGCAACATTTAGATTCTAAAGAGAGATTTACGTGAGCCTAACACCACTTACTTTTACTTTTGTTTTAAATTATTTCGTTTTGGCTTTATTATAGTTATTTTTTTATTTGTGTTCTGTTCTGAATATCATTAAATTTAAAGGATTTGTTGTGGAATATTTTGAGTGTATAATCAAATAACACTAAACCGTCACTAGGTGTCGCCAGGCGACCGTCTTAATGAGCGGGTCATTGATTCATTCGTTCAAACGATTCGTTTGAACGACTGAGTCATTCATGAATGAGACAGATGTTTATGGATTGGTCATTGAATCTTTGAGTCAACCAATTTGTTCAAAATGCTGAATCATTCAGTAATGAGAAAACACGTTGCTGTGAGATGCAATGGTTCTGCTGTGATCTTTGTTTAACTATTTTCGCTGCTGAAACAGAAGAACAGTCAATATTGCATCTAAAATGTAAGTGACTTGACACGTGTGTGTGTGTGTGTGTGTGTGTGTGAGTGTGAGTGCGTGCGTGCGTGTGTGTGTGTGTGTGTGTGTGTGTGTGTGTGCAATCAATCCCAGGTAAGAGGCATGAATAATGAGAATTGGACTTCTAGGAGTGAGGTTAATATTCCGGAGATGGTTCCCTCGGATTGTGAAAAGGAGGCGGCGCGGGAGTGGCCAGGCATTGCGCTACTTCTGTTTCAAAGTTTAAAACAATGCTAATATCATTTTTTTGAACGATTTCATTACAAATGTTTATTTTATATATTTATAAAATATTATAAAATATAATAACTATGTTTTGTCCTATTAACAAAAGACAGGCAATGTACTATTAACAAATGTTAATAGTTTTTTAAAAGTTAAAATGATACTTTATGCATTTGTTTTGTGTCAGATGATTAACAATATAAATTAAACAAAGCTTAAAACAAACAAAATAATAAAACGAAAACAAAGCTTGAACATTTTATTTAATTGAAAAGCCTTTTTGAAATAAAATGTGTTTTTTTCCCTCTGAAATAGCAAAAGCATCGCACACTTAGCTGTACCTGCTCTAAATAAATAATAGTATTTAAATAAAAATACAAAATCGAAATAAATAAATTATATAAAACAAAATCAAATCAAAGAAAATAAATCTTATTAAAGTTATGCAGGCACACATTTAACAATAATTTTCAAGTGACAAATAAAATCAATCAAAATTCCTTACACATGGAGTTAATCCTGACGATTCCTGAGGCGCCTTTCCTCATGACACTCGCTTTTTTTTTCGAAGATATATTTTCTTTGGTTTGATTTTGTTTTTGTAATAATTTATTTTATTTAGTTCGATTTTGTATTTTTATTGAATTACTCTTTTTTATTTAGAGCAGGTACAGCTAGTGTGTGATGCTTTTGCTATTTCAGAGGAAAACAATAATTTTATTTAATTAATAATTTTTGTTTCAGTCCACCATATAATTATGTTGTGTTTGATCTATGGAAAAAAGTTAGTTGTGAAATGGTTGAATATTAACAAAAGTTAATAGTTTTTTACAAGTTAGAATAATACGATATATATATATATATAAACAAGCCGGTGGCACCGCCACCCCGGTGCCTTTACGGTTACTGTGCATGACGGGCAATATCGTAACTCCGCTTTGACCTTTGAGAAGATGTGTGCTATAGAGCTTGCATTGGTGTGGGCTCTGCAAAAGTGTGTGTGTGTGTGTGAGGCGTGATTGAACAATGTAGACATATATATATATATATATATATAAAGGCACCGGGGTGGCGGTGCCACCGGCTTGTTTATATATATATATATATATATGAATATAGCTGCGAGCAGCGATGAAGGGCCAAAGCCGGCGGCACCGCCACTCCGGTGCCTTTAGGTAACTAAAGGCACCGGGGTTGCGGTGCCACCGGCTTGGGCCCGTAATCGCTGCTCGCAGCTATATTTATTATTATTATTATTATTATTTTACTACCTTTTGGGCACTTTTGGGGGCCTTAACGTGCTCGAAAACTCTTGAAACTTTGCACACATCTCAGAACCCGCGGCCATCAGGGCCGGGCTGAAGCTGGTACCCGGGCGTGGCAGGGGGGCTCGACAGCGCCCCCTGGAACGGGGTTTGAACACTTGGTCCATAAATCAAACACGCTTGCATGTAATAATATGAAACTCAGTACACATATAGATCTCATCGGTTCATATATACTTCATGCTCTTACTTTTTACCCCAGCCCAACAGGAAGTCGGCTATTAAGGGTTGTTTGGAAAACACATGCAATGGAATGTGAAATACTCCTCCTAGAGAATTCAAACACACGGCACGAAACTCGGTCAGCATGAAGTCAAGACACTGAGGATGAAAAATTGCCAGGGGATTTTTGATATCTCGAACGGTTTGGCCGTGGCGAGTAAACGAAATTATGGCGAGAAACGTGAAACAGGAAGTGTGTTATAACTACTGCATACATTAACTAATCTTGATGAAACTTCAGCAGTGTGTTCGTTGTAAGAGCCCGATCACATGGATGTGACTATTGTGAGTCAAAGTTATAGCGCCACCAACTGGAAGCAGGAAGTGTGTCACTTTCAAAATGCTTTTAAATCACCCTCTTATTTTTACCCGATTTGCTTCAAACTTCATGTGCATAATGTAGACACACGCCAGATGTAGACCTGTGAAAGGATTATTGATATCTTAGATACTGTTGCCATGGCAATGCATCAAACATTAATATTCCTTTTTTTAAGCTTTTTCATGCTTTTTTATGCTTTCGGGCACTTTTGGGGTTCTTAACGTGCTCGAAAACTCTTGAAACTTTGCACACGGGACAAAACCCGCGGCCATCAGGGCCAGGCTGAAGCTGGTACCCGGGCGTGGCAGGGGGGCTCGACAGCGCCCCCTTGAACGGGTCAGACAATTTGGTCCATATATCCAACACGCTTTACCCTATTTGCTTCAAACTTGATGTGTATAATGTAGACACAAGCCAGATGTAGACCTGTGAAAGGATTGTTGATATCTTAGATGCTGTTGCCGTGACAACGCATCAAACTTTAATATTCTTTTTGGATACTTTTGAGATTCTTAGCGCACTTTTGGGGCCCTTAACGTGCTCAAAAACTCTTGAAACTTTGCACACGGGTCAGAAACCGCGGCCATCAGGGCCGGGCTGAAGCTGGTACCCGGGCGTGGCAGGGGGGCTCGACAGCGCCCCCTGGAATGGGGTCCGAAAACTTGGTCCATAAATCAAACAGGCTTTACCCGATTTGCTTCAAACTTGATGTGTATAATGTAGACACACGCCAGATTTAGACCTGTGAAAGGATTGTTGATATCTTAGATGCTGTTGCCGTGACAACGCATCAAACTTTAATATTCTTTTTGGATACTTTTGAGACTCTCAGCGCACTTTGGGGGCCCTTAACGTGCTCAAAAACTCTTGAAACTTTGCACACGGGTCAGAACCCGTGGCCATCAGGGCCGGGCTGAAGCTGGTACCCGGGCGTGGCAGGGGGGCTCGACAGTGCCCCCTGGAACGGGGTCCGAAAACTTGGTCCATAAATCAAACACGCTTGAATGTAATAATATGAAACTCGGTACACATATAGATCTCATCGATTCATATATCCTTTGTACTTTTACTTTTTACCCCAGCCCAACAGGAAGTCGGCTATTATGGTTTGTTTGGAAGCGTATGCCCCTGGAATTCGATATACTCCTCCTAGAGAATTCAACCAATCGCCACGAAACTCGGTCAGCATGAAGTCAAGACATTGAGGATGAAAAGTTGCCAGGGGATTTTTGATATCTCGAACGGTTTGGCTGTGGCGAGGAAACGAATTTATGGCGAATAAAGGAAACAGGAAGTGTGTTATAACTTCTGCATACATTAACTGATCTTGATGAAACTTCAGCAGTGTGTTCGCTGTAAGAGTCCGATCACATGGATGTGACTATTGTGAGTCAAAGTTATAGCGCCACCAACTGGCAGCAGGAAGTGTGTCACTTCCTAAAGGCTTTGAAATCACCCTCTTATTTTTACCCAATTTGCTTCAAACTTTATGTGTATAATGTAGACACACGGCAGATGTAGACCTGAGAAAGGATTATTGATATCTTAGATACTGTTGCCGTGGCAACGCATCAAACTTTATTATTCTTTGTTGATGCTTTTGAGACTCTTAACATACTTGAAATTGCATGAAACCCGACAGACACATCACATTTATTAGACAGTAGACATGTGCAGAGTTTCAGAAACGGGCATGGTGAGAGCAATTAGAGAATAATGTTTAAGTTTAAAAACAGCCAGAATGGTTGTTTAGTCAAAAAAATTTTTTTTCCAAATCATACATAGTGTTATACTGCCCTCTTGTGTTCAAAATCAGGTAAAAAGCGAAAGTAAAATAAGGACGTCTGCACAATTCATTAATAATGGTGCAGAGTAGAGTGAGCTTTTTCAATTAATTCCTATGGAAGTAGGAATGAACTAAACAACGTTCGCTCTGTTCTGCTCGTCCCTCACCGTGGGCGCGCAGAGTTATGAATGCCCGTGCAGCCGTGAGCATTTTAGTTTCATTTTAAAATTAGCGCCATTTCGGGGGACGTATTACTTTAATTTATTTAACAAAAACACAATGTTGTGTTTAATTGCGAGTGTACACAAATATAAGTAAACACTTTGACGTTTGAATGATGTCCTGTATGAAGAAAATGACGGAGTATGTTTCACTGTTCAATCGCGCTGAGCCACCCAGACCCCCACACACACACTGACACACACACACACACACACACACACACACACACACACACACACACACACACACACACACACACACACACACACACACAAACACACACACACACACACACACAATAATAAAACATTCAACCTAACATATACAAATTACACTGCTATGTTGAAATAGTCAGTAGTACAATTTGTATCATTCACAGTAAGCAGCGCTCCACTGTGATTTTTCCAAGCACATTTTTGCACAAGTGAAGAGGATGATTTTTTCCGTCGATATTGGAACGTGAGTGAAGTACAAAGCCTGTAATAAAGAATAGTTTAGCATCCAAATACATCGCAAATGTTGCAACATTTAGATTCTAAAGAGAGATTTACGTGAGCCTAACACCACTTACTTTTACTTTTGTTTTAAATTATTTCGTTTTGGCTTTATTATAGTTATTTTTTTATTTGTGTTCTGTTCTGAATATCATTAAATTTAAAGGATTTGTTGTGGAATATTTTGAGTGTATAATCAAATAACACTAAACCGTCACTAGGTGTCGCCAGGCGACCGTCTTAATGAGCGGGTCATTGATTCATTCGTTCAAACGATTCGTTTGAACGACTGAGTCATTCATGAATGAGACAGATGTTTATGGATTGGTCATTGAATCTTTGAGTCAACCAATTTGTTCAAAATGCTGAATCATTCAGTAATGAGAAAACACGTTGCTGTGAGATGCAATGGTTCTGCTGTGATCTTTGTTTAACTATTTTCGCTGCTGAAACAGAAGAACAGTCAATATTGCATCTAAAATGTAAGTGACTTGACACGTGTGTGTGTGTGTGTGTGTGTGTGTGAGTGTGAGTGCGTGCGTGCGTGTGTGTGTGTGTGTGTGTGTGTGTGTGTGTGCAATCAATCCCAGGTAAGAGGCATGAATAATGAGAATTGGACTTCTAGGAGTGAGGTTAATATTCCGGAGATGGTTCCCTCGGATTGTGAAAAGGAGGCGGCGCGGGAGTGGCCAGGCATTGCGCTACTTCTGTTTCAAAGTTTAAAACAATGCTAATATCATTTTTTTGAACGATTTCATTACAAATGTTTATTTTATATATTTATAAAATATTATAAAATATAATAACTATGTTTTGTCCTATTAACAAAAGACAGGCAATGTACTATTAACAAATGTTAATAGTTTTTTAAAAGTTAAAATGATACTTTATGCATTTGTTTTGTGTCAGATGATTAACAATATAAATTAAACAAAGCTTAAAACAAACAAAATAATAAAACGAAAACAAAGCTTGAACATTTTATTTAATTGAAAAGCCTTTTTGAAATAAAATGTGTTTTTTTCCCTCTGAAATAGCAAAAGCATCGCACACTTAGCTGTACCTGCTCTAAATAAATAATAGTATTTAAATAAAAATACAAAATCGAAATAAATAAATTATATAAAACAAAATCAAATCAAAGAAAATAAATCTTATTAAAGTTATGCAGGCACACATTTAACAATAATTTTCAAGTGACAAATAAAATCAATCAAAATTCCTTACACATGGAGTTAATCCTGACGATTCCTGAGGCGCCTTTCCTCATGACACTCGCTTTTTTTTTCGAAGATATATTTTCTTTGGTTTGATTTTGTTTTTGTAATAATTTATTTTATTTAGTTCGATTTTGTATTTTTATTGAATTACTCTTTTTTATTTAGAGCAGGTACAGCTAGTGTGTGATGCTTTTGCTATTTCAGAGGAAAACAATAATTTTATTTAATTAATAATTTTTGTTTCAGTCCACCATATAATTATGTTGTGTTTGATCTATGGAAAAAAGTTAGTTGTGAAATGGTTGAATATTAACAAAAGTTAATAGTTTTTTACAAGTTAGAATAATACGATATATATATATATATAAACAAGCCGGTGGCACCGCCACCCCGGTGCCTTTACGGTTACTGTGCATGACGGGCAATATCGTAACTCCGCTTTGACCTTTGAGAAGATGTGTGCTATAGAGCTTGCATTGGTGTGGGCTCTGCAAAAGTGTGTGTGTGTGTGTGAGGCGTGATTGAACAATGTAGACATATATATATATATATATATATAAAGGCACCGGGGTGGCGGTGCCACCGGCTTGTTTATATATATATATATATATATGAATATAGCTGCGAGCAGCGATGAAGGGCCAAAGCCGGCGGCACCGCCACTCCGGTGCCTTTAGGTAACTAAAGGCACCGGGGTTGCGGTGCCACCGGCTTGGGCCCGTAATCGCTGCTCGCAGCTATATTTATTATTATTATTATTATTATTTTACTACCTTTTGGGCACTTTTGGGGGCCTTAACGTGCTCGAAAACTCTTGAAACTTTGCACACATCTCAGAACCCGCGGCCATCAGGGCCGGGCTGAAGCTGGTACCCGGGCGTGGCAGGGGGGCTCGACAGCGCCCCCTGGAACGGGGTTTGAACACTTGGTCCATAAATCAAACACGCTTGCATGTAATAATATGAAACTCAGTACACATATAGATCTCATCGGTTCATATATACTTCATGCTCTTACTTTTTACCCCAGCCCAACAGGAAGTCGGCTATTAAGGGTTGTTTGGAAAACACATGCAATGGAATGTGAAATACTCCTCCTAGAGAATTCAAACACACGGCACGAAACTCGGTCAGCATGAAGTCAAGACACTGAGGATGAAAAATTGCCAGGGGATTTTTGATATCTCGAACGGTTTGGCCGTGGCGAGTAAACGAAATTATGGCGAGAAACGTGAAACAGGAAGTGTGTTATAACTACTGCATACATTAACTAATCTTGATGAAACTTCAGCAGTGTGTTCGTTGTAAGAGCCCGATCACATGGATGTGACTATTGTGAGTCAAAGTTATAGCGCCACCAACTGGAAGCAGGAAGTGTGTCACTTTCAAAATGCTTTTAAATCACCCTCTTATTTTTACCCGATTTGCTTCAAACTTCATGTGCATAATGTAGACACACGCCAGATGTAGACCTGTGAAAGGATTATTGATATCTTAGATACTGTTGCCATGGCAATGCATCAAACATTAATATTCCTTTTTTTAAGCTTTTTCATGCTTTTTTATGCTTTCGGGCACTTTTGGGGTTCTTAACGTGCTCGAAAACTCTTGAAACTTTGCACACGGGACAAAACCCGCGGCCATCAGGGCCAGGCTGAAGCTGGTACCCGGGCGTGGCAGGGGGGCTCGACAGCGCCCCCTTGAACGGGTCAGACAATTTGGTCCATATATCCAACACGCTTTACCCTATTTGCTTCAAACTTGATGTGTATAATGTAGACACAAGCCAGATGTAGACCTGTGAAAGGATTGTTGATATCTTAGATGCTGTTGCCGTGACAACGCATCAAACTTTAATATTCTTTTTGGATACTTTTGAGATTCTTAGCGCACTTTTGGGGCCCTTAACGTGCTCAAAAACTCTTGAAACTTTGCACACGGGTCAGAAACCGCGGCCATCAGGGCCGGGCTGAAGCTGGTACCCGGGCGTGGCAGGGGGGCTCGACAGCGCCCCCTGGAATGGGGTCCGAAAACTTGGTCCATAAATCAAACAGGCTTTACCCGATTTGCTTCAAACTTGATGTGTATAATGTAGACACACGCCAGATTTAGACCTGTGAAAGGATTGTTGATATCTTAGATGCTGTTGCCGTGACAACGCATCAAACTTTAATATTCTTTTTGGATACTTTTGAGACTCTCAGCGCACTTTGGGGGCCCTTAACGTGCTCAAAAACTCTTGAAACTTTGCACACGGGTCAGAACCCGTGGCCATCAGGGCCGGGCTGAAGCTGGTACCCGGGCGTGGCAGGGGGGCTCGACAGTGCCCCCTGGAACGGGGTCCGAAAACTTGGTCCATAAATCAAACACGCTTGAATGTAATAATATGAAACTCGGTACACATATAGATCTCATCGATTCATATATCCTTTGTACTTTTACTTTTTACCCCAGCCCAACAGGAAGTCGGCTATTATGGTTTGTTTGGAAGCGTATGCCCCTGGAATTCGATATACTCCTCCTAGAGAATTCAACCAATCGCCACGAAACTCGGTCAGCATGAAGTCAAGACATTGAGGATGAAAAGTTGCCAGGGGATTTTTGATATCTCGAACGGTTTGGCTGTGGCGAGGAAACGAATTTATGGCGAATAAAGGAAACAGGAAGTGTGTTATAACTTCTGCATACATTAACTGATCTTGATGAAACTTCAGCAGTGTGTTCGCTGTAAGAGTCCGATCACATGGATGTGACTATTGTGAGTCAAAGTTATAGCGCCACCAACTGGCAGCAGGAAGTGTGTCACTTCCTAAAGGCTTTGAAATCACCCTCTTATTTTTACCCAATTTGCTTCAAACTTTATGTGTATAATGTAGACACACGGCAGATGTAGACCTGAGAAAGGATTATTGATATCTTAGATACTGTTGCCGTGGCAACGCATCAAACTTTATTATTCTTTGTTGATGCTTTTGAGACTCTTAACATACTTGAAATTGCATGAAACCCGACAGACACATCACATTTATTAGACAGTAGACATGTGCAGAGTTTCAGAAACGGGCATGGTGAGAGCAATTAGAGAATAATGTTTAAGTTTAAAAACAGCCAGAATGGTTGTTTAGTCAAAAAAATTTTTTTTCCAAATCATACATAGTGTTATACTGCCCTCTTGTGTTCAAAATCAGGTAAAAAGCGAAAGTAAAATAAGGACGTCTGCACAATTCATTAATAATGGTGCAGAGTAGAGTGAGCTTTTTCAATTAATTCCTATGGAAGTAGGAATGAACTAAACAACGTTCGCTCTGTTCTGCTCGTCCCTCACCGTGGGCGCGCAGAGTTATGAATGCCCGTGCAGCCGTGAGCATTTTAGTTTCATTTTAAAATTAGCGCCATTTCGGGGGACGTATTACTTTAATTTATTTAACAAAAACACAATGTTGTGTTTAATTGCGAGTGTACACAAATATAAGTAAACACTTTGACGTTTGAATGATGTCCTGTATGAAGAAAATGACGGAGTATGTTTCACTGTTCAATCGCGCTGAGCCACCCAGACCCCCACACACACACTGACACACACACACACACACACACACACACACACACACACACACACACACACACACACACACACACACACACACACACACACACACACACACACACACAAACACACACACACACACACACACAATAATAAAACATTCAACCTAACATATACAAATTACACTGCTATGTTGAAATAGTCTGTAGTACAATTTGTATCATTCACAGTAAGCACCGCTCCACTGTGATTTTTCCAAGCACATTTTTGCACAAGTGAAGAGGATGATTTTTTCCGTCGATATTGGAACGTGAGTGAAGTACAAAGCCTGTAATAAAGAATAGTTTAGCATCCAAATACATCGCAAATGTTGCAACATTTAGATTCTAAAGAGAGATTTACGTGAGCCTAACACCACTTACTTTTACTTTTGTTTTAAATTATTTCGTTTTGGCTTTATTATAGTTATTTTTTTATTTGTGTTCTGTTCTGAATATCATTAAATTTAAAGGATTTGTTGTGGAATATTTTGAGTGTATAATCAAATAACACTAAACCGTCACTAGGTGTCGCCAGGCGACCGTCTTAATGAGCGGGTCATTGATTCATTCGTTCAAACGATTCGTTTGAACGACTGAGTCATTCATGAATGAGACAGATGTTTATGGATTGGTCATTGAATCTTTGAGTCAACCAATTTGTTCAAAATGCTGAATCATTCAGTAATGAGAAAACACGTTGCTGTGAGATGCAATGGTTCTGCTGTGATCTTTGTTTAACTATTTTCGCTGCTGAAACAGAAGAACAGTCAATATTGCATCTAAAATGTAAGTGACTTGACACGTGTGTGTGTGTGTGTGTGTGTGCGTGCGTGTGAGTGCGTGCGTGCGTGCGTGCGTGTGTGTGTGTGTGTGTGTGTGTGTGTGTGCAATCAATCCCAGGTAAGAGGCATGAATAATGAGAATTGGACTTCTAGGAGTGAGGTTAATATTCCGGAGATGGTTCCCTCGGATTGTGAAAAGGAGGCGGCGCGGGAGTGGCCAGGCATTGCGCTACTTCTGTTTCAAAGTTTAAAACAATGCTAATATCATTTTTTTGAACGATTTCATTACAAATGTTTATTTTATATATTTATAAAATATTATAAAATATAATAACTATGTTTTGTCCTATTAACAAAAGACAGGCAATGTACTATTAACAAATGTTAATAGTTTTTTAAAAGTTAAAATGATACTTTATGCATTTGTTTTGTGTCAGATGATTAACAATATAAATTAAACAAAGCTTAAAACAAACAAAATAATAAAACGAAAACAAAGCTTGAACATTTTATTTAATTGAAAAGCCTTTTTGAAATAAAATGTGTTTTTTTCCCTCTGAAATAGCAAAAGCATCGCACACTTAGCTGTACCTGCTCTAAATAAATAATAGTATTTAAATAAAAATACAAAATCGAAATAAATAAATTATATAAAACAAAATCAAATCAAAGAAAATAAATCTTATTAAAGTTATGCAGGCACACATTTAACAATAATTTTCAAGTGACAAATAAAATCAATCAAAATTCCTTACACATGGAGTTAATCCCGACGATTCCTGAGGCGCCTTTCCTCATGACACTCGCTTTTTTTTTCGAAGATATATTTTCTTTGGTTTGATTTTGTTTTTGTAATAATTTATTTTATTTAGTTCGATTTTGTATTTTTATTGAATTACTCTTTTTTATTTAGAGCAGGTACAGCTAGTGTGTGATGCTTTTGCTATTTCAGAGGAAAACAATAATTTTATTTAATTAATAATTTTTGTTTCAGTCCACCATATAATTATGTTGTGTTTGATCTATGGAAAAAAGTTAGTTGTGAAATGGTTGAATATTAACAAAAGTTAATAGTTTTTTACAAGTTAGAATAATACGATATATATATATATATAAACAAGCCGGTGGCACCGCCACCCCGGTGCCTTTACGGTTACTGTGCATGACGGGCAATATCGTAACTCCGCTTTGACCTTTGAGAAGATGTGTGCTATAGAGCTTGCATTGGTGTGGGCTCTGCAAAAGTGTGTGTGTGTGTGTGAGGCGTGATTGAACAATGTAGACATATATATATATATATATATAAAGGCACCGGGGTGGCGGTGCCACCGGCTTGTTTATATATATATATATATATATATATATATATATATATATATATATATATGAATATAGCTGCGAGCAGCGATGAAGGGCCAAAGCCGGCGGCACCGCCACTCCGGTGCCTTTAGGTAACTAAAGGCACCGGGGTTGCGGTGCCACCGGCTTGGGCCCGTAATCGCTGCTCGCAGCTATATTTATTATTATTATTATTATTTTACTACCTTTTGGGCACTTTTGGGGGCCTTAACGTGCTCAAAAACTCTTGAAACTTTGCACACGGGTCAGAACCCGCGGCCATCAGGGCCGGGCTGAAGCTGGTACCCGGGCGTGGCAGGGGGGCTCGACAGCGCCCCCTGGAACGGGGTTTGAACACTTGTCCATATATCAAACACGCTTGCATGTAATAATCTGAAACTCGGTACACTTATAGATCTCATCGGGCCAAACAACTTTCGTGCTCTAAGTTTTACGTCAGCCCAACAGGAAGTCGGTTATTATGGGTTGTTTGGAAACTCATTTTCTATATTTTTCTTACGACTATTCGGGCACTTTTGGGGCCCTTAACGTGCTCGAAAACTCTTGAAACTTTGCACACAGGTCAGAACCCGCGGCCATCAGGGCCGGGCTGAAGATGGTACCCGGGCGTGGCAGGGGGGCTCGACAGCGCCCCCTGGAACGGGGTCCGAAAACTTGGTCCATAAATCAAACACACTTGCATGTAATAATATGAAACTCGGTACACATATAGATCTCATCGGTTCATATATACTTCATGCTCTTACTTTTTACCCCATCCCAACAGGAAGTCGGCTATTTAGGGTTGTTTGTTAAACGCATGCAATGGAATTTAAAGTACTTCTCCTAGAGAATTCAAAGAAATGCCACGAAACTCGGTCAGCATGAAGTCAAGACATTGAGGATGAAAAATTGCCAGGGGATTTTTGATATCTCGAACGGTTTGGCCGTGGCGAGGAAACGAATTTATGGCGAGAAACGTGAAACAGGAAGTGTGTTATAACTTCAGCATACATTAGCTGATCTTAACGAAACTTCACCAGTGTGTTCGCTTTAAGAGGCCGATCACATGGATGTGACTATTGTGAGTCAAAGTTATAGCGCCACCAACTGGCAGCAGGAAGTGTGTCACTTTCAAAATGCTTTGAAATCACCCTCTTATTTTAACCCGATTTGCTTCAAACTTCATCTGTATAATGTAAATACACGGCAGATGTAGACCTGTGAAAGGATTATTGATATATTAGATACTGTTGCCGTGGCAACGCATCAAACTTTAATATTCTTTGTTGATGCTTTTGAGACTCTTAACATACTTGAAATAACATGAAACTCGACAGACACATCACATTTATTAGCCAGTAGACATGTGCAAAGTTTCAGAAACGGGCGTGGTGCAGGGGCTCAGTAGCGCCACCTTTTGACAAAAGTGGGGGTGTTAGTTCTATAGTTTTACCTACAATCATAAAACTCGGTACGCATATTGTTCAGATCAAGCCGGACAACTTTCTAATTTACTGTCATTAGCTCAGACCAAGAGGGAGTCAGATATTTTAGTTTGAATGTGGATGTTTCTGAGAATTTTCTCTCCCTCTCTTTCCGTCTCTGTGTGTGAGGGATTTGTCTATTGATTTTAATGCATTTCAAGGTTTCAGGGGATTTTGGGACTCTTAACGTGCTCAAAAACTTTTGAAATTTTGCACACAGGTCAGAACCCACGGCCATCAGGGCCGGGCTGAAGCTGGTACCCGGGCGTGGCAGGGGGGCTCAACAGCGCCCCCTTGAACGGGGTCCGACAATTTGGTCCATATATTCAACACGCTTGCATGAATTAATATGAAACTCAGTACACATATAGATCTCATCGGGCCAAACATTTTACCCCTGGTCAAGTTTTACGCCAGCCCAACAGGAAGTCGGCTATTATGGGTTGTTTGGAAAACGCTTGCTGTGGAATTTGAAGTACTACTCCTAGGCAATTCATTCAATCATCGCCAAACTAGGCATGCATGAAGTCAAGACATTGAGGATGCTAAATTGCTGACGGATTTTTGATATCTCGAACGGTTTGGCCGTGGCGAGGAAATGAATTTTCATGACTAAAAAAGGACATATAAAGTGTGTTATAACTTAGTTAGATTTACCTACAGTTACAAAACTCAGCTTGTATATTCTTCTCCTCAAGCCAAACAACTTTCTAATTTACAGTCAATAGCTCCAACCCTCAGAAAGTCAGATATTGTGGTTTGAATGTGGATTTCATGAAATGGTATCTCTCTCTGTCACTCTTTGACAGAGAGAGGGCCCCCTCCCATTCTATGTGTGTGTGTGTGTGTGGCTGTCTGTGTGGGGAGGGAGGGGGAGGGAGGGCTGGTGTCTGTGTTTATATGTGTGTGTGTGGCTGGCTGGCTGTTACAGTGACATGATATTAAGCCTTTCATTGCTGTGTGATTTTTCCTGCATTAAAGGATAAAGAAATCTCTAAGGCCTTGTCTTTTTGCATAACAATTTTGTATTTTTTTTAAATTACAAAATATGCACAGAACCAAGATCTTTTAAATGTATAGTTTGCTTTAAATAAAATTAAGATTGTATTGGTAATTGAAGCTGAATGAATTTAAAATGAATGTGCTATATTTCAGAACAATATATTTGTTTTCCTTTAAATTGTAAAACACTAACTTTATTCTCATCTGAATTATAAATAATTTATTCCTGTATAAAATAAAAACACATTTGAATTTTTCTTTTTTAATCAATGTAGAATGTGTAATTGAAAAATAAACAGATTAGGGCTCTGAGGACAATAAATGAAAATCAATGCGATGTGGTGAATGTCCAAAAGATGGCACCCACAGACTGTTTTAAATGGGGTTGGATAAATATTTTTTGCTTTTAGACAGTGTGTGCGTGTGATTTTAGTTTGGTGACAGTTGTAGGTTACAGTTTGACAAGAGTTTATAGTTTGAAAAAAGCACTTTGTTGTGTTTTATTGGACGGAGTATGTTTTTATGTGTAACAGTTCAATCGCACCCGCACCTCACACACACACACACACACACACACACACACACACACACACACACACACACATATTGAAACCTGAGTGAAGTACAAAGCCCATAATAAAGAATAGTTTAGCATCCAAATACATCGCAAATGTTGAAACAGTTTGATTCTAATGAGAGAGTTACGTGAGCCAAACACCACTTACTTTCACTTTCGCTTTCAATTATTTCGGTTAATTCTTAATTATAGTTTTTTTGAATTCTTGTTCTGTTCTGAATATCATTAAATTTAAAGAATTGCTTGTGTAATATTTTGAGTGTATCATCAAAACAGAATAATTCTCTCGGTTTAGTGATTCCCTAGTTTTTTTTATTGTTTTCATTGTTCTCAGGTAAGGCAAGTGAGATATATATATATATATATAAAAATATATATATATATATATATATATGTATTTTTTATATATATATATATAATTTATATATATATATATATATATATATATATATATATATAAATATAGCTGCGAGCAGCGATGAAGGGCCAAAGCCGGCGGCACCGCCACCCCGGTGCCTTTAGGTAACTAAAGGAACCAGGGTTGCGGTGCCACCGGCTTGGGCCCGTAATCGCTGCTCGCAGCTATATTTATTATTATTATTATTATTTTACTACCTTTTGGGCACTTTTGGGGGCCTTAACGTGCTCGAAAACTCTTGAAACTTTGCACACATCTCAGAACCCGCGGCCATCAGGGCCGGGCTGAAGCTGGTACCCGGGCGTGGCAGGGGGGCTCGACAGCGCCCCCTGGAACGGGGTTTGAACACTTGGTCCATAAATCAAACACGCTTGCATGTAATAATATGAAACTCAGTACACATATAGATCTCATCGGTTCATATATACTTCATGCTCTTACTTTTTACCCCAGCCCAACAGGAAGTCGGCTATTAAGGGTTGTTTGGAAAACACATGCAATGGAATGTGAAATACTCCTCCTAGAGAATTCAAACACACGGCACGAAACTCGGTCAGCATGAAGTCAAGACACTGAGGATGAAAAATTGCCAGGGGATTTTTGATATCTCGAACGGTTTGGCCGTGGCGAGTAAACGAAATTATGGCGAGAAACGTGAAACAGGAAGTGTGTTATAACTACTGCATACATTAACTAATCTTGATGAAACTTCAGCAGTGTGTTCGTTGTAAGAGCCCGATCACATGGATGTGACTATTGTGAGTCAAAGTTATAGCGCCACCAACTGGAAGCAGGAAGTGTGTCACTTTCAAAATGCTTTTAAATCACCCTCTTATTTTTACCCGATTTGCTTCAAACTTCATGTGCATAATGTAGACACACGCCAGATGTAGACCTGTGAAAGGATTATTGATATCTTAGATACTGTTGCCATGGTAATGCATCAAACATTAATATTCCTTTTTTTAAGCTTTTTCATGCTTTTTTATGCTTTCGGGCACTTTTGGGGTTCTTAACGTGCTCGAAAACTCTTGAAACTTTGCACACGGGACAAAACCCGCGGCCATCAGGGCCAGGCTGAAGCTGGTACCCGGGCGTGGCAGGGGGGCTCGACAGCGCCCCCTTGAACGGGTCAGACAATTTGGTCCATATATCCAACACGCTTTACCCTATTTGCTTCAAACTTGATGTGTATAATGTAGACACAAGCCAGATGTAGACCTGTGAAAGGATTGTTGATATCTTAGATGCTGTTGCCGTGACAACGCATCAAACTTTAATATTCTTTTTGGATACTTTTGAGATTCTTAGCGCACTTTTGGGGCCCTTAACGTGCTCAAAAACTCTTGAAACTTTGCACACGGGTCAGAAACCGCGGCCATCAGGGCCGGGCTGAAGCTGGTACCCGGGCGTGGCAGGGGGGCTCGACAGCGCCCCCTGGAATGGGGTCCGAAAACTTGGTCCATAAATCAAACAGGCTTTATCCGATTTGCTTCAAACTTGATGTGTATAATGTAGACACACGCCAGATTTAGACCTGTGAAAGGATTGTTGATATCTTAGATGCTGTTGCCGTGACAACGCATCAAACTTTAATATTCTTTTTGGATACTTTTGAGACTCTCAGCGCACTTTGGGGGCCCTTAACGTGCTCAAAAACTCTTGAAACTTTGCACACGGGTCAGAACCCGTGGCCATCAGGGCCGGGCTGAAGCTGGTACCCGGGCGTGGCAGGGGGGCTCGACAGTGCCCCCTGGAACGGGGTCCGAAAACTTGGTCCATAAATCAAACACGCTTGAATGTAATAATATGAAACTCGGTACACATATAGATCTCATCGATTCATATATCCTTTGTACTTTTACTTTTTACCCCAGCCCAACAGGAAGTCGGCTATTATGGTTTGTTTGGAAGCGTATGCCCCTGGAATTCGATATACTCCTCCTAGAGAATTCAACCAATCGCCACGAAACTCGGTCAGCATGAAGTCAAGACATTGAGGATGAAAAGTTGCCAGGGGATTTTTGATATCTCGAACGGTTTGGCTGTGGCGAGGAAACGAATTTATGGCGAATAAAGGAAACAGGAAGTGTGTTATAACTTCTGCATACATTAACTGATCTTGATGAAACTTCAGCAGTGTGTTCGCTGTAAGAGTCCGATCACATGGATGTGACTATTGTGAGTCAAAGTTATAGCGCCACCAACTGGCAGCAGGAAGTGTGTCACTTCCTAAAGGCTTTGAAATCACCCTCTTATTTTTACCCAATTTGCTTCAAACTTTATGTGTATAATGTAGACACACGGCAGATGTAGACCTGAGAAAGGATTATTGATATCTTAGATACTGTTGCCGTGGCAACGCATCAAACTTTATTATTCTTTGTTGATGCTTTTGAGACTCTTAACATACTTGAAATTGCATGAAACCCGACAGACACATCACATTTATTAGACAGTAGACATGTGCAGAGTTTCAGAAACGGGCATGGTGAGAGCAATTAGAGAATAATGTTTAAGTTTAAAAACAGCCAGAATGGTTGTTTAGTCAAAAAATTTTTTTTTCCAAATCATACATAGTGTTATACTGCCCTCTTGTGTTCAAAATCAGGTAAAAAGCGAAAGTAAAATAAGGACGTCTGCACAATTCATTAATAATGGTGCAGAGTAGAGTGAGCTTTTTCAATTAATTCCTATGGAAGTAGGAATGAACTAAACAACGTTCGCTCTGTTCTGCTCGTCCCTCACCGTGGGCGCGCAGAGTTATGAATGCCCGTGCAGCCGTGAGCATTTTAGTTTCATTTTAAAATTAGCGCCATTTCGGGGGACGTATTACTTTAATTTATTTAACAAAAACACAATGTTGTGTTTAATTGCGAGTGTACACAAATATAAGTAAACACTTTGACGTTTGAATGATGTCCTGTATGAAGAAAATGACGGAGTATGTTTCACTGTTCAATCGCGCTGAGCCACCCAGACCCCCACACACACACTGACACACACACACACACACACACACACACACACACACACACACACACACACACACACACACACAATAATAAAACATTCAACCTAACATATACAAATTACACTGCTATGTTGAAATAGTCAGTAGTACAATTTGTATCATTCACAGTAAGCACCGCTCCACTGTGATTTTTCCAAGCACATTTTTGCACAAGTGAAGAGGATGATTTTTTCCGTCGATATTGGAACGTGAGTGAAGTACAAAGCCTGTAATAAAGAATAGTTTAGCATCCAAATACATCGCAAATGTTGCAACATTTAGATTCTAAAGAGAGATTTACGTGAGCCTAACACCACTTACTTTTACTTTTGTTTTAAATTATTTCGTTTTGGCTTTATTATAGTTATTTTTTTATTTGTGTTCTGTTCTGAATATCATTAAATTTAAAGGATTTGTTGTGGAATATTTTGAGTGTATAATCAAATAACACTAAACCGTCACTAGGTGTCGCCAGGCGACCGTCTTAATGAGCGGGTCATTGATTCATTCGTTCAAACGATTCGTTTGAACGACTGAGTCATTCATGAATGAGACAGATGTTTATGGATTGGTCATTGAATCTTTGAGTCAACCAATTTGTTCAAAATGCTGAATCATTCAGTAATGAGAAAACACGTTGCTGTGAGATGCAATGGTTCTGCTGTGATCTTTGTTTAACTATTTTCGCTGCTGAAACAGAAGAACAGTCAATATTGCATCTAAAATGTAAGTGACTTGACACGTGTGTGTGTGTGTGTGTGTGTGTGAGTGCGTGCGTGCGTGTGTGTGTGTGTGTGTGTGTGTGTGTGCAATCAATCCCAGGTAAGAGGCATGAATAATGAGAATTGGACTTCTAGGAGTGAGGTTAATATTCCGGAGATGGTTCCCTCGGATTGTGAAAAGGAGGCGGCGCGGGAGTGGCCAGGCATTGCGCTACTTCTGTTTCAAAGTTTAAAACAATGCTAATATCATTTTTTTGAACGATTTCATTACAAATGTTTATTTTATATATTTATAAAATATTATAAAATATAATAACTATGTTTTGTCCTATTAACAAAAGACAGGCAATGTACTATTAACAAATGTTAATAGTTTTTTAAAAGTTAAAATGATACTTTATGCATTTGTTTTGTGTCAGATGATTAACAATATAAATTAAACAAAGCTTAAAACAAACAAAATAATAAAACGAAAACAAAGCTTGAACATTTTATTTAATTGAAAAGCCTTTTTGAAATAAAATGTGTTTTTTTCCCTCTGAAATAGCAAAAGCATCGCACACTTAGCTGTACCTGCTCTAAATAAATAATAGTATTTAAATAAAAATACAAAATCGAAATAAATAAATTATATAAAACAAAATCAAATCAAAGAAAATAAATCTTATTAAAGTTATGCAGGCACACATTTAACAATAATTTTCAAGTGACAAATAAAATCAATCAAAATTCCTTACACATGGAGTTAATCCTGACGATTCCTGAGGCGCCTTTCCTCATGACACTCGCTTTTTTTTTCGAAGATATATTTTCTTTGGTTTGATTTTGTTTTTGTAATAATTTATTTTATTTAGTTCGATTTTGTATTTTTATTGAATTACTCTTTTTTATTTAGAGCAGGTACAGCTAGTGTGTGATGCTTTTGCTATTTCAGAGGAAAACAATAATTTTATTTAATTAATAATTTTTGTTTCAGTCCACCATATAATTATGTTGTGTTTGATCTATGGAAAAAAGTTAGTTGTGAAATGGTTGAATATTAACAAAAGTTAATAGTTTTTTACAAGTTAGAATAATACGATATATATATATATATATAAACAAGCCGGTGGCACCGCCACCCCGGTGCCTTTACGGTTACTGTGCATGACGGGCAATATCGTAACTCCGCTTTGACCTTTGAGAAGATGTGTGCTATAGAGCTTGCATTGGTGTGGGCTCTGCAAAAGTGTGTGTGTGTGTGTGAGGCGTGATTGAACAATGTAGACATATATATATATATATATATATAAAGGCACCGGGGTGGCGGTGCCACCGGCTTGTTTATATATATATATATATATATATATATATATATATATATATATATATATATATATATGAATATAGCTGCGAGCAGCGATGAAGGGCCAAAGCCGGCGGCACCGCCACTCCGGTGCCTTTAGGTAACTAAAGGCACCGGGGTTGCGGTGCCACCGGCTTGGGCCCGTAATCGCTGCTCGCAGCTATATTTATTATTATTATTATTATTTTACTACCTTTTGGGCACTTTTGGGGGCCTTAACGTGCTCGAAAACTCTTGAAACTTTGCACACATCTCAGAACCCGCGGCCATCAGGGCCGGGCTGAAGCTGGTACCCGGGCGTGGCAGGGGGGCTCGACAGCGCCCCCTGGAACGGGGTTTGAACACTTGGTCCATAAATCAAACACGCTTGCATGTAATAATATGAAACTCAGTACACATATAGATCTCATCGGTTCATATATACTTCATGCTCTTACTTTTTACCCCAGCCCAACAGGAAGTCGGCTATTAAGGGTTGTTTGGAAAACACATGCAATGGAATGTGAAATACTCCTCCTAGAGAATTCAAACACACGGCACGAAACTCGGTCAGCATGAAGTCAAGACACTGAGGATGAAAAATTGCCAGGGGATTTTTGATATCTCGAACGGTTTGGCCGTGGCGAGTAAACGAAATTATGGCGAGAAACGTGAAACAGGAAGTGTGTTATAACTACTGCATACATTAACTAATCTTGATGAAACTTCAGCAGTGTGTTCGTTGTAAGAGCCCGATCACATGGATGTGACTATTGTGAGTCAAAGTTATAGCGCCACCAACTGGAAGCAGGAAGTGTGTCACTTTCAAAATGCTTTTAAATCACCCTCTTATTTTTACCCGATTTGCTTCAAACTTCATGTGCATAATGTAGACACACGCCAGATGTAGACCTGTGAAAGGATTATTGATATCTTAGATACTGTTGCCATGGCAATGCATCAAACATTAATATTCCTTTTTTTAAGCTTTTTCATGCTTTTTTATGCTTTCGGGCACTTTTGGGGTTCTTAACGTGCTCGAAAACTCTTGAAACTTTGCACACGGGACAAAACCCGCGGCCATCAGGGCCAGGCTGAAGCTGGTACCCGGGCGTGGCAGGGGGGCTCGACAGCGCCCCCTTGAACGGGTCAGACAATTTGGTCCATATATCCAACACGCTTTACCCTATTTGCTTCAAACTTGATGTGTATAATGTAGACACAAGCCAGATGTAGACCTGTGAAAGGATTGTTGATATCTTAGATGCTGTTGCCGTGACAACGCATCAAACTTTAATATTCTTTTTGGATACTTTTGAGATTCTTAGCGCACTTTTGGGGCCCTTAACGTGCTCAAAAACTCTTGAAACTTTGCACACGGGTCAGAAACCGCGGCCATCAGGGCCGGGCTGAAGCTGGTACCCGGGCGTGGCAGGGGGGCTCGACAGCGCCCCCTGGAATGGGGTCCGAAAACTTGGTCCATAAATCAAACAGGCTTTACCCGATTTGCTTCAAACTTGATGTGTATAATGTAGACACACGCCAGATTTAGACCTGTGAAAGGATTGTTGATATCTTAGATGCTGTTGCCGTGACAACGCATCAAATTTTAATATTCTTTTTGGATACTTTTGAGACTCTCAGCGCACTTTGGGGGCCCTTAACGTGCTCAAAAACTCTTGAAACTTTGCACACGGGTCAGAACCCGTGGCCATCAGGGCCGGGCTGAAGCTGGTACCCGGGCGTGGCAGGGGGGCTCGACAGTGCCCCCTGGAACGGGGTCCGAAAACTTGGTCCATAAATCAAACACGCTTGAATGTAATAATATGAAACTCGGTACACATATAGATCTCATCGATTCATATATCCTTTGTACTTTTACTTTTTACCCCAGCCCAACAGGAAGTCGGCTATTATGGTTTGTTTGGAAGCGTATGCCCCTGGAATTCGATATACTCCTCCTAGAGAATTCAACCAATCGCCACGAAACTCGGTCAGCATGAAGTCAAGACATTGAGGATGAAAAGTTGCCAGGGGATTTTTGATATCTCGAACGGTTTGGCTGTGGCGAGGAAACGAATTTATGGCGAATAAAGGAAACAGGAAGTGTGTTATAACTTCTGCATACATTAACTGATCTTGATGAAACTTCAGCAGTGTGTTCGCTGTAAGAGTCCGATCACATGGATGTGACTATTGTGAGTCAAAGTTATAGCGCCACCAACTGGCAGCAGGAAGTGTGTCACTTCCTAAAGGCTTTGAAATCACCCTCTTATTTTTACCCAATTTGCTTCAAACTTTATGTGTATAATGTAGACACACGGCAGATGTAGACCTGAGAAAGGATTATTGATATCTTAGATACTGTTGCCGTGGCAACGCATCAAACTTTATTATTCTTTGTTGATGCTTTTGAGACTCTTAACATACTTGAAATTGCATGAAACCCGACAGACACATCACATTTATTAGACAGTAGACATGTGCAGAGTTTCAGAAACGGGCATGGTGAGAGCAATTAGAGAATAATGTTTAAGTTTAAAAACAGCCAGAATGGTTGTTTAGTCAAAAAATTTTTTTTTCCAAATCATACATAGTGTTATACTGCCCTCTTGTGTTCAAAATCAGGTAAAAAGCGAAAGTAAAATAAGGACGTCTGCACAATTCATTAATAATGGTGCAGAGTAGAGTGAGCTTTTTCAATTAATTCCTATGGAAGTAGGAATGAACTAAACAACGTTCGCTCTGTTCTGCTCGTCCCTCACCGTGGGCGCGCAGAGTTATGAATGCCCGTGCAGCCGTGAGCATTTTAGTTTCATTTTAAAATTAGCGCCATTTCGGGGGACGTATTACTTTAATTTATTTAACAAAAACACAATGTTGTGTTTAATTGCGAGTGTACACAAATATAAGTAAACACTTTGACGTTTGAATGATGTCCTGTATGAAGAAAATGACGGAGTATGTTTCACTGTTCAATCGCGCTGAGCCACCCAGACCCCCACACACACACTGACACACACACACACACACACACACACACACACACACACACACACACACACACACACACACACAAACACACACACACACACACAAACACACACAATAATAAAACATTCAACCTAACATATACAAATTACACTGCTATGTTGAAATAGTCAGTAGTACAATTTGTATCATTCACAGTAAGCACCGCTCCACTGTGATTTTTCCAAGCACATTTTTGCACAAGTGAAGAGGATGATTTTTTCCGTCGATATTGGAACGTGAGTGAAGTACAAAGCCTGTAATAAAGAATAGTTTAGCATCCAAATACATCGCAAATGTTGCAACATTTAGATTCTAAAGAGAGATTTACGTGAGCCTAACACCACTTACTTTTACTTTTGTTTTAAATTATTTCGTTTTGGCTTTATTATAGTTATTTTTTTATTTGTGTTCTGTTCTGAATATCATTAAATTTAAAGGATTTGTTGTGGAATATTTTGAGTGTATAATCAAATAACACTAAACCGTCACTAGGTGTCGCCAGGCGACCGTCTTAATGAGCGGGTCATTGATTCATTCGTTCAAACGATTCGTTTGAACGACTGAGTCATTCATGAATGAGACAGATGTTTATGGATTGGTCATTGAATCTTTGAGTCAACCAATTTGTTCAAAATGCTGAATCATTCAGTAATGAGAAAACACGTTGCTGTGAGATGCAATGGTTCTGCTGTGATCTTTGTTTAACTATTTTCGCTGCTGAAACAGAAGAACAGTCAATATTGCATCTAAAATGTAAGTGACTTGACACGTGTGTGTGTGTGTGTGTGTGTGTGTGTGCGTGTGAGTGCGTGCGTGCGTGTGTGTGTGTGTGTGTGTGTGTGTGTGCAATCAATCCCAGGTAAGAGGCATGAATAATGAGAATTGGACTTCTAGGAGTGAGGTTAATATTCCGGAGATGGTTCCCTCGGATTGTGAAAAGGAGGCGGCGCGGGAGTGGCCAGGCATTGCGCTACTTCTGTTTCAAAGTTTAAAACAATGCTAATATCATTTTTTTGAACGATTTCATTACAAATGTTTATTTTATATATTTATAAAATATTATAAAATATAATAACTATGTTTTGTCCTATTAACAAAAGACAGGCAATGTACTATTAACAAATGTTAATAGTTTTTTAAAAGTTAAAATGATACTTTATGCATTTGTTTTGTGTCAGATGATTAACAATATAAATTAAACAAAGCTTAAAACAAACAAAATAATAAAACGAAAACAAAGCTTGAACATTTTATTTAATTGAAAAGCCTTTTTGAAATAAAATGTGTTTTTTTTCCCTCTGAAATAGCAAAAGCATCGCACACTTAGCTGTACCTGCTCTAAATAAATAATAGTATTTAAATAAAAATACAAAATCGAAATAAATAAATTATATAAAACAAAATCAAATCAAAGAAAATAAATCTTATTAAAGTTATGCAGGCACACATTTAACAATAATTTTCAAGTGACAAATAAAATCAATCAAAATTCCTTACACATGGAGTTAATCCTGACGATTCCTGAGGCGCCTTTCCTCATGACACTCGCTTTTTTTTTCGAAGATATATTTTCTTTGGTTTGATTTTGTTTTTGTAATAATTTATTTTATTTAGTTCGATTTTGTATTTTTATTGAATTACTCTTTTTTATTTAGAGCAGGTACAGCTAGTGTGTGATGCTTTTGCTATTTCAGAGGAAAACAATAATTTTATTTAATTAATAATTTTTGTTTCAGTCCACCATATAATTATGTTGTGTTTGATCTATGGAAAAAAGTTAGTTGTGAAATGGTTGAATATTAACAAAAGTTAATAGTTTTTTACAAGTTAGAATAATACGATATATATATATATATAAACAAGCCGGTGGCACCGCCACCCCGGTGCCTTTACGGTTACTGTGCATGACGGGCAATATCGTAACTCCGCTTTGACCTTTGAGAAGATGTGTGCTATAGAGCTTGCATTGGTGTGGGCTCTGCAAAAGTGTGTGTGTGTGTGTGAGGCGTGATTGAACAATGTAGACATATATATATATATATATATAAAGGCACCGGGGTGGCGGTGCCACCGGCTTGTTTATATATATATATATATATATATATATATATATATATATATATATATATATATGAATATAGCTGCGAGCAGCGATGAAGGGCCAAAGCCGGCGGCACCGCCACTCCGGTGCCTTTAGGTAACTAAAGGCACCGGGGTTGCGGTGCCACCGGCTTGGGCCCGTAATCGCTGCTCGCAGCTATATTTATTATTATTATTATTATTTTACTACCTTTTGGGCACTTTTGGGGGCCTTAACGTGCTCGAAAACTCTTGAAACTTTGCACACATCTCAGAACCCGCGGCCATCAGGGCCGGGCTGAAGCTGGTACCCGGGCGTGGCAGGGGGGCTCGACAGCGCCCCCTGGAACGGGGTTTGAACACTTGGTCCATAAATCAAACACGCTTGCATGTAATAATATGAAACTCAGTACACATATAGATCTCATCGGTTCATATATACTTCATGCTCTTACTTTTTACCCCAGCCCAACAGGAAGTCGGCTATTAAGGGTTGTTTGGAAAACACATGCAATGGAATGTGAAATACTCCTCCTAGAGAATTCAAACACACGGCACGAAACTCGGTCAGCATGAAGTCAAGACACTGAGGATGAAAAATTGCCAGGGGATTTTTGATATCTCGAACGGTTTGGCCGTGGCGAGTAAACGAAATTATGGCGAGAAACGTGAAACAGGAAGTGTGTTATAACTACTGCATACATTAACTAATCTTGATGAAACTTCAGCAGTGTGTTCGTTGTAAGAGCCCGATCACATGGATGTGACTATTGTGAGTCAAAGTTATAGCGCCACCAACTGGAAGCAGGAAGTGTGTCACTTTCAAAATGCTTTTAAATCACCCTCTTATTTTTACCCGATTTGCTTCAAACTTCATGTGCATAATGTAGACACACGCCAGATGTAGACCTGTGAAAGGATTATTGATATCTTAGATACTGTTGCCATGGCAATGCATCAAACATTAATATTCCTTTTTTTAAGCTTTTTCATGCTTTTTTATGCTTTCGGGCACTTTTGGGGTTCTTAACGTGCTCGAAAACTCTTGAAACTTTGCACACGGGACAAAACCCGCGGCCATGAGGGCCAGGCTGAAGCTGGTACCCGGGCGTGGCAGGGGGGCTCGACAGCGCCCCCTTGAACGGGTCAGACAATTTGGTCCATATATCCAACACGCTTTACCCTATTTGCTTCAAACTTGATGTGTATAATGTAGACACAAGCCAGATGTAGACCTGTGAAAGGATTGTTGATATCTTAGATGCTGTTGCCGTGACAACGCATCAAACTTTAATATTCTTTTTGGATACTTTTGAGATTCTTAGCGCACTTTTGGGGCCCTTAACGTGCTCAAAAACTCTTGAAACTTTGCACACGGGTCAGAAACCGCGGCCATCAGGGCCGGGCTGAAGCTGGTACCCGGGCGTGGCAGGGGGGCTCGACAGCGCCCCCTGGAATGGGGTCCGAAAACTTGGTCCATAAATCAAACAGGCTTTACCCGATTTGCTTCAAACTTGATGTGTATAATGTAGACACACGCCAGATTTAGACCTGTGAAAGGATTGTTGATATCTTAGATGCTGTTGCCGTGACAACGCATCAAACTTTAATATTCTTTTTGGATACTTTTGAGACTCTCAGCGCACTTTGGGGGCCCTTAACGTGCTCAAAAACTCTTGAAACTTTGCACACGGGTCAGAACCCGTGGCCATCAGGGCCGGGCTGAAGCTGGTACCCGGGCGTGGCAGGGGGGCTCGACAGTGCCCCCTGGAACGGGGTCCGAAAACTTGGTCCATAAATCAAACACGCTTGAATGTAATAATATGAAACTCGGTACACATATAGATCTCATCGATTCATATATCCTTTGTACTTTTACTTTTTACCCCAGCCCAACAGGAAGTCGGCTATTATGGTTTGTTTGGAAGCGTATGCCCCTGGAATTCGATATACTCCTCCTAGAGAATTCAACCAATCGCCACGAAACTCGGTCAGCATGAAGTCAAGACATTGAGGATGAAAAGTTGCCAGGGGATTTTTGATATCTCGAACGGTTTGGCTGTGGCGAGGAAACGAATTTATGGCGAATAAAGGAAACAGGAAGTGTGTTATAACTTCTGCATACATTAACTGATCTTGATGAAACTTCAGCAGTGTGTTCGCTGTAAGAGTCCGATCACATGGATGTGACTATTGTGAGTCAAAGTTATAGCGCCACCAACTGGCAGCAGGAAGTGTGTCACTTCCTAAAGGCTTTGAAATCACCCTCTTATTTTTACCCAATTTGCTTCAAACTTTATGTGTATAATGTAGACACACGGCAGATGTAGACCTGAGAAAGGATTATTGATATCTTAGATACTGTTGCCGTGGCAACGCATCAAACTTTATTATTCTTTGTTGATGCTTTTGAGACTCTTAACATACTTGAAATTGCATGAAACCCGACAGACACATCACATTTATTAGACAGTAGACATGTGCAGAGTTTCAGAAACGGGCATGGTGAGAGCAATTAGAGAATAATGTTTAAGTTTAAAAACAGCCAGAATGGTTGTTTAGTCAAAAAATTTTTTTTTCCAAATCATACATAGTGTTATACTGCCCTCTTGTGTTCAAAATCAGGTAAAAAGCGAAAGTAAAATAAGGACGTCTGCACAATTCATTAATAATGGTGCAGAGTAGAGTGAGCTTTTTCAATTAATTCCTATGGAAGTAGGAATGAACTAAACAACGTTCGCTCTGTTCTGCTCGTCCCTCACCGTGGGCGCGCAGAGTTATGAATGCCCGTGCAGCCGTGAGCATTTTAGTTTCATTTTAAAATTAGCGCCATTTCGGGGGACGTATTACTTTAATTTATTTAACAAAAACACAATGTTGTGTTTAATTGCGAGTGTACACAAATATAAGTAAACACTTTGACGTTTGAATGATGTCCTGTATGAAGAAAATGACGGAGTATGTTTCACTGTTCAATCGCGCTGAGCCACCCAGACCCCCACACACACACTGACACACACACACACACACACACACACACACACACACACACACACACAACACACACACACACACACACACACACACAATAATAAAACATTCAACCTAACATATACAAATTACACTGCTATGTTGAAATAGTCACTAGTACAATTTGTATCATTCACAGTAAGCACCGCTCCACTGTGATTTTTCCAAGCACATTTTTGCACAAGTGAAGAGGATGATTTTTTCCGTCGATATTGGAACGTGAGTGAAGTACAAAGCCTGTAATAAAGAATAGTTTAGCATCCAAATACATCGCAAATGTTGCAACATTTAGATTCTAAAGAGAGATTTACGTGAGCCTAACACCACTTACTTTTACTTTTGTTTTAAATTATTTCGTTTTGGCTTTATTATAGTTATTTTTTTATTTGTGTTCTGTTCTGAATATCATTAAATTTAAAGGATTTGTTGTGGAATATTTTGAGTGTATAATCAAATAACACTAAACCGTCACTAGGTGTCGCCAGGCGACCGTCTTAATGAGCGGGTCATTGATTCATTCGTTCAAACGATTCGTTTGAACGACTGAGTCATTCATGAATGAGACAGATGTTTATGGATTGGTCATTGAATCTTTGAGTCAACCAATTTGTTCAAAATGCTGAATCATTCAGTAATGAGAAAACACGTTGCTGTGAGATGCAATGGTTCTGCTGTGATCTTTGTTTAACTATTTTCGCTGCTGAAACAGAAGAACAGTCAATATTGCATCTAAAATGTAAGTGACTTGACACGTGTGTGTGTGTGTGTGTGTGTGTGAGTGCGTGCGTGCGTGTGTGTGTGTGTGTGTGTGTGTGTGTGTGTGTGCAATCAATCCCAGGTAAGAGGCATGAATAATGAGAATTGGACTTCTAGGAGTGAGGTTAATATTCCGGAGATGGTTCCCTCGGATTGTGAAAAGGAGGCGGCGCGGGAGTGGCCAGGCATTGCGCTACTTCTGTTTCAAAGTTTAAAACAATGCTAATATCATTTTTTTGAACGATTTCATTACAAATGTTTATTTTATATATTTATAAAATATTATAAAATATAATAACTATGTTTTGTCCTATTAACAAAAGACAGGCAATGTACTATTAACAAATGTTAATAGTTTTTTAAAAGTTAAAATGATACTTTATGCATTTGTTTTGTGTCAGATGATTAACAATATAAATTAAACAAAGCTTAAAACAAACAAAATAATAAAACGAAAACAAAGCTTGAACATTTTATTTAATTGAAAAGCCTTTTTGAAATAAAATGTGTTTTTTTCCCTCTGAAATAGCAAAAGCATCGCACACTTAGCTGTACCTGCTCTAAATAAATAATTGTATTTAAATAAAAATACAAAATCGAAATAAATAAATTATATAAAACAAAATCAAATCAAAGAAAATAAATCTTATTAAAGTTATGCAGGCACACATTTAACAATAATTTTCAAGTGACAAATAAAATCAATCAAAATTCCTTACACATGGAGTTAATCCTGACGATTCCTGAGGCGCCTTTCCTCATGACACTCGCTTTTTTTTTCGAAGATATATTTTCTTTGGTTTGATTTTGTTTTTGTAATAATTTATTTTATTTAGTTCGATTTTGTATTTTTATTGAATTACTCTTTTTTATTTAGAGCAGGTACAGCTAGTGTGTGATGCTTTTGCTATTTCAGAGGAAAACAATAATTTTATTTAATTAATAATTTTTGTTTCAGTCCACCATATAATTATGTTGTGTTTGATCTATGGAAAAAAGTTAGTTGTGAAATGGTTGAATATTAACAAAAGTTAATAGTTTTTTACAAGTTAGAATAATACGATATATATATATATATATAAACAAGCCGGTGGCACCGCCACCCCCGGTGCCTTTACGGTTACTGTGCATGACGGGCAATATCGTAACTCCGCTTTGACCTTTGAGAAGATGTGTGCTATAGAGCTTGCATTGGTGTGGGCTCTGCAAAAGTGTGTGTGTGTGTGTGAGGCGTGATTGAACAATGTAGACATATATATATATATATATATATAAAGGCACCGGCTTGTTTATATATATATATATATATATATATATATATATATATATATATATATATATATATATGAATATAGCTGCGAGCAGCGATGAAGGGCCAAAGCCGGCGGCACCGCCACTCCGGTGCCTTTAGGTAACTAAAGGCACCGGGGTTGCGGTGCCACCGGCTTGGGCCCGTAATCGCTGCTCGCAGCTATATTTATTATTATTAGGGCCCAAGCCTTGAAAAGGCGAAGGCCCTATTGTTTTCCTTAGGATTATTATTAGGGCCCAAGCCTTGAAAAGGCGAAGGCCCTATTGTTTTCCTAAGGATTATTATTTATTATTATTATTATTATTATTATTATTATTTTACTACCTTTTGGGCACTTTTGGGGGCCTTAACGTGCTCAAAAACTCTTGAAACTTTGCACACGGGTCAGAACCCGCGGCCATCAGGGCCGGGCTGAAGCTGGTACCCGGGCGTGGCAGGGGGGCTCGACAGCGCCCCCTGGAACGGGGTTTGAACACTTGTCCATATATCAAACACGCTTGCATGTAATAATCTGAAACTCGGTACACTTATAGATCTCATCGGGCCAAACAACTTTCGTGCTCTAAGTTTTACGTCAGCCCAACAGGAAGTCGGTTATTATGGGTTGTTTGGAAACTCATTTTCTATATTTTTCTTACGACTATTCGGGCACTTTTGGGGCCCTTAACGTGCTCGAAAACTCTTGAAACTTTGCACACAGGTCAGAACCCGCGGCCATCAGGGCCGGGCTGAAGATGGTACCCGGGCGTGGCAGGGGGGCTCGACAGCGCCCCCTGGAACGGGGTCCGAAAACTTGGTCCATAAATCAAACACACTTGCATGTAATAATATGAAACTCGGTACACATATAGATCTCATCGGTTCATATATACTTCATGCTCTTACTTTTTACCCCATCCCAACAGGAAGTCGGCTATTTAGGGTTGTTTGTTAAACGCATGCAATGGAATTTAAAGTACTTCTCCTAGAGAATTCAAAGAAATGCCACGAAACTCGGTCAGCATGAAGTCAAGACATTGAGGATGAAAAATTGCCAGGGGATTTTTGATATCTCGAACGGTTTGGCCGTGGCGAGGAAACGAATTTATGGCGAGAAACGTGAAACAGGAAGTGTGTTATAACTTCAGCATACATTAGCTGATCTTAACGAAACTTCACCAGTGTGTTCGCTTTAAGAGGCCGATCACATGGATGTGACTATTGTGAGTCAAAGTTATAGCGCCACCAACTGGCAGCAGGAAGTGTGTCACTTTCAAAATGCTTTGAAATCACCCTCTTATTTTAACCCGATTTGCTTCAAACTTCATCTGTATAATGTAAATACACGGCAGATGTAGACCTGTGAAAGGATTATTGATATATTAGATACTGTTGCCGTGGCAACGCATCAAACTTTAATATTCTTTGTTGATGCTTTTGAGACTCTTAACATACTTGAAATAACATGAAACTCGACAGACACATCACATTTATTAGCCAGTAGACATGTGCAAAGTTTCAGAAACGGGCGTGGTGCAGGGGCTCAGTAGCGCCACCTTTTGACAAAAGTGGGGGTGTTAGTTCTATAGTTTTACCTACAATCATAAAACTCGGTACGCATATTGTTCAGATCAAGCCGGACAACTTTCTAATTTACTGTCATTAGCTCAGACCAAGAGGGAGTCAGATATTTTAGTTTGAATGTGGATGTTTCTGAGAATTTTCTCTCCCTCTCTTTCCGTCTCTGTGTGTGAGGGATTTGTCTATTGAGTTTAATGCATTTCAAGGTTTCAGGGGATTTTGGGACTCTTAACGTGCTCAAAAACTTTTGAAATTTTGCACACAGGTCAGAACCCACGGCCATCAGGGCCGGGCTGAAGCTGGTACCCGGGCGTGGCAGGGGGGCTCAACAGCGCCCCCTTGAACGGGGTCCGACAATTTGGTCCATATATTCAACACGCTTGCATGAATTAATATGAAACTCAGTACACATATAGATCTCATCGGGCCAAACATTTTACCCCTGGTCAAGTTTTACGCCAGCCCAACAGGAAGTCGGCTATTATGGGTTGTTTGGAAAACGCTTGCTGTGGAATTTGAAGTACTACTCCTAGGCAATTCATTCAATCATCGCCAAACTAGGCGTGCATGAAGTCAAGACATTGAGGATGCTAAATTGCTGACGGATTTTTGATATCTCGAACGGTTTGGCCGTGGCGAGGAAATGAATTTTCATGACTAAAAAAGGACATATAAAGTGTGTTATAACTTAGTTAGATTTACCTACAGTTACAAAACTCAGCTTGTATATTCTTCTCCTCAAGCCAAACAACTTTCTAATTTACAGTCAATAGCTCCAACCCTCAGAAGGTCAGATATTGTGGTTTGAATGTGGATTTCATGAAATGGTATCTCTCTCTGTCACTCTTTGACAGAGAGAGGGCCCCCTCCCATTCTATGTGTGTGTGTGTGTGTGGCTGTCTGTGTGGGGAGGGAGGGGGAGGGAGGGCTGGTGTCTGTGTTTATATGTGTGTGTGTGGCTGGCTGGCTGTTACAGTGACATGATATTAAGCCTTTCATTGCTGTGTGATTTTTCCTGCATTAAAGGATAAAGAAATCGCTAAGGCCTTGTCTTTTTGCATAACAATTTTGTATTTTTTTTAAATTACAAAATATGCACAGAACCAAGATCTTTTAAATGTATAGTTTGCTTTAAATAAAATTAAGATTGTATTGGTAATTGAAGCTGAATGAATTTAAAATGAATGTGCTATATTTCAGAACAATATATTTGTTTCCTTTAAATTGTAAAACACTAACTTTATTCTCATCTGAATTATAAATAATTTATTCCTGTATAAAATAAAAACACATTTGAATTTTTCTTTTTTAATCAATGTAGAATGTGTAATTGAAAAATAAACAGATTAGGGCTCTGAGGACAATAAATGAAAATAAATGCGATGTGGTGAATGTCCAAAAGATGGCACCCACAGACTGTTTTAAATGGGGTTGGATAAATATTTTTTGCTTTTAGACAGTGTGTGCGTGTGATTTTAGTTTGGTGACAGTTGTAGGTTACAGTTTGACAAGAGTTTATAGTTTGAAAAAAGCACTTTGTTGTGTTTTATTGGACGGAGTATGTTTTTATGTGTAACAGTTCAATCGCACCCGCACCTCACACACACACACACACACACACACACACATATTGAAACCTGAGTGAAGTACAAAGCCCATAATAAAGAATAGTTTAGCATCCAAATACATCGCAAATGTTGAAACAGTTTGATTCTAATGAGAGAGTTACGTGAGCCAAACACCACTTACTTTCACTTTCGCTTTCAATTATTTCGGTTAATTCTTAATTATAGTTTTTTTGAATTCTTGTTCTGTTCTGAATATCATTAAATTTAAAGAATTGCTTGTGTAATATTTTGAGTGTATCATCAAAACAGAATAATTCTCTCGGTTTAGTGATTCCCTAGTTTTTTTTTATTGTTTTCATTGTTCTCAGGTAAGGCAAGTGAGATATATATATATATATATATATATATATATATATATGTATATAAAAATATATATATATATATATATATATATGTATTTTTTATATATATATATATATATATATATATATATATATATAAATATAGCTGCGAGCAGCGATGAAGGGCCAAAGCCGGCGGCACCGCCACCCCGGTGCCTTTAGGTAACTAAAGGAACCAGGGTTGCGGTGCCACCGGCTTGGGCCCGTAATCGCTGCTCGCAGCTATATTTTATTATTATTATTATTATTTTACTACCTTTTGGGCACTTTTGGGGGCCTTAACGTGCTCGAAAACTCTTGAAACTTTGCACACATCTCAGAACCCGCGGCCATCAGGGCCGGGCTGAAGCTGGTACCCGGGCGTGGCAGGGGGGCTCGACAGCGCCCCCTGGAACGGGGTTTGAACACATGGTCCATAAATCAAACACGCTTGCATGTAATAATATGAAACTCAGTACACATATAGATCTCATCGGTTCATATATACTTCATGCTCTTACTTTTTACCCCAGCCCAACAGGAAGTCGGCTATTAAGGGTTGTTTGGAAAACACATGCAATGGAATGTGAAATACTCCTCCTAGAGAATTCAAACACACGGCACGAAACTCGGTCAGCATGAAGTCAAGACACTGAGGATGAAAAATTGCCAGGGGATTTTTGATATCTCGAACGGTTTGGCCGTGGCGAGTAAACGAAATTATGGCGAGAAACGTGAAACAGGAAGTGTGTTATAACTACTGCATACATTAACTAATCTTGATGAAACTTCAGCAGTGTGTTCGTTGTAAGAGCCCGATCACATGGATGTGACTATTGTGAGTCAAAGTTATAGCGCCACCAACTGGAAGCAGGAAGTGTGTCACTTTCAAAATGCTTTTAAATCACCCTCTTATTTTTACCCGATTTGCTTCAAACTTCATGTGCATAATGTAGACACACGCCAGATGTAGACCTGTGAAAGGATTATTGATATCTTAGATACTGTTGCCATGGCAATGCATCAAACATTAATATTCCTTTTTTTAAGCTTTTTCATGCTTTTTTATGCTTTCGGGCACTTTTGGGGTTCTTAACGTGCTCGAAAACTCTTGAAACTTTGCACACGGGACAAAACCCGCGGCCATCAGGGCCAGGCTGAAGCTGGTACCCGGGCGTGGCAGGGGGGCTCGACAGCGCCCCCTTGAACGGGTCAGACAATTTGGTCCATATATCCAACACGCTTTACCCTATTTGCTTCAAACTTGATGTGTATAATGTAGACACAAGCCAGATGTAGACCTGTGAAAGGATTGTTGATATCTTAGATGCTGTTGCCGTGACAACGCATCAAACTTTAATATTCTTTTTGGATACTTTTGAGATTCTTAGCGCACTTTTGGGGCCCTTAACGTGCTCAAAAACTCTTGAAACTTTGCACACGGGTCAAAAACCGCGGCCATCAGGGCCGGGCTGAAGCTGGTACCCGGGCGTGGCAGGGGGGCTCGACAGCGCCCCCTGGAATGGGGTCCGAAAACTTGGTCCATAAATCAAACAGGCTTTACCCGATTTGCTTCAAACTTGATGTGTATAATGTAGACACACGCCAGATTTAGACCTGTGAAAGGATTGTTGATATCTTAGATGCTGTTGCCGTGACAACGCATCAAACTTTAATATTCTTTTTGGATACTTTTGAGACTCTCAGCGCACTTTGGGGGCCCTTAACGTGCTCAAAAACTCTTGAAACTTTGCACACGGGTCAGAACCCGTGGCCATCAGGGCCGGGCTGAAGCTGGTACCCGGGCGTGGCAGGGGGGCTCGACAGTGCCCCCTGGAACGGGGTCCGAAAACTTGGTCCATAAATCAAACACGCTTGAATGTAATAATATGAAACTCGGTACACATATAGATCTCATCGATTCATATATCCTTTGTACTTTTACTTTTTACCCCAGCCCAACAGGAAGTCGGCTATTATGGTTTGTTTGGAAGCGTATGCCCCTGGAATTCGATATACTCCTCCTAGAGAATTCAACCAATCGCCACGAAACTCGGTCAGCATGAAGTCAAGACATTGAGGATGAAAAGTTGCCAGGGGATTTTTGATATCTCGAACGGTTTGGCTGTGGCGAGGAAACGAATTTATGGCGAATAAAGGAAACAGGAAGTGTGTTATAACTTCTGCATACATTAACTGATCTTGATGAAACTTCAGCAGTGTGTTCGCTGTAAGAGTCCGATCACATGGATGTGACTATTGTGAGTCAAAGTTATAGCGCCACCAACTGGCAGCAGGAAGTGTGTCACTTCCTAAAGGCTTTGAAATCACCCTCTTATTTTTACCCAATTTGCTTCAAACTTTATGTGTATAATGTAGACACACGGCAGATGTAGACCTGAAAAGGATTATTGATATCTTAGATACTGTTGCCGTGGCAACGCATCAAACTTTATTATTCTTTGTTGATGCTTTTGAGACTCTTAACATACTTGAAATTGCATGAAACCCGACAGACACATCACATTTATTAGACAGTAGACATGTGCAGAGTTTCAGAAACGGGCATGGTGAGAGCAATTAGAGAATAATGTTTAAGTTTAAAAACAGCCAGAATGGTTGTTTAGTCAAAAAAAATTTTTTTCCAAATCATACATAGTGTTATACTGCCCTCTTGTGTTCAAAATCAGGTAAAAAGCGAAAGTAAAATAAGGACGTCTGCACAATTCATTAATAATGGTGCAGAGTAGAGTGAGCTTTTTCAATTAATTCCTATGGAAGTAGGAATGAACTAAACAACGTTCGCTCTGTTCTGCTCGTCCCTCACCGTGGGCGCGCAGAGTTATGAATGCCCGTGCAGCCGTGAGCATTTTAGTTTCATTTTAAAATTAGCGCCATTTCGGGGGACGTATTACTTTAATTTATTTAACAAAAACACAATGTTGTGTTTAATTGCGAGTGTACACAAATATAAGTAAACACTTTGACGTTTGAATGATGTCCTGTATGAAGAAAATGACGGAGTATGTTTCACTGTTCAATCGCGCTGAGCCACCCAGACCCCCACACACACACTGACACACACACACACACACACACACACACACACACACACACACACAAACACACACACACACACACACACAATAATAAAACATTCAACCTAACATATACAAATTACACTGCTATGTTGAAATAGTCAGTAGTACAATTTGTATCATTCACAGTAAGCACCGCTCCACTGTGATTTTTCCAAGCACATTTTTGCACAAGTGAAGAGGATGATTTTTTCCGTCGATATTGGAACGTGAGTGAAGTACAAAGCCTGTAATAAAGAATAGTTTAGCATCCAAATACATCGCAAATGTTGCAACATTTAGATTCTAAAGAGAGATTTACGTGAGCCTAACACCACTTACTTTTACTTTTGTTTTAAATTATTTCGTTTTGGCTTTATTATAGTTATTTTTTTATTTGTGTTCTGTTCTGAATATCATTAAATTTAAAGGATTTGTTGTGGAATATTTTGAGTGTATAATCAAATAACACTAAACCGTCACTAGGTGTCGCCAGGCGACCGTCTTAATGAGCGGGTCATTGATTCATTCGTTCAAACGATTCGTTTGAACGACTGAGTCATTCATGAATGAGACAGATGTTTATGGATTGGTCATTGAATCTTTGAGTCAACCAATTTGTTCAAAATGCTGAATCATTCAGTAATGAGAAAACACGTTGCTGTGAGATGCAATGGTTCTGCTGTGATCTTTGTTTAACTATTTTCGCTGCTGAAACAGAAGAACAGTCAATATTGCATCTAAAATGTAAGTGACTTGACACGTGTGTGTGTGTGTGTGTGTGTGTGTGCGTGTGTGCGTGTGAGTGCGTGCGTGTGTGTGTGTGTGTGTGTGTGTGTGTGTGTGTGCAATCAATCCCAGGTAAGAGGCATGAATAATGAGAATTGGACTTCTAGGAGTGAGGTTAATATTCCGGAGATGGTTCCCTCGGATTGTGAAAAGGAGGCGGCGCGGGAGTGGCCAGGCATTGCGCTACTTCTGTTTCAAAGTTTAAAACAATGCTAATATCATTTTTTTGAACGATTTCATTACAAATGTTTATTTTATATATTTATAAAATATTATAAAATATAATAACTATGTTTTGTCCTATTAACAAAAGACAGGCAATGTACTATTAACAAATGTTAATAGTTTTTTAAAAGTTAAAATGATACTTTATGCATTTGTTTTGTGTCAGATGATTAACAATATAAATTAAACAAAGCTTAAAACAAACAAAATAATAAAACGAAAACAAAGCTTGAACATTTTATTTAATTGAAAAGCCTTTTTGAAATAAAATGTGTTTTTTTCCCTCTGAAATAGCAAAAGCATCGCACACTTAGCTGTACCTGCTCTAAATAAATAATAGTATTTAAATAAAAATACAAAATCGAAATAAATAAATTATATAAAACAAAATCAAATCAAAGAAAATAAATCTTATTAAAGTTATGCAGGCACACATTTAACAATAATTTTCAAGTGACAAATAAAATCAATCAAAATTCCTTACACATGGAGTTAATCCTGACGATTCCTGAGGCGCCTTTCCTCATGACACTCGCTTTTTTTTTCGAAGATATATTTTCTTTGGTTTGATTTTGTTTTTGTAATAATTTATTTTATTTAGTTCGATTTTGTATTTTTATTGAATTACTCTTTTTTATTTAGAGCAGGTACAGCTAGTGTGTGATGCTTTTGCTATTTCAGAGGAAAACAATAATTTTATTTAATTAATAATTTTTGTTTCAGTCCACCATATAATTATGTTGTGTTTGATCTATGGAAAAAAGTTAGTTGTGAAATGGTTGAATATTAACAAAAGTTAATAGTTTTTTACAAGTTAGAATAATACGATATATATATATATATAAACAAGCCGGTGGCACCGCCACCCCGGTGCCTTTACGGTTACTGTGCATGACGGGCAATATCGTAACTCCGCTTTGACCTTTGAGAAGATGTGTGCTATACAGCTTGCATTGGTGTGGGCTCTGCAAAAGTGTGTGTGTGTGTGTGAGGCGTGATTGAACAATGTAGACATATATATATATATATATATATATATATATAAAGGCACCGGGGTGGCGGTGCCACCGGCTTGTTTATATATATATATATATATATATATATATATATATATATATATATATATATATGAATATAGCTGCGAGCAGCGATGAAGGGCCAAAGCCGGCGGCACCGCCACTCCGGTGCCTTTAGGTAACTAAAGGCACCGGGGTTGCGGTGCCACCGGCTTGGGCCCGTAATCGCTGCTCGCAGCTATATTTATTATTATTTTACTACCTTTTGGGCACTTTTGGGGGCCTTAACGTGCTCGAAAACTCTTGAAACTTTGCACACATCTCAGAACCCGCGGCCATCAGGGCCGGGCTGAAGCTGGTACCCGGGCGTGGCAGGGGGGCTCGACAGCGCCCCCTGGAACGGGGTTTGAACACTTGGTCCATAAATCAAACACGCTTGCTTGTAATAATATGAAACTCAGTACACATATAGATCTCATCGGTTCATATATACTTCATGCTCTTACTTTTTACCCCAGCCCAACAGGAAGTCGGCTATTAAGGGTTGTTTGGAAAACACATGCAATGGAATGTGAAATACTCCTCCTAGAGAATTCAAACACACGGCACGAAACTCGGTCAGCATGAAGTCAAGACACTGAGGATGAAAAATTGCCAGGGGATTTTTGATATCTCGAACGGTTTGGCCGTGGCGAGTAAACGAAATTATGGCGAGAAACGTGAAACAGGAAGTGTGTTATAACTACTGCATACATTAACTAATCTTGATGAAACTTCAGCAGTGTGTTCGTTGTAAGAGCCCGATCACATGGATGTGACTATTGTGAGTCAAAGTTATAGCGCCACCAACTGGAAGCAGGAAGTGTGTCACTTTCAAAATGCTTTTAAATCACCCTCTTATTTTTACCCGATTTGCTTCAAACTTCATGTGCATAATGTAGACACACGCCAGATGTAGACCTGTGAAAGGATTATTGATATCTTAGATACTGTTGCCATGGCAATGCATCAAACATTAATATTCCTTTTTTTAAGCTTTTTCATGCTTTTTTATGCTTTCGGGCACTTTTGGGGTTCTTAACGTGCTCGAAAACTCTTGAAACTTTGCACACGGGACAAAACCCGCGGCCATCAGGGCCAGGCTGAAGCTGGTACCCGGGCGTGGCAGGGGGGCTCGACAGCGCCCCCTTGAACGGGTCAGACAATTTGGTCCATATATCCAACACGCTTTACCCTATTTGCTTCAAACTTGATGTGTATAATGTAGACACAAGCCAGATGTAGACCTGTGAAAGGATTGTTGATATCTTAGATGCTGTTGCCGTGACAACGCATCAAACTTTAATATTCTTTTTGGATACTTTTGAGATTCTTAGCGCACTTTTGGGGCCCTTAACGTGCTCAAAAACTCTTGAAACTTTGCACACGGGTCAGAAACCGCGGCCATCAGGGCCGGGCTGAAGCTGGTACCCGGGCGTGGCAGGGGGGCTCGACAGCGCCCCCTGGAATGGGGTCCGAAAACTTGGTCCATAAATCAAACAGGCTTTACCCGATTTGCTTCAAACTTGATGTGTATAATGTAGACACACGCCAGATTTAGACCTGTGAAAGGATTGTTGATATCTTAGATGCTGTTGCCGTGACAACGCATCAAACTTTAATATTCTTTTTGGATACTTTTGAGACTCTCAGCGCACTTTGGGGGCCCTTAACGTGCTCAAAAACTCTTGAAACTTTGCACACGGGTCAGAACCCGTGGCCATCAGGGCCGGGCTGAAGCTGGTACCCGGGCGTGGCAGGGGGGCTCGACAGTGCCCCCTGGAACGGGGTCCGAAAACTTGGTCCATAAATCAAACACGCTTGAATGTAATAATATGAAACTCGGTACACATATAGATCTCATCGATTCATATATCCTTTGTACTTTTACTTTTTACCCCAGCCCAACAGGAAGTCGGCTATTATGGTTTGTTTGGAAGCGTATGCCCCTGGAATTCGATATACTCCTCCTAGAGAATTCAACCAATCGCCACGAAACTCGGTCAGCATGAAGTCAAGACATTGAGGATGAAAAGTTGCCAGGGGATTTTTGATATCTCGAACGGTTTGGCTGTGGCGAGGAAACGAATTTATGGCGAATAAAGGAAACAGGAAGTGTGTTATAACTTCTGCATACATTAACTGATCTTGATGAAACTTCAGCAGTGTGTTCGCTGTAAGAGTCCGATCACATGGATGTGACTATTGTGAGTCAAAGTTATAGCGCCACCAACTGGCAGCAGGAAGTGTGTCACTTCCTAAAGGCTTTGAAATCACCCTCTTATTTTTACCCAATTTGCTTCAAACTTTATGTGTATAATGTAGACACACGGCAGATGTAGACCTGAGAAAGGATTATTGATATCTTAGATACTGTTGCCGTGGCAACGCATCAAACTTTATTATTCTTTGTTGATGCTTTTGAGACTCTTAACATACTTGAAATTGCATGAAACCCGACAGACACATCACATTTATTAGACAGTAGACATGTGCAGAGTTTCAGAAACGGGCATGGTGAGAGCAATTAGAGAATAATGTTTAAGTTTAAAAACAGCCAGAATGGTTGTTTAGTCAAAAAAAATTTTTTTCCAAATCATACATAGTGTTATACTGCCCTCTTGTGTTCAAAATCAGGTAAAAAGCGAAAGTAAAATAAGGACGTCTGCACAATTCATTAATAATGGTGCAGAGTAGAGTGAGCTTTTTCAATTAATTCCTATGGAAGTAGGAATGAACTAAACAACGTTCGCTCTGTTCTGCTCGTCCCTCACCGTGGGCGCGCAGAGTTATGAATGCCCGTGCAGCCGTGAGCATTTTAGTTTCATTTTAAAATTAGCGCCATTTCGGGGGACGTATTACTTTAATTTATTTAACAAAAACACAATGTTGTGTTTAATTGCGAGTGTACACAAATATAAGTAAACACTTTGACGTTTGAATGATGTCCTGTATGAAGAAAATGACGGAGTATGTTTCACTGTTCAATCGCGCTGAGCCACCCAGACCCCCACACACACACTGACACACACACACACACACACACACACACACACACACACACACACACACACACACACACACACACACACACAAACACAATAATAAAACATTCAACCTAACATATACAAATTACACTGCTATGTTGAAATAGTCAGTAGTACAATTTGTATCATTCACAGTAAGCACCGCTCCACTGTGATTTTTCCAAGCACATTTTTGCACAAGTGAAGAGGATGATTTTTTCCGTCGATATTGGAACGTGAGTGAAGTACAAAGCCTGTAATAAAGAATAGTTTAGCATCCAAATACATCGCAAATGTTGCAACATTTAGATTCTAAAGAGAGATTTACGTGAGCCTAACACCACTTACTTTTACTTTTGTTTTAAATTATTTCGTTTTGGCTTTATTATAGTTATTTTTTTATTTGTGTTCTGTTCTGAATATCATTAAATTTAAAGGATTTGTTGTGGAATATTTTGAGTGTATAATCAAATAACACTAAACCGTCACTAGGTGTCGCCAGGCGACCGTCTTAATGAGCGGGTCATTGATTCATTCGTTCAAACGATTCGTTTGAACGACTGAGTCATTCATGAATGAGACAGATGTTTATGGATTGGTCATTGAATCTTTGAGTCAACCAATTTGTTCAAAATGCTGAATCATTCAGTAATGAGAAAACACGTTGCTGTGAGATGCAATGGTTCTGCTGTGATCTTTGTTTAACTATTTTCGCTGCTGAAACAGAAGAACAGTCAATATTGCATCTAAAATGTAAGTGACTTGACACGTGTGTGTGTGTGTGTGTGTGTGTGTGCGTGTGAGTGCGTGCGTGCGTGTGTGTGTGTGTGTGTGTGTGTGCAATCAATCCCAGGTAAGAGGCATGAATAATGAGAATTGGACTTCTAGGAGTGAGGTTAATATTCCGGAGATGGTTCCCTCGGATTGTGAAAAGGAGGCGGCGCGGGAGTGGCCAGGCATTGCGCTACTTCTGTTTCAAAGTTTAAAACAATGCTAATATCATTTTTTTGAACGATTTCATTACAAATGTTTATTTTATATATTTATAAAATATTATAAAATATAATAACTATGTTTTGTCCTATTAACAAAAGACAGGCAATGTACTATTAACAAATGTTAATAGTTTTTTAAAAGTTAAAATGATACTTTATGCATTTGTTTTGTGTCAGATGATTAACAATATAAATTAAACAAAGCTTAAAACAAACAAAATAATAAAACGAAAACAAAGCTTGAACATTTTATTTAATTGAAAAGCCTTTTTGAAATGAAATGTGTTTTTTTCCCTCTGAAATAGCAAAAGCATCGCACACTTAGCTGTACCTGCTCTAAATAAATAATAGTATTTAAATAAAAATACAAAATCGAAATAAATAAATTATATAAAACAAAATCAAATCAAAGAAAATAAATCTTATTAAAGTTATGCAGGCACACATTTAACAATAATTTTCAAGTGACAAATAAAATCAATCAAAATTCCTTACACATGGAGTTAATCCTGACGATTCCTGAGGCGCCTTTGCTCATGACACTCGCTTTTTTTTTCGAAGATATATTTTCTTTGGTTTGATTTTGTTTTTGTAATAATTTATTTTATTTAGTTCGATTTTGTATTTTTATTGAATTACTCTTTTTTATTTAGAGCAGGTACAGCTAGTGTGTGATGCTTTTGCTATTTCAGAGGAAAACAATAATTTTATTTAATTAATAATTTTTGTTTCAGTCCACCATATAATTATGTTGTGTTTGATCTATGGAAAAAAGTTAGTTGTGAAATGGTTGAATATTAACAAAAGTTAATAGTTTTTTACAAGTTAGAATAATACGATATATATATATATATAAACAAGCCGGTGGCACCGCCACCCCGGTGCCTTTACGGTTACTGTGCATGACGGGCAATATCGTAACTCCGCTTTGACCTTTGAGAAGATGTGTGCTATAGAGCTTGCATTGGTGTGGGCTCTGCAAAAGTGTGTGTGTGTGTGTGAGGCGTGATTGAACAATGTAGACATATATATATATATATATATAAAGGCACCGGGGTGGCGGTGCCACCGGCTTGTTTATATATATATATATATATATATATATATATATATATATATATGAATATAGCTGCGAGCAGCGATGAAGGGCCAAAGCCGGCGGCACCGCCACTCCGGTGCCTTTAGGTAACTAAATGCACCGGGGTTGCGGTGCCACCGGCTTGGGCCCGTAATCGCTGCTCGCAGCTATATTTATTATTATTATTATTATTTTACTACCTTTTGGGCACTTTTGGGGGCCTTAACGTGCTCAAAAACTCTTGAAACTTTGCACACGGGTCAGAACCCGCGGCCATCAGGGCCGGGCTGAAGCTGGTACCCGGGCGTGGCAGGGGGGCTCGACAGCGCCACCTGGAACGGGGTTTGAACACTTGTCCATATATCAAACACGCTTGCATGTAATAATCTGAAACTCGCTACACTTATATATCTCATCGGGCCGAACAACTTTCGTGCTCTAAGTTTTACGCCAGCCCAACAGGAAGTCGGCTATTTAGGGTTGTTTGGAAACGCATGCTCAGGAATTTGAAACACTTCTCCTAGGGAATTCCCCCGTTCGTCTCCAAACTCGGTGTGCATGAAGTCAAGACATTGAGGATGAAAAATTGCCAGGGAATTTTTTATATCTCGAACGGTTTGGCCGTGGTGAGGAAACGAATTTATGGCGAATAATGGAAACAGGAAGTGTGTTATAACTTCTACATACATTAACTGATCTTGATGAAACTTCAGCAGTGTGTTCGCTGTAAGAGGCCGATCACATGAATGTAACTATTGTGAGTCAAAGTTATAGCGCCACCAACTGGCAGCAGGAAGTGTGTCACTTTCTAAATGCTTTTGACAAAAGTGGGGGGGTTAGTTTTATCTACAGTAACAAAACTCGATATGTATATTGTACTCTTCGAGCCGGACAACTTTCTAATTTACCGTAATTAGCAACGACCAACAGGAAGTCAGATAATTTGGTTTGAATATGGTGAGCCTCTCTCTGAGCTCTGTATGGCAAGCCCTTTTAACATTTAAAAGCTAAGTTTGACTATCCGGAATTAACATTGTTGATATCAACAATGTCTTTCTGACAAGTTGTAATTATATTTTTGGATAGTTTGTATTATCATTTAAGATATCTGTAACGTAATTGGCCTATGGCTAAGCCACGCCCCCAAACGCGATGAGCCAATCACAGTGCGCATAGCTAACCCAATAAAATGAAAGTTACATATCAAATTTCAGATATCTCTAATCAAAATGAATTTCAAGTTATCTTTCACTTGATAATAGATATCTAATATCTATTATCAAAATTATGACTATCCCTAACTCCAGTTTGAGATATCTACAATGCCGTTCTGACTAGTCATAATTTAAAGGTATTTAAATGTATTGTTTGCTTTAAATTAAATTAAGATTGTATGTTTGGTAATTTAATCTAAATTAATTTAAAATTTATGCACTATATTTCAGATCAATATATTTGTATACCATCATTTTAATCAACACTAATTTTATTCTCATCTAAATTATAAATAACTTATTTCTGTATGAAATAAAAAATCCCGAATAATCCAGACCAACCAGAGCGCACTATTCCTACAACATCATCAGTGCTGAAGCGGAACTACCAGAGCCGTTCGGCAGATAGCGAGCAGATGCAGCATATGTGTTGTAACGAGGCAGGGTCAGGCCAGGAGGGTCCATTTGCAGCTTTTTATTAAGAAAGGTCAAGACAGGCAGGGTGAGCAATAGCAAACAGGGCAGAACAGAAAAGGCAGAGGCAAACCAGGTTGACAGGCAAAGGGCAAAGACCTCCAGATAAATACTGGGCTTCTGGATTTACACATTTAAGTGCTGCAAAACAGATTGACTTATGACATCCTATGACAGGGGTGGGCAACAGTTTTAGTCTGAGGGCCACAGTTACTTTGGCAAAGTAAACGGAGGGCCACACTTTGGACAATTGCAATTAAACAGTTACATGAGTAAATGGTACAAATTAATTCAATGCAAATATGTATAAGGCTACTCTACAGTTACTTTGACTTTGCCAGCCTATTTCAAGGCCTGATATTTATTTTTGCTATAGGCCAGTCTGACCTAGGCCACTCTAAGGTTACAATAACTTGATTTACTTTCCTACACTACCCTGCACATTGTTCATGTCATTCATACCAGCTGTAACTATTCAAGATGGAAAGCTATTAACAAAACTGCAAATGTATGTGTGCAGGTTACATTAACATTAGGGATGTGCACGAATATTCGAATTTTCGATCTGTAATTATTATTAGTAAAATAAAATACTATTCGAATTTTACTACGTTGCTTTGCTGGCCGTAAATGCAGTGAATCCATGATAAATCCCAAGCACTAACTCGCAATTATAATTAAATGCACTGGGTGGCGCTGTGGAGTGTGTTAAGAAGTTGTGTGTATTTGATCACATAATGTTGTCGTCTGCCTCGCGAAGTTTGGAATTACTTGAAAATGATCTTACTAAATGGAATTACTTTTGATCAAATTAATTAATTAATCTGAGTTATAATATCATCATCACCACAATGAGAAATCACATGAAATCCAAACAGTCGACTGAGGAAAGACAGCTGACCAACACTGCATTCACGACTGCAGGTAAGCGCAGCTGGACCCCGCGTGATAAGAGCTTAGATGATAACTTATCTTATAGCAAAATTATTTTGAGACATATACTTCCTTTAAGTTTCGTTGAGGGAGACCGGTTTAAGAGCAGAAAACGCAAAGTGCTGTTAGAAACTTAGAACACTGTTATCTTTGTGTCTCTGAAACGTCTGACAGCGCAGCGCCTTTTCTCACTCGATCATAAATTGCTGGCGGCGCCCCTGCATGTGGATATTGTTTTTCTCTATATAAACATGAAACAATATAAACACGATAATCATATGCTGACTCGAGTGTGTGTACGTTCTGTACGATATCTGGCGCAACCGCTTTATTAGGCGTTTTTTTCCCGTTCGCGCTGCTTGAGCATTCTTTTATTAATGCTTTTGTTTTTTATATTTTTTGTTTACACATAGGCCTAATGTTTAATGTTTTCAACTAAAAGAAATGGTGACAAAAACGTAAAAAAAAAAAAAACGTAAAAAATAACATCTTTTTTGTTAAATGTCATTTAAATAAACGAATATTCGAATATTCGATTTTTATGAGCCCAAATATTCGAATGCAATATTTTTGAAAAATGCCCATCCCTAATTAACATACAGACTTCCAGTGTTGGGAAGGATACTTTCAAAACATATTTCGTTGCAGAATACATGACTGGCAAAACCAGCAAAAGTAATGATTATGAATATGTAAAATATAGCAAGGAGATATTTTAATTGTTTATTAATAAATAAGTGTTTTCTTTGTCATTGTCGGCTAAGATGAAGTTGACGATGCTGACTCGCGATCTTCAGTAGCCTAGTGAACGCGCCAGAGAGAAATGCACATTTCATAAGGATTACATAAGCAGAGAGCAGTCTGTAGTCTGTTTTCTTTCGATTTGAATTGTTCAGTTTAAAAGTAGACATGTGAGGCAAGTAGGCTACTTTATATGCTGAGTTTCGGTTCATTTATGAGACGAGCTCCAGTTCACGCGCCGGCGTGATTATCTCCTTATTAATATTTCGTGATTATCTCTATATTGTCTGCTATATTTACTTCTTATTTATTAAATACAGGCAATTGGTTGATGAAACATTGATTAAAATTAAGATACAATTAATACAAAACGAAATTCACTTTAAAGAAAGGTTTTGTGCTTTCTGTTTGATGTCTTTGTGAAAGTTTTAAAGCATCTTTTAGTGCCGCTTTCAGAGCGCTCACGTCCGTAACGGAGAACACGTCCGTAACATTGTTTTTCCTCATAAATGCGAACACGAAAAATAAAATAAAATGAATATTTTATGTTATGTGGAGACAGAGACAACCCTTCATCCGGTGGGTAGTATTAATTTTGGTTTGCGCAGTGTAATTCACAGAATTACTAAAACATATTTGCCACCTAAGTTAAAGATTGTTTTGTGTCACGCATGTTTATTTCGGCGTGTGTTTCATCCAAATTGCGATCGCATCGCGGGGGCCGGATTGAAGCACTATGCGGGCCAGATCCGGCCCCCGGGCCGTATATTGCCCATGTATGTCCTATGACATTAAAAATGATTCTAAATTTAAATGATCTCATATATGTGGCTATTGTGATTCACGATCATAGGCCCTGTCCAAAATGGTACACTTCATATGAATTTTCGGTCTTGTGTACTTTTTTGTCCGTTAAATCCATGAGACCGTAGGGCGACAGTGAAAGCGGGGTTACGTTTTTGCACGTCGTGCACAGTAACCCTAAAGGCACCGGGTTGGCAGTGCCACCGGCTTGTTTATATATATATATATAAATATAGCTGCGAGCAGCGATGAAGGGCCAAAGCCGGCGGAACCGCCAGTCCGGAGCCTTTAGGTAACTAAAGGCACCGGGGTTGCGGTGCCACCGGCTTGGGCCCGCAATCGCTGCTCGCAGCTATATTTATTATTATTATTATTATTCTAACGACTATCCGGGCACTTTTGGGGCTCTTAACGTGCACGAAAACTCTTGAAACTTTGCACACAGGTCAGAACCCGCGGCCATCAGGGCCGGGCTGAAGATGGTACCCGGGCGTGGCAGGGGGGCTCGACAGCGCCCCCTGGAACGGGGTGCGAAAACTTGGTCCATAAATCAAACACGCTTGCATGTAATAATATGAAACTCGGTAGACATATAGATCTCATCGGTTCATATATCCTTTGTACTTTTACTTTTTACCCCAGCCCAACAGGAAGTCGGCTATAATGGTTTGTTTGGAAGCGTATGCCCCTGGAATTCGATATACTCCTCCTAGAGAATTCAACCAATCGCAACGAAACTCGGTCAGCATGAAGTCAAGACATTGAGGATGAAAACTTGCCAGGGGATTTTTGATATCTCGAACAGTTTGGCCGTGGCGAGGAAACGAATTTATGGCGAATAATGGAAACAGGAAGTGTGTTATAACTTCAGCATACATAAACTGATCTTGATGAAACTTCAGCAGTGTGTTCGCTGTAAGAGGCCGATCACATGGATGTGACTATTGTGAGTCAAAGTTATAGCGCCACCAACTGGCAGCAGGAAGTGTGTCACTTTCAAAATGCTTTGAAATCACCCTCTTATTTTTACCCGATTTGCTTCAAACTTGATGTGTATAATGTAGACACTCGCCAGATGTAGACCTGTGAAAGGATTATTGATGTCTTAGATACTGTTGCCATGGCAACGCATCAAACTTTAATATTCTTTTTGGATGCTTTTGAGACTCTTAGCATGCCTGAAATTGCTTAAAATTGCATGAAACTCGACAGACAGATCACATTTATTAGCCAGTAGACATGTGCAAAGTTTCAGAAACGGGCGTGGTGCAGGGACTCAGTAGCGCCACCTTTTGACAAAAGTGGGGGGGTTAGTTTTATAGTTTTACCTACAATCATAAAACTCAGTACGCATATTGTTCAGATCAAGCCGGACAACTTTCTAATTAACTGTCATTAGCTCAGACCAAGAGGAAGTTGAATATGGTGGTTTGAATATGGTCATTTTCTCTCTCTCTCTCTCTGAGCCAATATGGCAAGCCGTTTTAACATTTAATCATTTTAACCTTCTAGTCTCTATTTTCATGCTTCTAGTACTTATTTTTTAGATACTAGTATCTATTCCATTAAGTACTAGTACTTATTCATTAGCGACTAGTGCTTATTCTTTAGTACTAGTGCCTATTCTTTAGATACTAGTGCTTATTCTTTAGATATTCTTTTGAATGCGTATTAGTAGCTAATGAATAAGTACTGGTATCTATTTAATAGGTACTAGTATCTAATGACTTAGTACTAGTATTTATTGAATAAATACTAGTATCTATTAATAGGTACTAGTATCTAAAAGGTCATTTTCTCTCTCTTTCTCTGAGCCAATATGGCAAGCCGTTTTAACATTTAATCATTTTAACCTACTAGTCTCTATTTTCATGCTACTAGTACTTATTTTTTAGATACTAGTATCTATTCCATTAAGTACTAGTACTTATTCATTAGCGACTAGTGTAAAATATAGCAAGGAGATATTTTAATTGTTTATTAATAAAAAAGTGTTTTCTTTGTCATTGTCGGCTAAGATGAAGTTGACGATGCTGACTCGCGATCTTCAATAGCCTAGTGAACGCGCCAGAGAGAAATGCACATTTCATAAGGATTACATAAGCAGAGAGCAGTCTGTAGTCTGTTTTCTTTCGTTTTGAATTGTTCAGTTTAAAAGTAGACATGTGAGGCAAGTAGGCTACTTTATATGCTGAGTTTCGGTTCATTTATGAGACGAGCTCCAGTTCACGCGCCGGCGTGATTATCTCGTTATTAATGTTTCGTGATTATCTCTATATTGTCTGCTATATTTACTTCTTATTTATTAAATACAGGCAATTGGTTGATGAAACATAAAATTAAGATACAATTAATACAAAACGAAATTCACTTTAAAGAAAGGTTTTGTGCTTTCTGTTTGATGTCTTTGTGAAGGTTTTAAAGCATCTTTTAGTGCCGCTTTCAGAGCGCTCACGTCCGTAACGGAGAACACGTCCGTAACATTGTTTTTCCTCATAAATGCGAACACGAAAAATAAAATAAAATGAATATTTTATGTTATGTGGAGACAGAGACAACCCTTCATCCGGTGGGTAGTATTAATTTTGGTTTGCGCAGTGTAATTCACAGAATTACTAAAACATATTTGCCACCTAAGTTAAAGATTGTTTTGTGTCACGCATGTTTATTTCGGCGTGTGTTTCATCCAAATTGCGATCGCATCGCGGGGGCCGGATTGAAGCACTATGCGGGCCGGATCCGGCCCCCGGGCCGTATATTGCCCATGTATGTCCTATGACATTAAAAATGATTCTAAATTTAAATGATCTCATATATGTGGCTATTGTGATTCACGATCATTGGCCCTGTCCAAAATGGTACACTTCATATGAATTTTCGGTCTTGTGTACTTATTTCATGTGTCCATTAAATCCATGGGACCGTAGGGCGACAGTGAAAGCGGGGTTAGGTTTTTGCACGTCGTGCACAGTAACCCTAAAGGCACCGGGGTGGCAGTGCCACCAGGTTGTTTATATATATATATATATATAAATATATATATATATATATATATAAATATAGCTGCGAGCAGCGATGAAGGGCCAAAGCCGGCGGAACCGCCACTCTAAAGGCACCGGGGTTGCGGTGCCACCGGCTTGGGCCCGCAATCGCTGCTCGCAGCTATATTTAGGGCCCAAGCCTTGAAAAGGCGAAGGCCCTATTGTTTTCCTAAGGATTATTATTATTATTATTATTATTATTATTCTAACGACTATCCGGGCACTTTTGGGGCTCTTAACGTGCACGAAAACTCTTGAAACTTTGCACACAGGTCAGAACCCGCGGCCATCAGGGCTGGGCTGAAGCTGGTACCCGGGCGTGGCAGGGGGGCTCGACAGCGCCCCCTGGAACGAGGTCCGAAAACTTGGTCCATAAATCAAACACGCTTGCATGTAATAATATGAAACTCGGTACACATATAGATCTCATCGGTTTATATATCCTTTGTACTTTTACTTTTTACCCCAGCCCAACAGGAAGTCGGCTATTATGGTTTGTTTGGAAGCGTATGCCCCTGGAATTCGATATACTCCTCCTAGAGAATTCAACCAATCGCAACGAAACTCGGTCAGCATGATGTCAAGACATTGAGGATGAAAAATTGCCAGGGGATTTCTGATATCTCGAACGGTTTGGCCGTGACGAGGAAACGAATTTATGGCGAATAATGGAAACAGGAAGTGTGTTATAACTTCTGCATACATTAACTGATCTTGATGAAACTTCAACAGTGTGTTCGCTGTAAGAGGCCGATCACATGGATGTGACTATTGTGAGTCAAAGTTATAGCGCCACCAACTGGCAGCAGGAAGTGTGTCACTTTCAAAATACTTTGAAATCACCCTCTTATTTTTACCCGATTTGCTTCAAACTTGATGTGTATAATGTAAATACACGGCAGATGTAGACCTGTGAAAGGATTGTTGATATCTTAGATACTGTTGCCATGGCAACGCATCAAACTTTAATATTCTTTTTGGATGCTTTTGAGACTCTTAGCATGCCTGAAATTGCTTAAAATTGCATGAAACTTGACAGACAGATCACATTTATTAGCCAGTAGACATGTGCAAAGTTTCAGAAACGGGCGTGGTGCAGGGGCTCAGTAGCGCCACCTTTTTTGTGACAAAAGTGTGTGTGGGGGGGGGGGGGGGGGGGGGGGGTTAGTTTCATCTACAGTTACAAAACTTTTTCAACTTGATGAAAATACATTAAAGATGCTAAATTGTGAACGGATATTGAATATCTCAAACGGTTTTGCTATGGCGAGGGATTATGTCAAAAAAAGAATCAGGAAATGTCTCATATCTTTCTAAAATGTAATTATACACCATTTATTTTTCTATAAAATTATACTAATATTAGAACTAAACCCATTGTATTCCTTTTTTTCAATTTAAGATTTATGTTTAAGTTTAAAAACAGCCAGAATGGTTGTTTAGCCAAAAAAATAAAAAAATAAAAATCATTCATAGTGCTTTACTGCCCTCTTGTGTTCAAAATCAGGTAGGCCAATTGTATTAAATTGTAGGGATGCTACTATGGGAATATTTTCCCACCGTGACTCCGCTGGGGGCTTTAAAATCGCTAACTTGAAAGCGAAAGTAACGGACGTCTCCTTAAGACGTGCAGCTGTGAGCATTTTCGTTTCATTTTAAAAGAAGCCCCATTTCGGGGGCGGATTTCTTGAATGTATTTTACAAAATCACAATGTTGTGTTTGATTGCGAGTATCCCAAAATAAGTAAACACTTTGCAGTTTGAATGATCTTCTTGAATAAAATGACGGAGTAGCCAATGTTTCCACTGTTCGATCGCGGACGTCCACACGGACATTGATAATGGTGGCGCGTGCAGAGCGCTCGAGGGAATTTGTATGGAAGTAAGAATGAACTAAAAAACGTTCACTCTGTTCTGTCGTGGACGCGCAGCGTTATGAATGCCCGTGTGATGCAGCATAACACAGCAGAGAGAGACGCTCACTCTCGACTCGTGATTAATGAAATTTGACTCCGGTTGCTGATCTTTGCTGCAACTTTCGTTCAGCTCACAATTTAGTAAGCAAACCCGTTCAGGTTTTAATTGTAGTGACTAAATGATTTTATTAAACACACACACACAAACACACACATCAAATTGACGGTGGGGGGCAATGGTATATTTAAATCTGCAAATTGTAATATATGCAGGGCACCCCGGTCCAGTCTTATTAAATGTATGCTTCATCTTTCATTTTTAATTTGTAAATTTGATCAATAAATTCAATTATTTAGAATGATAAGACACTATATGGCTTTTACCCTAGGTAGGGCTGATCAAATTAAATCGTTTACACTGAAAAATAACAATGCATTAAATAATGTTATGAGATTGTTTTAAATATAAGTCAATTAAAAATCGTTGGGAAGAATGATACTTTTAAACATAACACTAAACCGTCATTAGGTGTCGCCAGGCGACCGTCTTAATGAGCGAGTCATTGATTCATTCGTTCAAACAATTCGTTCGAACGACTGAGTCATTCATGAATGAGACAGATGTTTATGGATTGGTCATTGAATCTTTGAGTCAACCGATTCGTTCAAAATGCTGAATCATTCAGTAATGAGAACGCGTTGCTGTGAGATGCTCGATGGTTCTGCTGTGATCTTTGTTGAACTATTTTCGCTGCTGAAACAGAAAAAAGTCAATATTGCATCTAAAATGTAAGTGATTTGACTTGTGTGTGTGTGTGATTGTGTCTGTTACAGTGATTGTTTAACCCTTGTTAAAGTTTAGGCCTTGTCTTTTTGGATATATATCTTTTTATATAAAAAAATAGGCATACAACCCATATATTTTAAAAGTATTGTTTGCTTTAAATTACATTAAGATTTGTATGTTTGGTAATTGAATGAATTTTAAATGAATGTGCTATATATCAGATCATATATTTGTTTTCCTTAAAATTTAAACTAACACTAACTTTATTCTCATCTGAATGATAGATTATTTATTTCTGTATATAATAAAAACACATTTGATTTTTCTTTTTTAATCAATGTAGAATGTGTAATTGAAAAAATAAACAGATTAGGGCTCTGTTCGAGAACAAGAAATGAAAACCAATGCGATATGATGAATGTCCAAAAGATTTTTTTGCTTTTAAACTACGTGTATGTGTGTGTGTGTGTGTGTGTGTGTGTGTGTAAGAGATTTTGGTTGGGTGACATTTGTAGTTTACAGTTTGACAAAAGCACAATGTTGTGTTTTATTGCGATTGTACACAAATATAAGTAAACAGTTTGCAGTTTGAATAATGTCCTGTATGAACAAAAGGACGGAGTATGTTTTTATGTCTACATTGTTCAATCACGTCTCACACACACACACACACACACACACACACACACACACACACACAAACAATTTTTCTAATCAGATCAGGCAAGTAATATTCTGTCTTGGCACACTTCATATAACTTTCAATCTTGTGTACTTATTTCATGTGTCCATTAAGTCCATGAGACCGTAGGGTGTCTCATTTTTCATTTTAGGATTCAGAAGTTTGCTCACGCATATGATATGTGCCCTCAATGCACACATTTGCAGAGCCCACACCAATGCAAGCTCTACAGCACACATCTTCTCAACAGTCAAAGCGGGGTTAAGTTATTACCGTCATGCACAGTAACCCTTAAGGCACCGGGGTTGCGGTGCCACCGGCTTGGGCCCGTAATCGCTGCTCGCAGCTATATTTCTTATTATTATTCTAACGACTATCCGGGCACTTTTGGGGCTCTTAACGTGCACGAAAACTCTTGAAACTTTGCACACAGGTCAGAACCCGCGGCCATCAGGGCCGGGCTGAAGCTGGTACCCGGGCGTGGCAGGGGGGCTCGACAGCGCCCCCTGGAACGAGGTCCGAAAACTTGGTCCATAAATCAAACACGCTTGCATGTAATAATATGAAACTCGGTACACATATAGATCTCATCGGTTTATATATCCTTTGTACTTTTACTTTTTACCCCAGCCCAACAGGAAGTCGGCTATTATGGTTTGTTTGGAAGCGTATGCCCCTGGAATTCGATATACTCCTCCTAGAGAATTCAACCAATCGCAACGAAACTCGGTCAGCATGATGTCAAGACATTGAGGATGAAAAATTGCCAGGGGATTTCTGATATCTCGAACGGTTTGGCCGTGACGAGGAAACGAATTTATGGCGAATAATGGAAACAGGAAGTGTGTTATAACTTCTGCATACATTAACTGATCTTGATGAAACTTCAACAGTGTGTTCGCTGTAAGAGGCCGATCACATGGATGTGACTATTGTGAGTCAAAGTTATAGCGCCACCAACTGGCAGCAGGAAGTGTGTCACTTTCAAAATACTTTGAAATCACCCTCTTATTTTTACCCGATTTGCTTCAAACTTGATGTGTATAATGTAAATACACGGCAGATGTAGACCTGTGAAAGGATTATTGATATCTTAGATACTGTTGCCATGGCAACGCATCAAACTTTAATATTCTTTTTGGATGCTTTTGAGACTCTTAGCATGCCTGAAATTGCTTAAAATTGCATGAAACTTGACAGACAGATCACATTTATTAGCCAGTAGACATGTGCAAAGTTTCAGAAACGGGCGTGGTGCAGGGGCTCAGTAGCGCCACCTTTTGTGACAAAAGTGTGTGTGTATGGGGTTAGTTTCATCTACAGTTACAAAACTTTTTCAACTTGATGAAAATACATTAAAGATGCTAAATTGTGAACGGATATTGAAGATCTCAAACGGTTTTGCTATGGCGAGGGATTATGTCAAAAAAAGAATCAGGAAATGTCTCATATCTTTCTAAAATGTAATTATACACCATTTATTTTTCTATAAAATTATACTAATATTAGAACTAAACCCATTGTATTCCTTTTTTTCAATTTAAGATTTATGTTTAAGTTTAAAAACAGCCAGAATGGTTGTTTAGCCAAAAAAATAAAAAAATAAAAATCATTCATAGTGCTTTACTGCCCTCTTGTGTTCAAAATCAGGTAGGCCAATTGTATTAGGGATGCTAGCCTACTATGGGAATATTTTCCCACCGTGACTCCGCTGGGGGCTTTAAAATCGCTAACTTGAAAGCGAAAGTAACGGACGTCTCCACAAGACGTGCAGCTGTGAGCATTTTCGTTTCATTTTAAAAGAAGCCCCATTTCGGGGGCGGATTTCTTGAATGTATTTTACAAAATCACAATGTTGTGTTTGATTGCGAGTATCCAAAAATAAGTAAACACTTTGCAGTTTGAATGATCTTCTTGAATAAAATGACGGAGTAGCCAATGTTTCCACTGTTCGATCGCGGACGTCCACACGGATATTGATAATGGTGGCGCGTGCAGAGCGCTCGAGGGAATTCCTATGGAAGTAGGAATGAACTAAAAAACGTTCGCTCTGTTCTGCTCGCTCATCGCCGTGGACGCGCACCGTTATGAATGCCAGTGCAGCCGCATACTTTTTAGTGTCACTTTAAAATTAGTGCAATATCGGGGGCCGATTGCTTGAATTGTGAGTTCAATAGTCTATTATTTTTCACGGAAAACACAACAACAAAAGAGTATAATGATAGATTCGCTTAAATAGGCGCTTTTACATAAAATAGCCTATTCCGTCATCATCTTTTCAGTCAGCTCTTCACTCTCGTGATTAATGAAATTTGACTCCTGTTGCTGATATTTGCTGCAACTTTCGTTCAGCTCACAATTTAGTAAGCAAACACGCTTCAAATGTGTTTATTTTATTTTTGTGTATATATATATGTGTGTGTGTATATATATATATATATATATATATATATATATATAGCTTATGTTTCAAATATGAGTTAATTAACAATCGTTGGAAAGAATGATACTTTTAAACATAACACTAAACCGTCATTAGGTGTCGCCAGGCGACCGTCTTAATGAGCGAGTCATTGATTCATTCGTTCAAACGATTCGTTCGAACGGCTGAGTCATTCATGAATGAGACAGATTTTGGATTGGTCGTTGAATCTTTGAGTCAACCGATTCGTTCAAAATGCTGAATCATTCAGTAATGAGAACGCGTTGCTGTGAGATGCTCGATGGTTCTGCTGTGATCTTTGTTGAACTATTTTCGCTGCTGAAACAGAAAAAAAGTCAATATTGCATCTAAAATGTAAGTGATTTGATGTGTGTGTGTGTGATTGTGTCTGTTACAGTGATTGTTTAACCCTTGTTAAAGTTTAGGCTTTGTATTTTTGGATATATATCTTTTTATATATAAAAAAATTGCATACAACCCATATATTTTAAATGTATTGTTTGCTTTAAATTACATTGAGATTTGTATGTTTGGTAATTGAACCTGAATGAATTTTAAATGAATGTGCGATATTTCAGATCATATTTTTGTTTTCCTTAAAATTTGAACTAACACTAACTTTACTCTCATCTGAATGATAGATTATTTATTTATGTATAAAATAAAAACACATTTGATTTTTCTTTTTTAATCAATGTAGAATGTGTAACTGAAAAAATAAACAGATTAGGGCTCTGTTCGAGAACAAGAAATGAAAACCAATGCAATATGATGAATGTCCAAAATATTTTTTTGCTTTTAAACTATGTGTGTGTGTGTGTGTGTGTGTGTGTGTGTGTAAGAGATTTTGGTTGGGTGACAGTTGTAGTTTACAGTTTGACAAAAGCACAATGTTGTGTTTTATTGCGATTGTACACAAATATAAGTAAACACTTTGTAGTTTGAATAATGTCCTGTATGAACAAAAGGACGGAGTATGTTTTTATGTCTACATTGTTCAATCACGCCTCACACACACACAGACACACACAAAAACTATTTTTCTAATCAGATCAGGCAAATATTCTGTCTTGGCACACTTCATATAACTTTGAAACTTGTGTACTTATTTCATGTGTCCATTAAGTCCATGAGACCGTAGGGTGTCTCATTTTTCATTTTTGGTTTCAGAAGGTTGCTCACGCATACTTTGTGGTTGATATGTGCCCTCAATGCACACTTTTGCAGAGCCCACACTGATGCAAGCTCTACAGCACACATCTTCTCAAAGGTCAAAGCGGGGTTACGTTATTGCCCGTCACGCACAGTAACCCTAAAGGCACCGGGGTGGCGGTGCCACCGGCTTGTTTATATATATATATATATATATATATATATATATATATATATATATATATATATATATATATATATATATATATAAATATAGCTGCGAGCAGCGATGAAGGGCCAAAGCCGGCGGCACCGCCACTCCGGTACCTTTAGGTAACTAAAGGCACCGGGGTTGCGGTGCCACCGGCTTGGGCCCGTAATCGCTGCTCGCAGCTATATTTTGTTTTTATTTCTTTATTTTGAAGTTTTGTAAAGTATTGTTTGTTCTCTGCTTTCTTTTTGACTTGTGAATATTGAGCCCTTAATGTTAATCTATTTTGATGATTTTAACTTTTGTATTTGAATAAAGCTGCTTCATGTTTCGTACTCCCTGGCCTATGTCTCTCTGCTCACACAGTTCTTTTGGTTACGAACCTGTGTGCCCCCTGTCTTAGGGCTGAGTTCCCGGTGTATACCGGGTGGCGTAGTCAACAATTATATAATTGTTTCATACATTTCCCTCCAGTAAACTGATGCCACTGGCTACATTTAAATTACATTAACAGTTACGCTGACTGAATTCCAACTAAATTAATGAATAAGTGGGACCCTTTCAGTTAAATGAAATGTTCTCATTAATTTATGGAGAACGAAAGAAATAGACTGAATGACATAGACTAAATGAAACGTTTTTACAAAAATGTAAAAAGCAACATGATGGCAGAGCTTTCAGTTTATAGATTCCCTTATCAGAGTAGTGCTTCTAAGTACTAATGTAGATTTCTGTCTAAATAATAAACATTTACCAAAACCTCAATAAGGTTAATTATAAAGTAAGACAGAAACACCTGTTCACCACTCATTTTCCCATGGGCAAAGGCAAGCACGTGTTTCACATCAGTGTTTCTCCCGAGAGACTAGCGCAAAATTGATCCCCTATCTTAGCGCCATCTACTGTTCTAGAAGAGGAAGTTGCTCAACTGCATTTGTGAGCAAATCTGCCTGGACGCGGAAAAATAGTGGCAAAAGTCACGTGACAGTTTTTCGTACTTGTAGAATTTTGTTTTGTACTTGTAGAATTTTGTTTTGTACTTGTAGAATTTTGCTTTGTACTTGTAGAATTTTGTTTTGTACTTGAAAGATTTTAGTTTGTACTTGGAGGATATTTTTGTCATTGAAGAAATACGTTTCTATGTATATGTAAAACATACTGTATTTGTTTGATAGGTACGTTTTTTTATTTGCAGAACAATATGCATTAGTTTGTGAGTGATGTTTTGTATTTACAAACCACATTGAGTTTGTTTGTGAATCATTGGGTGTGAGTAAAACACGTTTTGTGTGTGTGTGAGGTTTTGGCACATAATTCGCTCCATATAGTTTATTTTATTGACTAAACTATTTATTATTACTCACTGTATATTATATTTACTATTTACACTGCACTGTAGTTGTACACTCTTAGAAGAAAAGGTTCTATATAGAACCTTAAAAGGTTCTATCAGCGCTACGTATTTCGAACCCCTAAAATGTTCTATACAGAACAAGGTATGGGGGTTAGAAAATTTATATACTTACTTTTTATCAGAGCCCTGGCTCCCTGGAAAGCAGACGACTGGTATCAGTCATGAGTGAGTATGGGTGTGGTTACGAGGAGAAAAGTGATCTCGACAAATGCCTCCAACCTAGGATGGGGGGCCCTTTACGAGTGCAGGCCCGTCTCTGGCCTATGGTCAAGCCTGGAGAAGCGCCTATAAACTGTCTAGAGATGAGAGCAGTCGCTCTATCGCTGAAAGCCTTTCTCCTGTACTTAAAAGGCCACCACGTCCTGGCCCGGACGGACAACATGGCAGTGGTGTCTGAAACAAATCGCCAGGGCGTTCTCAGGTCAAGCAACCTGCACGCCATGGCCAAAAACCTAATTTTATGGGCCCAGCACAACCTGTGCTCCCTAAGGGCGGCGCACATGCCAGGCATCCTGAACCAGGGTGCGGATATGTTATCCAGAGACAATGTTCCCCCAGGGGAATGGTCTCTTCACCCACAGACGGTTCAGCTAATATAGAGCATCTTCGGCGAGGCAGAGGTCGACCTCTTCGCCTCAGACGACAACGCTCATTGCCGAATATTTTTCTCAAGAGCAGGGTATTTTTTTTATGCTTGCCCATGATTGGCCGAGCTGCCCGCTGTATGAATTCTCTCCGGTCACGATGTTACCACAGGTCATCGAACGGATCAGGGAGAGCAAGTGTGCAGTGCTACTAATAACATCTCTCTGGAAGACCCAGTTATGGTTCTCCGTGCTGGTACAGCTGCGGTGCCGCTGAGGAGAGACCTCCTCACACAGGCAAACCGATTAATCTGCCATCCTGTCCCGACCTGTGGGCCCTTTATGTATGGCCCCGCAATGGATACTCGGGTGTCTCTGGGAAAGGGTGCTGAAAAAGATCTCTGAGATCACTCGCCTTCTTACAAGGGCGTTTGGACGCGGGTCATACCCCCTCCATGTTCAAAGTGTATGTGGCTTTGATCAGGGGATCGCTTCAGTCGACTTAACTTTGGCTGATCTAGCCAATATAAAGGCTTAGGCCACACCCATTCTGGAAGGCTCTGACACGCCCGGGCGTGAATTAGCCTGATTGGTTCTTGCATCTGAGCCGCCTCGCCATAGGTTCGTGCAGTTGCCGCAGCACATCCAATGATCGCTCCAGCCGTTCATTTGTGTCTGCTGTGCAGCTGCACTGCGTTTTAAAAATTTTGACTTCAATATTCCACATTTTTAAAACAGGGCTCCTCCTCCTCAATATCTTGTCAATATCTTGTCAGGCTGGTCAATATTTCTATCCCTTGCAGCTGCACTTATAGACTTCTTTCCTTCCTTGACCTCAGCGGCTGCACTCTCCATCTCCTCGAGGGGTGTTTTGCCCCAGTTTGTCTTTCTGGTGTATTACATTGGCATGATGGCTTTTCTACAATGTTTATGATATTAAAAAATAAAACATATGTAATGTAATATTACATTAAAATATGTTTAAGACTAAACTTAACTTGTGCCTCGTGTCTCACTTTACCCCGCAGCATTTGTCTCACTTTACCCCACTGCCACATTTTAGAAATAAACGAACTCTCTTAGTAATTCAGGATACTCTTCAGCTAGCATCATCACATGGTTTTATATGTTAATAGTTCATCAACATGTATGATATAAGTTTTTCTACCTGAATCAATTTGCTTTGGCACAACAGTTGATTAAGTTGACAGCAAGAAAATTTACTTTTACGTGCAAAAAAAATATTTTTGTGAAAAAAACATGTTTATTGCAGCACCATGAGGTCCTCTCCTTCATGGCCAAGGGGAAATGGGATGGGCTTGAAAACATAATGGTCACATGACCACAAATGTGTTCCGTTGACTAGATACAGGGGGTGTCTCACATTACCCGATGTCTCACATTACCCCGCTCTCCCCCTATGTCAAAATGACTGGCTTGGAGATTCACTTTAACAGTTTATGTCTAAAATGGACGCAGTTATGGAAATAGTTGGGAGAAAATATGGTGCATCAGTAGACTATTGAGAATGAGAAGGTGACGTCACGCGTATCACTCCGCGTTGCATTGTGGGAAGGATTCGCCATCTTGGTAGGATACGCTATCCGTTGTCATGGTTACTTCGACCGTGAGACCGAGAGAAATAGCGACAGAGAGAGAGAGCAGCTTGATATTTGTTTGCATTTTTGCGATAAGGCACAGTTTCTTGGGAATAAATGAAGAAGGGGGAAGCAAAAGGAAAGGGGCTCTATCGGGAGAGACTAAATAACAACACCAAGCAGCGTTATTTAGAGAAACTACTTGACATCAACATGGACACGTACGACCTGCTACAGAATGGACGAAAGACCCAAAGCACTACCACCTTTCACATACGCTGACATAGTTAATTACCTGGTTTGTTTATGGTATCAGTGACTAACGTTAGTTACTGCCTACACACTGCAAGAGTTCAGAAGCTTTAAGTCATTAGAAGCTGAACAAGTCTGCTGCGGCTGGGTGCAAGACTTAGAAACCCCCAAACCTGTAACGTTAAACTGCGAGAGTTCAGTCATACTTGATGTTTCAGGCCTCATTCATATGTGGAAATAAATCTGATATGAATCAGATACGTGCATTTGCACCTGCCGTGCAACGTTAAGTGAACAGTTCGGACATTCCCCTGTACATCATTAAAAAAGTGTCTTTTTAAAACATTTCGCGGTACAGATATATCTATAACAAATGAAACAACTCTAGATGAATAACAGAGTATTAATTTCGTTCGTTTGTGTTAAATAAAAGGCGAACTGTGCTGAAATGTGTTGCTTTTGAAAGCAGACTTTGATCGCTGTTGCTGCTGTCAGTATTGACAAGCAGTTTCTCTAAGCTGGCTAGCATTGTTATTTAGTCTCACCCGATAGAACCCCTTTCATTTCTCTTCCTTCTGTCACGTTCACACTTAGGGAAAGGAGAACTCAAGTGCAAAACAAGGAAGGTTTATTTATAAAAAAATAGAACAAACACAAATCAAAAACCCACGAGGGGGAAAACATAATAAATGAACATGAAACAAACACTGGGTCCAGAATACAGGGAACACCAACCAGGAACAGAGAAACATCTGACAACGATAACGAACCGACAAAGACTGCAAACATGAGGAGACTTATAAAGGGAACAAATCAAGAGGGAACAGGTGGAGAAACTCAAACACTAATCAGGTAACGAGCGGGAGGGATCAAACAATGACAGAAGCACATGGTTCAACATAACAACCACCCATGTGCAACACAAGACAGGACAGACATGTGACATAACCCCCTCCCTACGGAGCGGCTACCAGACGCTCCATGAGTCTAGGGCGGGGCAGGAAGGAAACATCAGGCGGAACGGGAGGGACAGACCAGGGCGGGACAAGGGGGACAGACCGGAGCTGAACATCAACCGGCCAGGGCGAGACCAAGTTCATCAGGCGGCCAGGGCGGTGAAAAACCCTCGAGTGGCCAGGGCGGCGAAGAACCCTCGGGCGGCCATGGCGGTGAAGAACCCTCGGGCGGCCTGGGCGGATCAGACCTTTCAGGTGGCCAGGGCGGTGAAGACCCTTCAGGTGGCCAGGGCGGCTCAGACCTTTCAGGTGGCCAGGGCGGTGAAGACCTTTCAGGTGGCCAGGGCGGTGAAGACCTTTCAGGTGGCCAGGGCGGTGAAGACCTTTCAGGTGGCCAGGGCGGTGAAGAACCCTCGGGCGGCCTGGGCGGATCAGACCCTTCAGGTGGCCAGGGCGGTGAAGACCTTTCAGGTGGCCAGGGCGGTGAAGAACCCTCGGGCGGCCTGGGCGGATCAGACCCTTCGGGTGGCCAGGGCGGTGAAGACCTTTCGGGTGGCCAGGGCGGTGAAGACCCTTCGGGTGGCCAGGGCGGCGAAGAACCCTCGGGCGGCCATGGCGGTGAAGAACCCTCGGGCGGCCTGGGCGGATCAGACCCTTCGGGTGGCCAGGGCGGTGAAGACCTTTCGGGTGGCCAGGGCGGATCAGACCTTTCGGGTGGCCAGGGCGGTGAAGACCCTTCGGGTGGCCAGGGTGGCGAAGAACCCTCGGGCGGCCATGGTGGCGAAGAACCCTCGGGCGGCCTGGGCGGATCAGACCTTTCAGGTGGCCAGAGCGCTGAAGACCCTTCAGGTGGCCAGGGCGGATCAGCGGGCTCTGGCTCAGGATCAGCGGGCTCTGGCGCAGGATCAGCGGGCTCTGGCGCAGGATCAGCGGGCTCTGGCGCAGGATCAGCGGGCTCTGGCGCAGGATCAGCGGGCTCTGGCGCAGGATCAGCGGGCTCTGGCGCAGGATCAGCGGGCTCTGGCGCAGGATCAGCGGGCTCTGGCGCAGGATCAGCGGGCTCTGGCGCAGGATCAGCGGGCTCTGGCGCAGGATCAGCGGGCTCTGGCGCAGGATCAGCGGGCTCTGGCGCAGGATCAGCGGGCTCTGGCCCTGGCGGGCAGGCGACGGGCTCAGGCTCTGGCGGGCAGGCGACGGACTCAGGCTCTGGCGGGCAGGCGACGGACTCAGGCTCTGGCGGGCAGGCGACGGGCTTAGGCTCTGGGACCGACACCAGCTCCGGGTCAAGGACAGGCTCCGGGACAGGGACAGGGACAGATACTGGCTCAGGGACAGACATTAACACAGACACAGTCATAAGAACAGAAACAAATACAGAAACAAACATAGATTCCGGCTCAGGGACAGACTCCGGCTCAGGGGCAAGCACAATCTCCGGGATCGACACAGGCTCAGGGACAGGGACAGACACTGGCTCAGGGACAGATACTAAAACAAAAACAGTCAACATAACAGAAACAAATACAGACACAAACATATCTTCCAGCTCAGGGCCGGACACAGGCTCTGAGACAGGCACCGGCTCAGGGACAGATACCGGTTCAGGGACAGGCACCAGTTCAGGGACAACCACCGGTTCAGGGACAGGCACCGGCTCAGGGACAGGCACCGGCTCAGGGACAGGCACCGGCTCAGGGACAGGCACCGGCTCAGGGACAGGCACCGGCTCAGGGACAGGCACCGGCTCAGGGACAGGCACCGGCTCAGGGACAGGCACCGGCTCAGGGACAGTCTCTCGCTGGGCAGACGTGACGTGGACAGTCTCTCGTTGGACAGACGGGACGCGAAAAGTCTCTCGCTGGGCAGATGGATTACCTCTCCTCCGTCCATGCGGTTCAGGGACAGGCACCGGCTCAGGGACAGTCTCTCGCTGGGCAGACGTGACGTGGACAGTCTCTCGCTGGACAGACGGGACGCGAAAAGTCTCTCGCTGGGCAGATGGATTACCTCTCCTCCGTCCATGACGGTGAGAAGCCGGCTCTGAACTGCCCTTCACTGGTACAGGATCGTAAGGCAGCCAGGATGGAGAGTGATGTTGATCCTCCTCTCGACCACCTCCTCCTCCTTTACAACCTCCCCGGGTCCCACGAAAAATAACCTGGCGGGTCCCCCGAAAATCTCTCCTGTGACCTCCACGGGTCTCAGAAACCCTGGCCAAGCGCTCCGACTCCTCCCTTTGATGAGCCATCAAAGCGAACGCTTGGAAGATGTTCATTCCACTGGATTCCTTACCCGGCCGAGTCCTTCGGTCCCCGCCGATAGGACGGAACTGGGTTGCTCCAAATGTGGAGATGACGTAGTCCGGGCAATCCAGATCATCGTCGTCCATATACATGTCATGCATGCTTCCTCAGAGAAAATAAATAAATAAATAAAATCCTTCTTGCTGCTGAGTTCAAAAAAGGGTCGGTTCGTTCTGTCACGTTCACACTTAGGGAAAGGAGAACTCAAGTGCAAAACAAGGAAGGTTTATTTATAAAAAAAAAGAACAAACACAAATCAAAAACCCACGAGGGGGAAAACATAATAAATGAACATGAAACAAACACTGGGTCCAGAATACAGGGAACACCAACCAGGAACAGAGAAACATCTGACAACGATAACGAACCGACAAAGACTGCAAACATGAGGAGACTTATAAAGGGAACAAATCAAGAGGGAACAGGTGGAGAAACTCAAACACTAATCAGGTAACGAGCGGGAGGGATCAAACAATGACAGAAGCACATGGTTCAACATAACAACCACCCATGTGCAACACAAGACAGGACAGACATGTGACACCTTCTCCATATCTTCCAAAGAAACTGCGGCGTATCGGTAAAATGTAAACAAATACTAAGCTGCGCTGTCTCTCTTTCGCTATTTCTGGAATGTTTTAGTCGCGCCTCTGTGAAGTTCTGAAGGCGTTGCCCCTGGCAACCGATAGCGTCTCCTACCATAATGGCCGACCGGCTCAGACCCCGCCCAAATCGGCACGTGACTCCTCACTCTCAATTAGATCTGCACTCGTTCTTAATATAATTTCTAAGCTGTTTTGCACTCACAAACCAACGTAGTCTCATCCCAAGACGTCAACCAACTGACGCTTTTGACCATACGTCAACATCCGACGTTTTAGGGTACCCTTTAACGTCAATTAGATATGGAACGCGATCGGGGCCAATAGTCTTTAAACGAAACGCGTGAAATTTGACCGCGTCAACACGCACTGTTTGTTCGCGTTAACGCGGCAATTTTGTACGTGTTTCTTTTGAACGCGTAGACACGCTCATTCTGGTCGTGTTAAGGCGTCAGTTTTCGTCGCGTTACTTTAGTGCGTGTAAAGACGCACAGTTTTACCATGTTGAGACGACCAATTGGAACGTGTTTCTTAACGCGCACATTCTGTACGTATTGAAGTGTAATATTTTAGAAAAACAGACTTACCTTAAGATGTAGCCTTCCTACATATTAATCATTCAGTTTATTGTGGCATTGCTTTACTGACTGCTGTGCTAGAGTAAAGTAATGTTACAATGTATATTAAATAATGCTAATTATAATTATTATAATGTATCTTTATGGGTTATTTGTTTTTGTTTTAAGTTATAATTTCGAAAAGTATTATAGGCTAACTTACACAGCACACATTTATAACTAAATACACACACACACACACACACATAGGGCCTACATTTATTCACTTTCACATAGCCTAATAATGTTTTGTAATTTGGTGTTTAATTGGTTATATAGTTTCTGCTGTTGTCTGTATTGCAGGAACATCATCTTGGTTGCTGCCGGCTGATGAGTGCTACAATAAAATTACTACATTATATTTAACATGTGTTTTGATATTCATTTTATTATGAATATTTTATTTACTCATAAACTTGTCTTTAGGGATCCATAAGTTATAGTGGCAAGAATAACTTAGTTAAATATTTAGGGGCAGTTTCCCAGACAGGGTTTATATTAAGACAGGAGTTTAATTCATGTTTAATTCATGTAATTCATGTTTTAAAAACACAGATTAAGTACAGATTACTAACAAACAGATTTCCAGATTTATTTTCTTTTATTCCAAAGCTGATGTGTACAAACATTTTTTTTGCTTGCATTAAAATAATTGTCTCTTGTTTTTTTTTTAAATTGCAGTCTTTTTTGTTGCTTCATGCTTCTCAGTTCCATGCAATTTTAAGATTTTCTTGGTTCATTCCATAGGCGACCTCTGTCACAGTTTGTTTTACAGTTTTTTCAAATTGCTAAGACACTAAAAGTGGAATCTTAGGCTCACTCGGTGAAACCATTCACTCATGTACCCAATCTTTAGAACAAGTCTGCAAAAATACAAGGACATTATTGTTTTGCACTGAGTTTGCATTTGAAAAACAAACTTTTTGCAAAACTCTAAACACATTTCTCTACATTACACACATCATTCAAATCTAACAGCTCTTGTGTTTAATTTGGGAATCACTGCCATTTAAATACCACATTAATTTACTGATGACCTACAGTTAATAATCATGCGGGGAAACACTTGTACATAAATTGATCACTTAGAAATCAAAACTCTGTTTTGAGAAAGAAAGAAATTATTTTTACTTTTATTATACATTATTTTTTATTATTTTCAAGACATTTTGGACAATTTCATGCTCCCAACTTTGTGGGAACAGTTTGTAGATGGCCGTTTCTGTTCTAACATGACATGTCAAGTCAAGTCAAGTCAAGTCATCTTCATTTATATAGCGCTTTTAACAATGGATTGTTTCAAAGCAGCTTTACAGAGATAAACATATAATTTAAGGTAACAGATTGTTTTGGCATTATAGCGGTTCTTGAATAATGTTATTTCCAGCTAAAGTTAACTTTGATTGATTCACCTCCGTCGAAATGATCAGACTTTTAAACGCGAACCTGTGATTAACGCTGACGGCGTTCACATGCTCATTCAGAATTGATTCTATAGTTGTGCTTTTTAAAATATGTGCGCAGGTTTATAATTCATACAACCCAGCCTAAACAAACTACTTTTCTTGCCTATAAATTTTGATACAGAATTTTGTTTTATTTTATCACTTCGGGGTACGCGAGCCGGAATTCACAACGCTTTATCTGTAGAGTGGGAAAGGAGGATAGTGGACACTTCAGCACTGCATTGTTATCGGGTCCAGGCGGATCTCCTTCGTCAGATCTGGACACGGCCTGGATCCGTCAGGCTGCGGAAAAACCTCGGGATAAACAAAGACACTAATATTAGCGTAGATGCCATTCTTCTTATGATGTAGCGAGTACATCAAGATTTAAGGGAAGTGTTCCCAGTTCCGGCTGACCTAATCTATGCAGCCTAACATTGAATTTATAGAAGTCTATAGTGTGTTATGTGTATGCTAGGTCAAAGAGATGTGTTTTTAGTCTAGCTTTGAACTGACAGAGTGTGTCTGCTTCCCAGACAATGGTAGGAAGACTGTTCCAAAGTTTTGGTGCTAAATAGGAAAAGGATCTACCGCCTGCAGTCGATTTAGATATTCTAGGTATTATCAACTGGCCGGAATTTTGAGATCGCAATAGACGTGAAGGACTATAATACGTTAAGAGCTCGCTCAAGTACTGCGGAGCTAAACCATTTTGTGCTTTGTAGGTAATCAACAATATTTTAAAATTTATACGATGTTTAATAGGGAGCCAATGCAGTGTTGACAGAACCGGGCTAATATGGTCATATTTCCTGGTTCTGGTAAGAACTCGAGCTGCAGCGTTTTGAACTAGCTGTAGTTTATTTATTAAGCGTGCAGGGCAACCACCCAGTAGAGCATTACAATAATCTAGCCTTGAGGTCATGAACGCATGGACTAATTGTTCCGCATTTCCCAATGAGAGCATATGGCGTATTTTAGATATATTTTTAAGATGGAAAAATGCAGTTTTACAGATACTAGACACGTGGCTTTCAAAAGAAAGGTTGGTATCAAAGAGCACACCCAGGTTCCTAACCGACGACGAAGACTTGACAGAGCAGCCATCAAGTGTTAGACAGTATTCTGGGTTATTACGTGTGGAAGTTTTTTGTCCAATAATTAGAATCTCTGTCTTTTCAGAATTTAGTAGTAGGAAATTACTAGTCATCCAATTTTTTATATCAGCTATGCATTCCGTTAATTTTGTGAATTGGTAAGTTTCGTTGGGTTTTGAAGAAATATACAGCTGAGTATCATCGGCATAACAGTGAAAGCTAACTCCATGTTTCCTAATGATATCTCCTAATGGTAGCATGTACAGAGTGAACAGCAGCGGTCCTAGTACTGAGCCTTGTGGTACGCCACACTGAACTTGTGATCGATAAGACATCTCTTCATTTACTGCTACAAACTGATAACGGTCAGTTAAGTATGATTTAAACCATGCTAGTGCAATTCCACTAATGCCCACATAGTTTTCTAGTCTATTTAAAAGAATGTTGTGGTCAATTGTGTCAAATGCAGCACTAAGATCGAGTAACACTAATAGAGAGATACAACCACGATCGGATGATAAGAGCAAATCATTTGTGACTCTAATGAGAGCGGTCTCAGTACTATGGTACGGTCTAAATCCGGACTGAAAATCCTCGCAGATATCATTTCTTTCTAGAAAGGAACACAGTTGTGAAGATACTGCTTTTTCTAATACCTTTGACAGAAAAGGCAGATTCGAGATCGGCCTGTAATTGACTAATTCTGTAGGATCAAGTTGTGTTTTTTTAACAAGCGGTTTTATCATAGCCAGTTTAAAGGTTTTTGGTACGTATCCTAGAGACAAAGATGAATTAATGATATTAAGAAGAGGATATATGACCTCTGGAAACATCTCTTTCAGTAGCTTAGTCGGTATAGGATCTAACATACAAGTTGTCGATTTAGATGAATTAACGAGTTTGCAGAATTCTTCCTCTCCTATAGCAACAAATGAATCAAATTTTTCCTCAGGGAGACTACAATGCACTTCCTGATGCGATACTGTGGTAGACGGTTGCATAGTTATAATTTTGTCCCTGATATTATCAATCTTATAAGTGAAGAAGTTCATAAAGTCATCACTGCTGTGTTGCTTGGACACTTCTGAGCTTGAAGCTTTCTTTTTCGTTAGTTTAGCCACTGTTTCAAATAAATACCTTAGATTATGTTTATTTTCTTCTAATAGGTTTGAAAAATAAGCAGATCTAGCAGCTTTTAAAGCCTCTCTGTAAGCAATCGAGCTCTCTTTCCACAAAATCCGAAATACCTCTAGTTTAGTTTTCTTCCAGTTGCGCTCCATTTTTATGGCTGCTCTCTTAAGGGCCCGGGTGTGCTCGCTGTACCACGGCGTTGGGCTATTTTCTTTAATCTTCTTTAAGCGCAACGGAGCAACTGCGTCTAAAGTGCTGGAAAAGAGAGAGTTAAACGTTTCTGTTGCAATATCAAGTTCTTCTAAGCTATCCGGGATGCTGAGATGATGAAACTGATTAGGAAGATTATTGATAAAGCAATCTTTAGTGGGAGAAGTTATAGGTCTAACGTATTTATAACACGGAGTCGGCTTTGCAGCCTTGGCTAAATGTAATTTACATGAGACTAGATAATGATCTGAGATGTCATCGCTCTGCTGCAGAATTTCAACGGCATCAACATCTATTCCATGTGATAATATTAGATCTAGAGTATGATTACGACGATGAGTAGGTCCTGACACGTGTTGTCTAACTCCAATTGAGTTTACAATGTCTTTAAATGCCAATCCCAATGCATCTTTTTCATTATCTACATGTATATTAAAATCACCAACAATTAGTACTTTATCTGCAGCCAATACTAATTCTGATAGAAAGTCCGCAAATTCTTTGATAAAATCTTTATGGTGCCCTGGTGGCCTGTATACAGTAGCCAGCATAATTCTCAAATGTGATTTATCGTTTACACTATATATTTTTACATTAAGCACCAATACTTCAAAAGAAGTATATTTAAAGCTAGATTTCTTAGTGGTTTTGAAAATATTACTATAAATTACAGCAACACCTCCCCCTTTGCCTTTCAGACGAGGTTCATGTTTATAACTGTAATCTTGTGGGGTTGACTCATTTAAAATAATGTAATCGTTTGGTTTTAGCCAGGTTTCTGTCAAACACAGCATATCAAGATTATAATCTGAAATCATATCATTAACTATGAGAGATTTTGAAGTAAGGGATCGAATATTCAGCAACCCAAGCTTTATCATTTGCTCATCTGTATTATATCTGTTTTTTATTTGTTGAACATCAATTAAATTTTTAACCTGACGTTTTTTGGATTTCCAAATTCGGGGAACAGACACAGTCTCTATATGATGACATCTAGGTGAAAGAGACTCTATGTGATGGGATTTATCTGACCTTGGTGACATGAGGCCGCTAGCAGACGGTCGGTTTAGCCAGTCTGTCTGCTTCCTGACCTGAGCCCCAGATTGTCATGTTTTATCTCTAAGACTATGAGCCAAATTACTAGAGAGAAGAGCAGCACCAGCCCAGGAGGGATGGATACCATCTCTTTTCAACAGATCAGGCTTGCCCCAAAAACTTTTCCAATTGTCTATGAATTTTATATTATTCTGCGGACACCACTTTGACAGCCAACCGTTCAGTGAGGCCAATCGGCTAACTATCTCATCACTCCTGCGTACAGGAAGGGGGCCAGAGTAAATTACAGTGCCTGACATCGTACTTGCGAGTTCACAAACCTCTTTAATATTAATTTTGGTGATCTCCGACTGGCGGAGTCGAACATCATTAGTGCCGACATGAATAATGATCTTAGAGAATTTACGATTAGCATTAGCCAGCACTTTTAAATTTGCTTTGATGTCAGGCGCTCTGGCTCCCGGCAAACATGTGACTATGGTGGCTGGTGTCTCTATTTTCACGTTCCGTGTGATCGAATCACCAATTACCAGGGCACAATCAACAGAATTCTCAGTGGGTGTTTCACTGAGTGGGGCAAATCGGTTTGTTATGGGAATCGGAACGGAAGAGTGGTTCTTTGATCCGCGACTAGAACGATCTCTCACGGTCACCCATCTGCCCTGCTGCACGGGCTCTACTTCAGCCGGAACCGAATCATGTAAAGAGTTCACTATGCTAGGCGCATCCAAAACACTATCTAAAGATCTAGCATTCTTACCATCCTCAATTAAAGTTTGGATGCGTGTCTCTAGTTCTGAAATCTTCTCCGTCAGCCTGACTGTCTCCTTGCATTTATCACATATAAATCCTATATTGCCATCCGAGAAGGCTATACTAAACATATGACATTTGACACAGGTGACAATAACAGGACAAGAAGACATTACTCACCGTGTTTGTTGACTGATTTCTTACTTACCTGGACTTTATGAACTCAAAGGCGCGGGCGCGCGAGAGAAAATAAATAAATAAATGAGCGCACGGGTGGCGCGTTAGCAGGCTAACGTTAGCGAGTTACTAGCGTGCTGTGTTAACAATAACGGAAGCTAGAGATGTAAGGTTAATCTGAGATGTTGGGTAAGCTGTATTTAGTAGTATAAACAACTAGATAGTAAATGATGGCTCAAAACATAAAGAAATACAAGGCTCAGGCGAAGCTTACAGCCTCGAAGCAAACAAACACACAGCAGGCAGCGAGGCAGACAGGAGCAATCGATCAGCGATCAGGGACCAGGGACCAAAGGTAATGGTCGTGAAGTTTTTCCTGACATGTCCTGACCTCGACCCGATAGAACACCTTTGGGATGAATTGGAGCGGAGACTGCGAGCCATCTGTATAAGCTGGTGTGTGGTGGGTGTTCTGGCACAATATGGCTGACGTCGCATCATACAGGTGGATGCTGCACATTGGAGTCCCTTTGGTGACTTTGGGTGTTCCTGTGCACACAGGAACCCTGCATCTTCCCTTCTTGTAACACATTATTTGCCATTGTGAGGTATTGTCCAATATATCCTTGAAAAGTACCCCTTATCGCACAACGTTTGAGTCAACAAAAAGAAAAAAAATATTTTGTGAACATTGTAAACAATTTTGTAAAACCTCTACACCTCATACAAACACAAATATTTTTTATATGTCATGTCAATTTAAATAAGATTACTAAAGCAAATAGTCTTGCTTTCTTCTCACACTATATGCTCCTGCTTTTTCAAACATTCTAATTGTTTGCAATCATTTAAATAAAAAATTTCTGAACATAGGCCTACTGTAGGGCTTAAGAAAACTTTCCGTTGCCTGAGGGCAATGCTGTGCATGGGCACAGGGGTTATTTAACCTTTAAACATTTCCTGTTTTTCCCCCAGAACCTTTATATCAAATTAATTATGTTTAAAATATAGATATATCATCATATTAATACATTTTATTTACCTAAATTGCTGGATTTAATCAACCATTTTAATAGTAAATAAACATATTTTTCACATTATTTCACTGAAATACAAAAAACCTTCCATTAGCTATGTAGCATGCAATGAACAGTTAAAACATATAATACCGGTAGATCATGCATTAAGTGTCTCTGCTGTCCTTTTGTGGGAAAAATTACATAAAATGGCATTTAAAGGTTATTGCCGCTAGATGGCTCTAACGAGATATATAGGACATTAACTGGAACATTGAGAAAAGTATTAGGAAAGGCCGGGTGCTTTCAATTCCCATCGAATGTGACATCAGCACTATAATGACACTGAGGAGAAGACTTGAGGCTTTAAATACAAGATTTAATGTATTAATACAAAATCGATTGAGAAATGAAGAAGAAGACAACGATTTGTCAACACAACACAACACAATTGACAGGTTGGTTTTCTACACCTTTCATGTAATGTAATTCAAAATTCGCGCCAAAATCTAAATAAGCTAAATAGGTAAACTATTTTAAAGTTATTTGGCAGTTTGCTAAAAAATTTCTAAGAGCCATGGTTAGCTGCTTAACTTACTTTTGTACCTGATCGCGTTTCATACATAGACTGTGGTTTCATACTGAGAAAGCACGTAAGGCATGACAAATCATGACATAAGGCTGACATCACACACTACGTACGAATACATTATCCCTCATGAACAATCATAACGTCTGATGTTTGCATACGTGTACCATTACGACATTATTCATTAATAAACATGACTTCTGATGTTTGTATACGTGCATACCAATGAGAGACATACGTACCACCGCGTCACATATGCAAATATAGTCTCAAATACAGCAATTTCATTGGCTACTGTGCTTTTTGACGCGTTAACGCGAACAAACAGTGCGTGTTGATGCGGCCAAATTTCACGCGTTTCGTAAAAAGACTTTTGGCCCCGATCGCGTTCCATAATTAGATGACGCTATCTAATCCTAACCCTACCCCAGACCTAAACCTACCCGCGTCATCTAACTGACGTTAAAGGTAAAGCGTCAGTTGGATGACGCCCCAGGATCGTCATCTAAATGACGTTAAAGGGTACCCTAAAACGTCGGATGTTGACGTATGGTCAAAAGCATCAGTTAGTTGACGTCGTGGGATGAGACTGTGTTGCACAAACACACACTAAGTCGGTTCCATAAAATGAACTGATCTCTATTTTTAAATTAAATGAGTATAAATAAAGTATATAAATCCATGAATAATAACAAATATGTTACTAAAATGTATTCAAACTATTTAAACATAGTTTTAGCTAAATTAATATATATATAAATAAAAAATTACATGTATAAATATAAAAACACCTTACATTTTAACAGAGCTGAAGTAGTTATTTACGTAATGATAAAAAACAATCCAAAAAGCAAATAGTTTAAGTTGTGATAATCTACAGGGTGAAATAAAGCTTCACACCCTCACAGAGATGGAAGAGTTACAGGCCAGATGAGCCTCTGGGGTACAATGTCACAGTAAAGCTAGTCTGCTTTCCAGAGTTGTATTCATACTAAATTAATTTAAAAGCATAATCTTAAAAGTTTAAATTAGATCTTTTTAAAATTAAAAGACTGTTTAAATCAAGTCTTTAAAGTTTTATTAAAATCGTATCTTCTATTAATCTTCCACTTCTGTATGATATACATAATTTGCATAAATTTAACCTAAGGTATTATTTTTACTAAACAGCGTTTGTTCAAAAATAAAATAAAAAATGTTATAAATCAAGAACTGTGCGTATGCATCTTATATCTTATTTCAAACAGTAGCTATTTTTGTCCATGTGACATGAAACATGTTGTCAAAGTTTGTCACAATGTTTTTGTTATTGTTGTTTTTTGTTTTTAAAGAAATCCCAGGACTCTACATTGCTCTTATTTAGATTAAGTTGTATCATTTAGAAAATCACCACACATTTTCAGAGACGCGATGTGCCTCTGTGGTCCATGACACAGCATAAGTAAAGTTTGTCTTGAGCGAATATTTAATTTTACTCGTCTTAATTCAAAGTATGATCTTACTTTTTCTACGGTAGCTATGATCTATTGTATGTATAAGATATATAATTTTTACTTTTCTTGTATCCCCCAAACTATCCTTATTAATTGTGGAAACACACAGGGTGAAACCCGTCACTGAGAATATACTATCGGTTATCTACTCAAAATATATGTAGAATTTTAAAATGTTAGCATTTGTTGATGCGACAATTTGTCTGTTGGCCGCATGAACAGACTTTGGGGGGAGAGCTGATGATACTATATAGGAGGAAACATGCCCTTTGACCTGCTCTATTTTGGAGGCTATTTGTTAAAGGCTACAAGTTAGTCCTTAAAGGTACGCTGTCTAGGAATCGGGGGACGTCTAATTGTATTTTGCATTCAAACGAATAGTGCTCTCCAGCACCTCACTTTTTCAAATGCGTGTTGCAGCTACGGTAACCGTTATGTGCCAAGAAGCTACGACATGTCTTCCAATAGCACTTTATCGAAATGATATCTGCGAGGATTTTCAGTCCTGATTTAGACCGTACCATAGTACCGAGACAGCTCTCATCAGAGTCACAAATGATTTACTCTTATCATCCTTTTGTGGTTGTATCTCTCTGTTAGTGTTACTTGATCTTAGTGCTGCATTTGATACAATTCTTTCACAAAACAACATTCTTTTAAATAGACTAGAAAACTATGTTGGCATTAGTGGAATTGCATTAGCATGGTTTAAATCATACTTATCTGACCGTTATCAGTTTGTAGCAGTAAATGAAGAGATGTCTTATCGATCACAAGTTCAGTATGGTGTACCACAAGGCTCAGTACTAGGACCGCTGCTGTTCACTCTGTACATGCTACCCTTAGGAGATATCATTAGGAAACATGGAATTACCTTTCACTGTTATGCCGATGATACTCAGCTGTATATTTCTTCAAAACCCAACGAAACTTACCAATTCACAAAATTAACGGAATGCATAGCTGATATAAAAAATTGGATGACTAGTAATTTCCTACTACTAAATTCTGAAAAAACAGATTCTAATTATTGGACAAAAAACTTCCACACGTAATAACCTAGAATACTGTCTAACACTTGATGGCTGCTCTGTTAAGTCTTCGTCGTCGGTTTGGAACCTTGGTGTGCTCTTTGATACCAATCTTTCATTTGAAAACCACGTGTCTAGTATCTGTAAAACCGCATTTTTCCATCTTAAAAATATATCTAAATTACGCCATATGCTCTCATTGACAAATGCGTAACAATTAGTTCATGCGTTCATGACATCAAGACTAGATTATTGTAATGCTCTACTGGGTGGTTGCCCTGCACGCATAATAAACAAACTACAGCTAGTTCAAAACGCAGCAGCTCGAGTTCTTACCAGAACCAGGAAATATGACCATATTAGCCCGGTTCTGTCAACACTGCATTGGCTGCCTATTAAACATCGTATAAATATTGCTGATTACTTACAAAGCACTAAATGGTTTAGCTCCCCAGTTCTTGAGCGAGCTCTTAACGCATTATAGTTCTTCACGCCTATTGCGTTCTCGAAATTCGGGCCAGTTGATAATACCTAGAATATCAAAATCGACTGCTGGCGGTAGATCCTTTTCCTATTTAGCACCAAAACTTTGGAACAGTCTTCCTAACATTGAACTGACAGAGTGTGTCTGCTTCCCGGACAAAGCTAGACTAAAAACACATTTCTTTGACCTAGCATATACATTACACACTAAAGACTTCTATAATTCAATGTTAGGCTGCATAGATATTTTTTTCTTGTTCTTTATTTTTACAGGCAAGTCATTAAGAACAAGTTCTTATTTACAATGGCGGCCTGACAAATGGAATAACCACTTAGGGAAAAGGAAATAGGGCTAAAATAAATACAGTACATTAGAAATACCAACGCATTCTCATCCTTTGGCGTCATATAGGTGACGCCTGACAAAACGTTGAAATACTACGCACATGGCACCCTTTAGCGTGAATATAACACGCGAAGTGATGGGTAGGTTTAGGTGTGGGGTAGGGTCTGCGTCTCATATTCACGCTAAAGGATGCCAGTCAACTTTATGACGCCTTGGGTTCGCGTGTTATATTCACGCTAAAGGGTGCCATGTGTGTAGTATTTCGACGTTTTGTCATAAAGCGTCACCTGTATGACGCCAAAGGATGAGAACGGGCTCGAAATACATACAGGTTAACAATTACATTAAATACAATTTAAAACACAACACAGTAGACAACACAAAATGATTATGTAGAGAAGCAACTACATGTGTCTGTGAACAAGGATGATATAAAGATGAAATTTAAATGAATGTATCTAGTTTGAGAATATTTTGCAGAGTGTTCCAGTCGTGAGCGGCAGCAGATTGAAAAGAAGCAAGACCAAAGGCAGAGTTAGTTTTGGGAATACATAATTAAAGACAAAGGGTGTTGTATGTGAGAGGCTTTGTCTGCAGCAGGTGAGTAAGGAGGTGAGCGGCCGAGAAGGGTCTTGTAAATGAAGGTGAACCAGTGAATTTTGCGGCGATTGTGAAGGGAGGGCCAGTTGACAGATGAATATAAAGTGCAGTGGTGTGTATTGAAAGGAGCATTTATGGCAAACCTGATAGCGGAATGGTAAAGAGTGTCAAGAGTTGATAGAGTGGACTTGCAAGCAACCCTGTATATAGTGTCTCCATAGTCTAACATGGGTAGAAAGGTCATTTGAATAAGAGTAAGTTTGGCAGAAGGGGTGAAGGAAAAGCGGTTTCTGTAAAGGAAACCAAGCTTGGCCTTAACCTTAGATTGCAGCTTTGATATGTGGATGGAGAAAGAAAGTGAAGTTTCCAACCAGATGCCCAAGTATTTATATGCAGTGACTTGTTCTAGAATAGCCCCCTTGCAAGTGGTGATTTTAAGGGCTGGAGGAGGCGTAGTACCCTTACGGTAAAACCAAATGGTTTTTGTTTCGAAGGTATTAAAAGTGAGTTTTAGTTGTGTAATCCTTTATGAGTTGTTGCTGTAGTTGGAAAATGCTATCTTGCAAGGTAGCTTGAACAGCATCAGGGGAGGAACCCGTGGCATAAAGGATTGTATCATCAGCATATAAGTGAATGAGTGAATTACCAACTGCCTGAAGAATGTTATTAATATAAATTGAGAAAAGTGTAGGGCCAAGGATGGAGCCTTGGGGGACACCCCTGGTGACCGGTAAGAGAATGGTAAAAAAGGTTTTCAAATCTTACACGTTGAACCCGGTGAGAAAGATAATTTGAGAACCAAACCGGTGAGTGATCAGTGATACCAATGCTGCTTAGTCTGTGGATGAGTTAGATTAGGTCAGCGGAACCGGGAACACTACCCATAAATCCTGATATACTCGTTACATCATAAGAATGGCATCTACGCTAATATTAGTCTCTCTGTTTATCCTGAGGTTTACCGCAGTCCGTCGGATCCAGGCCGTATCCAGATCTGATGAAGGACCTGCGTCTGGACGCGACGACAACGCAGTCCTGAAGTGTCAACTAGTCTCTCCCCTGTGAAGGCCTCCTTCCCCTTACCTCTGTACAGATAAACGTTGTCGGGATAGTTCCGGTTCACGTGGCTATGCCGAAGCGATACAAGTCTGTATTATAAATTTTAAGGCCAGACAAGTAAGTGGTTCTCAAACTTTTGTTGCTCGTGCCCCCTTTAAAAAATAAATAAATCTGGTGTCACAAAATAATTTCACTAAAAATATAAAAATTGAAATATCTGCAATCATTTTATTGACTGGTCTAAAGTCTCAAAGATAAGATGTTTATTGCTACTATTACTATTGTTAAAAGTATTATAATTATTACTATTGTTTCAAATTGTCTTGAGTTTCTACATTCGTGCTCAGAATGAATGGTACCCCTGTTAAATATGATCAAAACTGGCTGTAAAAAATAAATCCGCATCGTTAATCCTTTTGATCTTTCATTCAAAAAATTGCTAAAAATCTAACCTTTCATTGAAATAAAAGAATTAAAAGGGAGGGGGAAATCACATTATTAAATAAATGTTTTTCTCCAAAACATGTTGGCCACAATTATTGCCACCCTTTTATTAATTACTTTTTGCAATATCCTTTTGCTAAGATAACAGCTCTAAATCTTCTCCTATAATGCCCGATGAGTTTGGAGAACACCTGACAAGAGATCAGAGACCATTCCTCCATCCAGAATCTCTCCAGATCCTTCAGATTAACAGATCCATGTTGGTGCTTCTCCTCTTCAGTTCACTCCACTCATCAGGTCAGGGAACTGGGACCGTCATGGCAGAAGCTTCATTTTGTGCTCCGTAACAAATTTTTGTGTTGATTTTTATGTTTGTTTTGGATCGTTGTCCTGATGGAAGATTCAACCACGGCCCATTATACAATTTCTAGCAGAAGGCGTCAGGTTTTGATTTTTTATCTGTTGATATTTGATAGAATCCACGATGCCATCTGAACAAGACCAGGACCTCCAGCAGAAAAATAGGCCCACAACATTAAAGATCCAATGGTATATTAAATTGTACACATGGGGTACTTTTTAACCTTGTGTGCACCAAACCCATCTAGCGTGTTTGCAGCCAAAAAGCTCTTTTTTTAGTTTCATCTGACCACAGAACCCTGTGCCGTTTGAAGTTCCAGGTGTGTCTGACAACTGAATTTGCTGGAGTTTGTTTTTGGATAAGTGAGGAGGATTTTTCTTGAAACCCTCCCAAACAAAATGTAGGGATGTAGGGGTTGTTTGATTTTTTTAATAGGCTTTCTGACCCCAATACTCAACTAATCTATGCAATTCTCCATCTGTGATCCTTGAAGAGTCTTTGGCGACTCAAACTTTCCTCCTCACCGTCCATTAAAGGGACAATGTGTACTTTTTAATGTATTTTATTATTTAATATCAATATTTTTATTCATAAATATGTCCTCAATGGTGTACAAATACCTCTGCCAATTATCTGACTTATCCTCGTAAACGAAGAATTTATTATACATGGGACAGGTAGGTCCACGGAGGCTTCCATGTACTTCCGCCATCTTGAAAAACTATAATAGCAGAGAGGGACAAAAAGTCCCTGACTAGGCTAACGCGTTTTCACAGCGCGTTTTTGTTCAGAGCCAGCGTGACGTAACTGAAAGCAGCAGAAACAGAGGAGCAGAGCAGAGAGAGGCGCTTGTCACTGCCCCGGCAAGTTTAAAAGGCTGCGTTGCAAATCCTCGTCGCCAGAAAAGTCCAAAATAGATCGTAAAAAGAAACGTGACCGGAGATTACAAAAAACACGAGTTAATGTCGGGATAGCTTTTCCAGGTGGATAGAGCTAATGCAGGAGAAAGATTTCAAAAGAGACGCTGAAGTCCTGCTTTCTTCTCAACAGGTTAAGTCAATGTTACAGTCTTAATTACAAGCTTTTTTTTCATTGTTTGGTTGTGTACTTTATTTTATAGACATATGAACATTTATAGTTAAAAGTTGATGATGATATCTAACAATGCACGTAGGCCTACTTCAGAAAATATAACGAATAAAGAAGGCAACTACTTATTACAATAGTTCATGTTTTTCACAGTCAGTAATTCATACTGTAACATTCGTTTGTTCGTTGTGTCAAGTTGATGTTTGTTTGAAATAACAAACCTGTTCACCCGAAGGAACACTCACAAAGTGCTATTAGAAGACATCCTGTTAGCTTTTTGGTACATAATGGCTACCGTTAATGCAACGCACATTTGAAAAAGCGAGGCGCTGGAGAGCACAATTCGGTAGAATGCAAAATACATTTTCACCGCAAGATGGGAGCAATTCCTACACATTGTCCCTTTAAGACAATATAGACACATATACTTATGTGAATATACTTCAGAGATATTTTACTCGTAAAAAATTCTAGGTGTACCAATAATTGTGGCCAACGTATTTTGGAGAAAAACATTTATTTCATAATGTGATTTCCCCCCCCACATTCAATTCTTTTACTTCAATGAAAGGTTAGATTTTTGGCAATTTTTTGAATGAAAGATCAAAAGGATAAACGATTCAGATTTATTTTTTTACAGCCTGTTTTGATCATATTTACCAGGGGTGCCATCAATTCTGAGCACGACTGTATATCTTTTTTCTCTCCACATCACCAGAAAAAAATGCAATTAATAATGATTACTATTATATCACACTAAGTTAATTTATTGCTTAAACTTATCACTACCTGCATTACTATATCTATACATCTATATATTTTGATGTTCTTTTGTTTTTGGGGATATATATATATATATGTGTGTATATATACATAGAGTATCAATGTGATCTTTCCATGATAACATAATATATATATGTATAAAAACAAAGCAGAGAATTTACTTTCTTCGTCGACTTAGGTCATTTGGAGTAAGAAATTCTTCTGTTGTTCTATAGGTCTGTGATAATGAACATACTGCAATATTGCAACTCTATTTGGTATAAAAGCCTGTCCTTTGTGCTGAAGACAAAGTTGTTTAATCAATTAAAAATTTGCTCAAAGATTGTAGGTCAGCCTCTTGAGAAGCTTTACGACTCAGCCTATTATATCAATCTGCGGAGGCTAGGTAATACTGTAGTTTCTAACCCAATGCATATTTTGCATAAAGAGTTTGAACTACTACCATCAAAGCGGAGGTACAGAGTCCCCAGATTTAACAAAGTGAGGCTGAAACACTCCTTTGTGCACCAGGCTATCTTAGCGTTGAATAAAACATTTAATCAGAAATCAAGAGTACTGTGAAGGTGTTAGATGTATAAGTGTTGTAATGTTTGAATATATAATATGTGATGTTTAAGTGTATGTGTATGTCGATGTAGAATGTATGTTAGACAGAGCCGGACAGTAACGGAGTACATTTACTTAAGTAAATGTAGTACTTAAGTACAATTTTGAGGGATCTGTACTTTACTCGAGTATCATTTTTGGGGAGTACTCATGACTTTACTCAAGTACATTTGAGAGGCAAATATTGTACTCTTTACTCCACTACATTTCTATCCATAACCGTGAGTACCGAGTACCCGTGACTACTTCTAAAAAAGAAAAATATCGGAAACTCTCAATTTGTTGTTTCCCTCTCAAACGTGATTGGATTGTGCAGGCGCCACTGATTGGGACAGCCTATCAGCAATCACCTTCAGCTTTCCGCCAAAGTCAAATCCATGGTCAGATTTAGATAAGAGACGAAACCATGGACGAAACAATGGATGAAGACGCAGCAGGTCCATCCCGTGAATGTGCCAACCTGTGGCCCCACCTCGCCAGACTATTTCAATTTTCTGAATTTTCTGAAATTTTCTTAAATGTTAAATAAAGCAACATGGTAAAAAGATGAAAATGACTTGATTTTACATTCAATTCCTTTTACATTCTCCAAGGTATTAACATTTACATTTTTCATAACTCCATGTACGTTTCTGTACATAAATTCTAAGCACTGTGGCAGTAGTAATGCAATATTTAGAAAATGTACTCTTGTACTCTTGATACTCAAGTACTTTTAAAAACAAGTACTTCAGTACTTTTTGTACTTGAGTAAAATTTAGCAAGGGGTATCTGTACTTTTACTCAAGTAATGAAGCTGTGTATACTCTGTCCGCCTCTGATGTTAGATGTTGTAAACATAGACACTGTTATGCAAGAAACATTTCAGACTCATCTGACAATAAAGTATAAAAAGTAGGGCCCGGACTCGATTAAAAAAATTAATCTAATTAATTAAAGGCTTTGTAATTAATTAATTAATAAATTAATCATATTTTAATTGCATAAATATTTGAACTGAGAACAGCGAGAAGAATTTTTTTCACATGGATTTTTAGTATACCATTGAATAATGACTGAATACATAAGCTTAAGCAATAAAATATTGTTTATTTTTGTTCAACCAAGTCCAGCAGACCAGTGCAATTGTAGCCTATATGTTTTGCGTTGAGGTGAAACTTGAGGGTCGATGTGCTGCGGTGATATGCGAATTCCTTGTTGCATAACGTTTGCTTGCACACAACCATGCTCTTATCGACGCTTCCATGATCCATCCGTTCGTTTTTTATAACAAAATTTCCCATCCACGGGGCCAACCAAAGCGGTCTCGTCAGCTTCTTCGTTCATGTTCACTGTGGTTTGTTGTTGTCTAAAGCAGCGGTTCTCAAACTGGGGGCCGCGGCCCCCTGGGGGGCCACCAGATGGCGCTAGGGGGGCCACAAAGAAATTCTAGAATATGAAATTATTTTTAAAAATTATTTTACCTGTATGTAAGTTAGGATTGTCCTATGTGAACTATGATGCATTTAAAAAAAAATATATATATTTTCAAAATATTATCAATTATACATATCATATTACGCCGAAACGTCACCAAACCGTTGAGGTAGCCTAGTGAACACAACGATATGAACACGCTGATAAATGCCAAGACTATTTAAAATGGACAAGTTTTTAGATAGAGGATGCAGTGTCTCGGCTGAGAAGGTCACAACAGAAGAGCCCAGCGTGAAAAAAACGAAACTGCGTAAATTTGACGACTCGTACATAAAATATGGCTTTATGGAATATAGTGACGGCAGACCACAGTGCACACTGTGCTTGAAGATTTTATCCGTTGAAGCACTGAAACCATATAAACTCAACCGACATCTCACAACAATTCATCCGGAGCATGCAAATAAAAGTAAGGATTTTTTTTCAGAGAAAGGAAGAAGAATACATCAAGCAAAAGGTACGACCAGGGTCGGCGCTATGGTGGGGCATTCGAGGGCCCCCCCTCCCTAGCGCTCATTGATGCCCTTTCTACCACAATTTCTAATACAATGCTAAATCATAAATCAGATGTAGGCTATACAATACCAAATGTCCAGCAATCTAATTAAATAGTACATTGTGTTTAATTTGTTGTCTAATGAGATCTAATATGTGTAGGAACCAAGAATTTTCACGTGATGAAATAGATATATCCAATCGAACTTTATGTCAACGTGTTTAAATGGTCCAGCGGCAGAACTTTAGAATAGCGTGCAAGAGATTCTGAGTTCTAACCCACCCTCGCATAATCATTTTGTTCCACTCATTAAAACCGATTATGTTTATCAATGTTTTGTCAAGCAGGGACATGTTTGATTGCGTTATACTTTGTGATTTCACTTCACCGGTACGAATAGAGATTTCTCCGCAACGGATCAAGCGCGCGTCCATGTGAAGATGTTTCTTGTGGCAGCGGGAGCCACAAGAGAACACTTTATCCGCACCATCGAGTCAACGAGCACTGATCACTTGATTTAAAAAAACAACACATTTCAGCGTGCTATATCACCTCTTCTATCAAATGAATGCACTGCTAGTTAACCGGATATGTTTTATTTATTTACTGGTACATCCGTGCCGCGAGATGTTTAAAAGTGAAAAGAATATCGACCCTGGCAAAAAGTGGTTGGAAAATTCGGAAATAATAATTATTGATAATAATTATAATAATAAAAGGTGTTTCTTTTTTTTTTTGCGTCAAAATATTTCTCAAACGGCAGTGCCCCCCCGCCAGGGCCGTATTAAGACAGTGTGGTGCCCCTGGGCACTATACCTCAAAAGGCCCCCTATATTCAAATGTGTCAATTAAAAATGTACATTGATTAATTGACAGCGTCAATTCACGTTTGCCCAAAAATAATAATAAATCTATGAGGTTTCTTACCTCTACAGGCATGAAAAGGGGTCAGGGGTGAAAAAGGTGAGAAGGATATTACCCCTCTAGGGGGGTCCGGGGGCATGCCCCCCCGGAAGAAATTTTTTAAATATTCCATATTTTAAAGCATCAATCTGATGCATTTTGAGATGCATTTTTTTTGCCAACCTGGGGAGAGTTGGAGAAACTTAACTTCAGCCATGAGTCAAAAATATTATGGCCTCCGTAGTAGCATTAGCTAATAATTTCCCACCAGAGATTTACTAGCTGGCTAATGTTGCGTTCTCTCCTGGTGTTTTCAACTCAATTCATCAAGCTGTAACTAACGTTAGCAAAGCCTATGTCAACAGAGCTCCTGGGTAACTTAGATATAGCCTACCAGAAAATATTAGGGATGTCCCGGTACCATTTCTTCTGAACCGATCCAATCCGATACCAAAAATTCTGAGTATTGAATTATACCGATCCGATACCAGCGCAGTTAAAAAAATAAATAAAATCAAGTAGAATTTCTATAACTCTGTGTGTTGAACTGATAATCACTATTTTCTGTTAAACACAATCTACTTAATACAGACAACTTCATTATAAAGAAAAACAACAAATAAAAAAAATATGATCATAACCTATGACAAAAATTCTATTATATAAACTAGATTAGTGGGTAACTCAGCAGTAAAATTTAGTCTAGAAAAATCACAAGTGCACAATAATTGTATAAAATCGAACATTTAGTGAAAAAAAAACATTATTTAGTGAGGAACGAATAAGAGACAATAAGTGTAGCACTAAATCTGGTAAAAACGTTTTCATGTATTAAGTTTAGCAGAACTGCTCCTTCCTTGATTTTGCGCAAGCAAAGGTGTCAACTACATCCCCAAAGTCCATTTCTTTGTTACCGTCTCCACAGTTCGCTCCGGCTTCGTCAGACACAGCGCTGCTAGTGATCGCAATTCCCGTGATGTTCTCACAAAAAATCTTTCGATACCTGGAACATTGTGAATTGTAGCTACGTCTAGCGTCCTTGTCTTTCTTTAACTTTCTTTTTGCAAAACCACTCAATTGACGTCTGTCCAGTTTTGATTTTAATTCATTTTTTTGTAGCCGTTAAAAAAATGACACATTTGCACGTATTTGTTGTGGACCAACGCAACTCTGACAGATTGGGGAGGGGGGAGTGATAGTGGTCATGTAATCTTTATTTATTTATAATTTATTATTAAATCATTATTGTTATTATTATTGTTAAATTAGTGTTCATAAACGATTTATTTATGGTCTATCAAGAATTTCAAGTTAATAATATAACAATTTACGAAAAATATTTTTAAAGCTTGACTCATGTGGTGCCCCCCTAGTGGCTGTGAATGGTTGGTGCCCCTGGGCACTGGCCCAAGTGCCCTTATGGATAATCCGGCTCTGCCCCCCGCTGATGACCCAATGCCCCTCCAGTAGATCTGCTCTGGCGCCGACTCTGGGTACGACTGACTAACATCACGACAATACCTGAAAAAGCACAGCATGCATCGTATCTTGCAGCCCTGCGAATAGCCAAATGTAAAAAGCCTCACAAAGTCGGAGAGGAATTAATACTTCCAGCAGCAGTGGAGGATATGTGCCGAGTGATGATCGGGGAGGAGGCCGCGAATAAGATTAAATCCATACCGCTGTCCAACGATACAGTAAGCAGGCGGATCAAAGACATTTCTTTTGATGTAAAATCTCAACTGACCAAAAGATTACGATCGTGTGAGCAGTTCGCGCTTCAGCTTGATGAATGCACTGACGTTAGTAGTGCTGCGCAGGTATTCGATATTACGTTCGGTTACGTTAGGTACGTTCGATATTTATGGGACAGTAAAATTATGGAAGATTTTTTATTTTCAAAAGAACTCGAGGGGAGAGCTACAGGTGAGGAAATTTTCAAAATGTTGGACACTTTTATGGTAGAAGAAAATCTGAGCTGGGAAAAATGCGTGTCTGTTTGCACTGATGGTGCGGCAGCAATGACTGGGCGCAAGAGTGGAGTTGTCACCCGAATTCAAGCCATAAATCCAAAGATCACAGCCACTCACTGTATGCTTCATCGTCAAGCACTTGCATCGAAGTTAATGGCACCCGACCTGCATGATGTGTTGGAAGTAGTAGTAGCGGCTGTCAACTTCGTGAAGTCAAGACCGTTAAAGTCACGTCTTTTCGCAAAACTATGCACAGAGATGGGAGCAGCTCATGATCGGCTACTGTTCCATTCAGAGGTGCGGTGGCTCTCGCGTGGAAAAGTTTTACAGCGAGTGTTTGAACTCAGACGTGAGCTTCATGATTTTTTGAAAGAACATAAACCTGATCTAGAAGTGTTTTGTTCTGACCCATAGTGGATGGCAAAACTAGCCTACCTTGCAGACATTTTCAGTAGTCTCAATGGACTGAATCGGTCCATTCAGGGGTGTTATTCCACAATACTGGAGGCAAGTGACAAAATAAATGCTTTCAGGAGAAAAATTGACCTGTGGGTACACAAACTACAAAGAGGCATCACTGACATGTTTCCAAATCTATCAGAATTTTTGGATACAAACTGCATGGCAGTGGACTTCATGCTCAACACCATTACCAGTCACCTCACCTCACTGAATGAACATTTCAGTCGCTACTTCACAGACATTGACATGGAGAAATATGACTGGGTTCGAGATCCCTTTTCTTGTGATGTGATGGCCAGTGGCCTCAGTGGAAAGGCTGAAGATGAACTTTTGGAACTGTCCAGTGATCGTACTCTCAGGATGAGATTTAATCAGCAGGGCCCAGCAGAATTTTGGCCCACAGTTGAAAAGGAGTACAAGGAGGTTGCTCTTCAGGCCATGAGAATATTGCTGCCTTTCCCAACAACATACCTTTGTGAGACATCTTTCTCAGCCATGATGGCAATAAAGACAAAATACAGGGCACGGCTTAATGTGGAAGATGACTTGAGAGTTTGCCTGTCCCCAATAACACCCAGAATTGATTAGCTCTGCAAAGAAAGACAGTCTCACCCTTCCCACTGAGGTTGTGTGTACTTGAACAGTGGTTACTAAATTGATGGGTCTGCATTGCATGATTTCTTTTATATTGTAAAACTAGTATAATATTGTATGTCTTCTATATCGAAAAACTATTTCTTTAAGTAGAGCAGATTTTTTTTTGTTTCTTGCAGAAAAAAAGATTGCTGAAAAAAACAGATTGCTGTTCAAATTGCAAACCAAACTTGAGCCACTGTCATTTACTACATTAAAATGTTAGAAGTTTAATGCACATTTTTACAATCAGTAAATTAATTTTTCAGTGTTCATCTTTTACTATGAACATCATAAATTACTGTTCAGTATTCAATACTTTTGTTGCACTTTTCAGACAATATTATTGTTAACTGTCAAAACAATTTTTGTATAAAAAATTGTTATATTTTATGAAATGTAGATTTTAACTAATTTGGTATATTCAATATCAGAGACATAAAGCTACAAACAGAACTGTTGTTCCAGCATTGTAAAAAATTCATTTGTTTTTGGTACAATCTAAAATTTGTAAGTAAAATTGTACGTTTGAGGATGTTTTCGTCATGAGTTTTCTTTTGGGGGGCCACAAAAGGATTCACCCTACACAAGGGGGCCTCCTCCTGAAAAAAGTTTGAGAACCACTGGTCTAAAGCATAGACTGTAAAAAAGCATAGACAGTAAAAGTCATGAACGCTAGTTGGTGCTCCAGTATAATCGGTCCGCCGAAACTAATCCAGTGAGAAATCTTAATTAACGCGTTAAAGTCCCGGCTCTAATAAAAAGTAAAGTAAAAGTAAAAGTAAAATATACAATATATATATATATATATATATATATATATATATATATATATATATATATATATATATATATATATATATATATTTATATATTTGCCTCCTCACGATGACTCGCTTGGTTTAGTCCTCAGTTGTAATTTGCTTAGAATAAAAGTGTCTGCTAAATGACTAAATGTAAATATATATATATTAGTCATAGGTCTCTTACTTTTTATAAGCTGCAATGTCTTGTAGATTTTTTTTTCAATAATGGTTCATAATAGAAAGATTTTTTTAAAATTGAAAACCGTGCAGTGAAATACACCTGCAATAGTTTCACGTTGTTATGTCACTGAAAAATATAACAGTTAGAGAGAATAATAGATCAGAACTTAATTTAAATGAACAAAAAAAGTAAATATTTCAGTGACGCCAATTATATAAAAGCTTTTGACATCGCCTCACAAGCTCAGCTTCTTGTATGTTTTCTCGCGTAAACACGTATAGCAGCGAAACGGGGCGTTCACAATAGCAGGTTATGATTCAGTCCGTTTAACAGGTGCTTTTCTATGGAGAGCAACTTCTATATGTTCAGATGGTGGCAAGTCAACGCCTGAAGAAGAACGATTCAGTGTAATAACTGTATTTGTGATGTTTGAGTTGGGGGATGTGGGATGGGTGAAAGGGGCATTAGCAAAATATGCTTTAATTTAGTAATTCTGCTAAGTGTCACAAGTGTCGAAGGAACTACATATGTACCTTTAAAGTTGCAGTATTAGTCTCTGTATTGGACATGAAAAAGTGATATTGAGCCATGCCTACCATTATCACGCTGCAGACTCAAATAGGCAATATGCCAAAAGAGCAAAAAAAAAAACTTGCCATTGCCATTTATTTCAGTCTTGTAAAACTTAAATTTACAGAAAAGACAGACAATTAAATGAATTACTGTTACACACATCTTCACCTATTTACCAAAATAAACTTATGATAAAAAAAAGTGATGGTAGAAATATAAAATGTAAAATAATGTGAAATTAAAAATATATAAATTCTCTAAGATTGACTAAAATCAAAGAATGATGTTTTAATAAATCATGTTTTAGATAATGTCCAGTTAAGCAAGCTAAATAACTCAATACATGACAAGATTGATTTCACAGTGTATATTGCAATACTTTTTTGGAAAAATGCTAAATAAAGATAAGGCTTACAATTATAAAAGGAAAACAAAACACACATAGCTACTAAATATCTATTTAAAGTCTTATAAAATATTATATATATTGACAAATGATTTTAAAAAGGATGAATATATTTTTTCCCCAAATAAAAATGGAGACCTAAAGATATTTTCATCAAAATACCAGAACACGCCCTCTTTGCAATATATACGATTTGCAGGAATTAAGCCCACATTAAAAACGGTGACATAGTACAATTATCACAATACTTGTAAAAAAAAAATTCCCAAATGTAATAAAAAGGAATTTTATAGTAAAAGTCAGCTACAATAATTTGCCTCTACTAAAGTCATATTGTTTATTTGAAAGGTTCTAGATTGCCAGTTAAGGCAGAGTCCATGAGGTCATCATCCTCTGTATGCATAAACACAGGACTTGGACGTGAGGACCGCTCAGAGCTAAGCAACAACATTGAAGTTTCTGAAGATATAGGGGATCTGGACCAGGCATCTGTCTTCGCTGTGTGAGAGGGCGGCCCACAAGACATTGTTGACTTCTTCTTTTCTTTTTCTCGATCTCTGTCCCTATCCCGCTCTTTCTGCTTCTTCTTCTCTTTTTTATGTTTCTTGTGTTTTTCACTCTGGTTAATGGATATGGAACTCATGTAGTCTGGAATGGGTTGGTGTGGTCTCATAGTTTGGTCATCATCAGAGCTAGCACTGTTCTGATGAGACTTTTCAGCAACTGAACTGCTACCAGACTCGCTCTCACTGTCAGGATTTATAGGCGTGTACCCAGGAGAACGGCTGTGGCTAGGGGAGCTCCGGTCATGTTTTGGTGTAGAGCCACTAAAAAGGGGTGATGCTTTGTGGCCTGAGTGCTGGGAACGCATGGCACAATCTCCAGAAATTTCTCCAGGTTTCTGAAGAGTTACTTTAGATTTAATGCTTGGAGAGCCCCCTTCTGGCTTGCTAATAATAATCTTTGCCACACCAGTGCCAGGCACTGCACTGCTTTTGGAATCAACCATCTTCTTGTCACCAGAATTGCTCCCTGATCCAGACACCTTGGATTTGCCATCTTTGTCTATCTTGTCACGCTTGCTCAGAAACTCACCTCCCTGGGAGGACATACCATGCTTGGAGGATGTAGGACCAGCATTTTGTTGCACTACCCCACCTGCAGTGCCACCACAGCCTTCACTCTCCTCCCCACCAATGCCCCCACTACCCACACTCTTCAGTTTGTCAATGACTGCGGTTAAAGATGGCTTTTTGTTTCGGCTTGGGGACTTTCCCTTTGCATTAGGGTTGTTTCCACTCCCACCACCACTGCAACTCCCACCACTGTTCCCATATTGTGACTGACCACTTGAAGAAAAGGGCATGGAGCCAGATGATGATGAGGAACTTACGGAGGAAGTAGAAGATGTAGAAGTGCTTGTGGATGAGCTACTGCCGAACAGTTTTTGTGTACCCATTCCACAACCTGAAGAGGACTTGGACCCTCCTGATCCTCCACTGCCTGAGCCAATAGGGGATTTAGCCTTAGATGAGGGTGGGGTTCCAGGCACCTGGCCTTGAAGTTTCATTGGAGAGGACAGCTTGTCCGAACTTCCAGAACGAGAGTGTGAGGGTGATATGTTGGGCTTGATGTTAGGGTTCATGAGTGAGCCAGGAGGCTTGCCACCTTGGGGCTTATTTTTGTTTCCACTTCCTGTTCCACTGCCGCCACCACTGAATGAGCCTGACAAACCGTGCTTTGTTATGGGAGAGGAGGATTGCTTGCCTGCGCCCATTCCCATGGAAGATCCTTTGGATTGAGAAGGCATACCACTTCCAATACCTACAATGCTTGATGGTTTGGGAATATTGCTATGCCCAACAGAGCCTTCAAGTTTGCTACTTTTAATCTTCCCTGAAGAAGAGGAAGAGTAGGAATGGTGACTTTTGCTATTGCTTGTGCCACTTGTACTACCAGTGCTTCCGCTCGTTGAGCTACTTGATGTGTAGCCTCCATGAGATGATGTTTTTCCTCCAGTTAAAGTCCTGGGTATTTGTATAGTGATTTTGGGGATTGGTGGAGTAGCACCTCCTGGTGGGGTCTGAGACCTGCCTGAGCTCCCTGGGGATTTTGATCCACCTGCACTTACTACTCCGGAAGTGGCACTCCCACACGGAGGTGTGTAAGGTCGACCCCCTGAGCTGTGTGAAGGTGACTTGCCATCTGTATCCAGCTTCTTGCGTTTTGATGATTTGTCTTTTGATTTGCCCTCACTTGAAGGAGTGCGACTGCGTTTTACCGGCTTCATTTCAGAAGAGCATACACTCCCCATTCCTGTTCCAGAATTTCCTGGTCCATGATCTTCCTTTGCCCTTATCTGCTGTTGTTTAACCTTTGTATCATCACTTTTAAAATCATTACCAGCTACCACAATGCCCATCATGAGTGGACTTTGGCCCACACAAGTTTGAGAAAGGTGTGAGTCTGCCATGAGATCTGATGCTGGACCCAGTATTGGTTTTCCTCCAGCACCATTCCCACCAAAAATACCCATTTCAAAAGGGTCTTTCAATAGAGCCTCTGGAGTATTTTGGCCATGTGAGGCAGGATTCTGAGGTGTGCCTGTAGGAGTGTTCTGCTGACTTCCTCCACTAAAACTTTTAACCAGTTCAAGATCTGGGTCAGGGCTGGGGGAGGTGTCTTCAAAGTAGGTCTGTGAAAAGCTTCCCTGTCCAGGTAAAAGCTCTGGGTTGAAGTCTGTGTCTGGGAAGAAATTAGTTGAGGAAGAATCGCTATTGGGTGTTGCTGCAGTAGCAGCTTCTGCAATCAAGTCTGCTGCATCCGTAAAGGGATTTTCATTGCTGTTTGCATTAAACAGGTCTGCCTCAAACACTGTGCTACCTTGGCCTGAACTGGATGAATCCCGGAGTGGAGTTCCCAAGGAACCTGCTTCTTCACCAGCCATGAGGTGCTGGCCATGACTGCTATTGCCTCCTTTGTTGGCCTGATCAGGAATATCAGACAGAATGTCATTGATATCAGGGCCAATACTGTCAGAGCTGGAGAGGCGAACCATACGGGGTATAGATCCATGTGGCTGAGACTGGACTTGTGTCTGGGGTTGGACATGACAGTGTTGGTGGTATGGCATTCCAGGACCTGAAGGAGGTGTTCCACACTGACTTGGAGCTGGAGTGATACTATGAGGAGTGTCAAGTCCATCACCTGGAAGACTAACATCAAAAATAGGGTTCTGGGAGGCATCAACGTCCATAGAGAAAAGCTCTCGGTGGAAATCATCTTCAGAGTGGTGTGTGTGATGATGCTGTTGGGTCATGCCTCCCACTTGCTGCTGGAATTGTTGTTTCATGCTCATTCCGCCACCTGCACCCATTACTCCTTTATCAGAGCCTCTTGGACGCTTTTTCTTGCCCTTGGAGCCAGGGCAAGACTGTCCTTGACTATCTGTCCGCGGGGACCCAGATGAGTTCTGTCTTTCTAGAGGGCTACTGCTGTACAATGCAGCAAAATCTTGTGAGGGATTATCCTTCAGTAGGTTCATCAGCATTGGGTGGTTTTTGGTGTTGCTTGCTGGTGAGGTGGTTGTTGGTGGGGTCTGGTGGGGCTGAGGTGGCTGGGGAGTAGGACTGGACCCAACACTGCCTGTTATTTGCAGAAGACTGGTTAGAATAGGATTCTGAGTGACTTTGTTAAAGTCATCTGAACCATGGCTCTGAGATTGTTGTTGTTGCTGCGTTGCTTGCTGCTGGCCTCCAACCTGTACCATGGTGTCCATACAGGAGCCTCCCTGACCAGTACGACTCATGTTGAAAAGTGACGTTATTGGGCCTTGGAAAGAACTGCTTCCCTCTACATTGTTGCTTCCTGCAGTGCTGGTCCCACTACTTAAACCAGGGAGACCCATTGGGTTGCTTCCATCTGGCCCTGTACAAATTCCCATGTAACCTGGGCTGCCAGTTGGGGGCAAGTTCTTCTTCACCATAATTTCCACAGTTTCAGCTATAAGGGACAATGCTGGAGTGTCTGCCTGAATGGTCTCTGCCTTGCGTCGGATGGCGCGCATAGTCACAGGAATGGACATGCATCTAGGGAGGAAAAAATAGATACAACAGATAAATATTTCTGACTCATTAACATTTAAAGACACATTATTAAGACCACAATTTTCACTACTTTCCAGTAAGCAGTCATTAAGCATATACTGTGTCCACATACAGTTCACTATTAATGGAGGAGTTTATGACCGTTCATGTATCACGCCTTGTGTGATGCAAACCTACTGTAAGGGATGTTCACCCAAAAATAAAAATGGTCATTAATTACTCACCCTCATGTCATTCCAAACCCGTAAGACCTTCGTTCATCTTCGGAACACAAATGAAGACCTTTTAGATGAAATCTGAGAGCTTTCTGTACTTTCCATTGACAGCTAAACAACTAACACTTTGACTCTTCAAAAAGTTTATAAACCGATCGTAAAACTAATCCATATGAATAGAGTGGTTTAGTCCAAATTTTCTGTAGAGACGATTGTCTCTCTTCGTAAAATTTGGACTAAACTACTCAATTAATATGGATTAGTTTTACGATCTCTTTTTTTGAACATCAAAGTGGTAGTTGTGTTGCTGTCTATGGAGTACAGAAAGCTCTCAGATTTCATCAAAAACATCTTCATTTGTGTTCTAAAGATGAACGAAAATCTTGCGGGTTTGGAATGACATGAGGGTGAGTAATAAATGACAGAATTTTTATTGTTGGGTGAAATATCCCTATAAAATATTTTCCATAATAAAAGCCATATTGTTACTCTAGATAGAGACAGAGTCTGCTCAGTTGTGTGAAATGTGGGGCTTTTCAGTAAGACTAAGAATGGTCCCGAGGCTAAAAATAAACAAAAGTATGTACTGATGTGTTACAATTCAAATTTCACTTATGCCAAACACAGAAGATGCAGTAAAACAATGCTAATAAATGGTAAACTTTACTGAAAACACATCATCATCCGCAAATATTGTAAAATTAAATTAACCCATGGTAAATTTAAGCATAACAGACTAAAAATAGCCTTTTCTGTTCATCCTTTTAGTCTTAATTCAAAATATTCACACAAATCTAGCAAATCTTTATTATATGAAGAACAAAACATGTAAGACAAAGTTATTGGCACCGTTACAAATTCCATTAAGTAAAAATCTAAAAGAAATATTTTCTCATTCATAATGCATATTTTTAATATCACCTTACTGTGGAAAACAAGTTGTAGACCATGACCTCCTGTTTCACTGGCCTCTAGATATGAGGTGACACACAGGCCACATTTTTATAGTCATCAATTACTATGAGAAAGACCAGGGAATACAGTATTGATGCAGTTTTTTTTGCACATTTTTGCACTGAACAAATCAGGAAATGGCTATAAGAAAATAGTTTTAAAGCAACACTATGGAACTTTTCAACCTTCATAATATATTTCCAAGACCCTTGTGATGGTACATCGACTTACAATAGGTTAAATGACACGTCTGCCATAGCCTGACGTGGTCTGTATCGCTTTTACTCGTACTATGTAACTTTGGGTTTCGGGTAGTAACCCGAGCACAAAAAGAACTACAAAACTCGACTGCTTTACGGCATACGTCACTTCCCCCACCACTTCCTCAAATTGTCTATGGCCATTGCAGACATCCCAAGTCTATAGACGAATCCGGCGAAACTACCGGAAGTAAGCGGGCGCCATAACTGAGCTGTTGCTGGGTAGCGTTGCGCCATTGCCTCCTATTGTTTTAGTTGCAACTTGCGTCCACTGAAATAAACAGCCCGCGATTTACGACTGTCACTAACGTTACAACTTTTATAATGTCGAGTGGGAAAACATGTTGGCATTTTGAAAAATCATCGGATGCCAGGTGAAGGAGAAAATACTCTTGAATACCTTTAAAACAACAGGGGCGCATTGGGGTAGTAACGTTAGTAACATTAGTTATGTCTGTTGTTAATGTTTGATTTGCTTGACTGTGACAGATTTTTTTTTAAATAACAAATTAAATTAAATATAATGCAGTTTTTGTTATAATAACAATTATTTAATGATATAAGTAACAAAATATAATAAATATGTAATATAGTGCTCAGCGAAATCTCCTCTCTAGCTATTTTTTTAACATGCTATGGTCATTAACCCTCTGGGGACCAGAAACGCGCCGGCGCGTTTTGCTCGTTTTTTTCACATAGCAGAAAAATAGACTTAAAGTACTACCATCATTTCTGTTCATATAGAGTTAAGAAATATGAGAAAATAATCTGTTAAATGTCTACTTTTTTATGTGCCCACATACAATCGAAATAAAATATTGTGCTTTTGTAAAATAAAGAATATAAACAGGGTGTGCGTTCTGCCTCTCAGTCACCGTGAACTTTTTTCCTGGAGCACGTCTCTAATCTTCAACAAAACTCAGCAAATGCTATTCACCCAGACATGAGCAATATATCTTTTAAATCATTTGAGTTTGTACTTTTAAATGATCCGATTCAAAACTAAAATAAATATTCTCCGTTTATGTAATCTATATAAAAAGAGAGACGTGTCAGCCATTGTAATTATCTTTCTCTCAGCTCATTATCTCCGGTAATGTTGTCACATTACCGGAGATAATGAGCTGAGAGAAAGATAATTACAATGGCTGACACGTCTCTCTTTTCTCCGCCCACGGAGAGCACGCGCTATTCAAACGCAAATACGTGAAGCACCACATTGAGACGCGTTAACGCCCATAAACTCTGAAAACACACTATATTTTTTAGTCAGATTAATCTACTGTCATCTTGAGCGGCTATGAGGAACAATCCTGGGACATTTACCTACCTCAGAACAAGTGCTGGTTTATTTTCACCACGAGGAGGAGCAACAGATTCAGCTGAGAAGTGTGTAAGTGTTTTATGCTTGTGCTTTGTTCTAATCGCGATATAGAATAACGTTAGTGTCTGTAAACGGAAAACTAGCATACTGTTTAAATGTGAATCATGTTTCTGTGTGTGTGTGTGTGTGTGTGTGTGTGTGTGAATGAATGAATGAATGAATGAATGAATGAACGCACAGATACGCACTGTTATAGACGAAATAAAAGATATTTTGTTGACTAGTTTTGGATAGAGTATAAAGTTTTTACTCTAAAATAGACATCAAATAAGCTTTGTTAGGAGTTTCTGCTGATATGTTAAATATATAGTATGTTTTGTCAATAAACTAATCAACTAAGATGTTATAGTCTAGTGTTTGTTCCAATCCAAGCTAAATCAAAATAATGAATCCTCAACTTTGAAATATGTATGATCAAACTAAGACATTTATGGAAAAGACAATTTTCTTTTCAAGATTTTTCCAACTCTAACTTTGAACTGAAATAAAACCTTGTCTATATGGTGAAGGGTGTGTGATAGAAGTGTCCAGACGTATGCACCCTGTATTTTAAAGAAGAACATTTAATTATTTGTGATAAATTTTTCATTCACAAAGAATTCAAGGACATTATTCATGTCCCTATAGGTTGGAGTTTTCCTCATTTTTTTAATTAAGGCATTACGATTTTTTATTCCTCTTTTTAGTCAACTTTAGCATGGGTGTGTTCACTTATTCTAAGCAGTGTGTGTGTGTGTGTGTTGTAAATAAATCCAAACAATCTAAAAGCCATTCTTTTTTAAATCTCCTCATTCTTTCTGCAAGGCTCTTCATAATGATATGGCCTGATAGCACCTAATAGGGCCATTATGGGAGGGTCTTTGTCTTTCTCAGGTGTGAAATGGATACATACTAATGAGAGATCACGCCTCCTCGCATAAAGCTTTCTCAAACAAAACACGTCATACACATTCTAAAAGACTTTATTGACTTATCTGAATGAGTAGTCAGGATGTTTCTCACATAGTTTTGGAGCAAATATTCTAGACTATGTGATACCATTTTCAAAAGTCTTGTGAAGAAATAATCAATATGTGTTTTGTGGCCTTATTTCAGAAACTTTTAGTTTTAGTTTTTTCAATAACCACGCATAAATAATATTCTCTCAAAAATACAAACATGTACATGCATGTTGCTAACATATTATGGTAGCCCCGTGTGTGCTATATAGAGTGAATTTACACCTTTGCCATTAACATGTTTATAAATAACTGAAAAAAGCACAAATGTCAGTGCATGTCAAAACATCCCAAGGGCCCCAAAAAACCTTTGGTCCCCAGAGGGTTAACCCTCTGGGGACCAGAAACGCGCCGGCGCGTTTTGCCGTTTTTTTTTTCACATAGCAGAAAAATAGACTTAAAATACTCTGTTGATTTTGATCGTACATATAAGTGTTATACATCATTCGATCCTGTTAAGTGTCTATTATTTTTCTGTATACTCACAATAAAAACAAAGTTTTGTGCTTTTTGTCAAATAAAGAAAAATAAACATGATGCGAGTTTTGCCTTCTCTCTGTCAGTGCAGTCCATTCTGAAACGCGTCTGGAAATTAACTATAACTCCGCAAATACTTGTCATACAGGCACGAGAGATTTTTCTTTATGAAGCTTGAATTCTCTTCTTTTCAATGAAGTAATTTGTATAAAAAAAGAATATTCTCAGTTTATGTAATCTGTAAGAAAAGAGAGTGCTGTCAGAATTTTTTCCCCCAGCTCATTACACTTCATTACGCGTTAATCTGACACGCCCACGGAGGACGCGCGCTATTCAGACGCAAATGTTGAGGCAAGCCATGACAACGCCCACATCAGCCGTTCCACCGTGGCGGTAAAATGTGGGGTGTATTTGCTGCCTTTTACCGTTAAGAGGCGCTACAATCATAGACTCTGAAAAGTGTTCGTTTATTCTTTCTAATGCGTAATCTGCCGCTGCGCCATTGAAACCTGGTAGCAGATGAATTCAACAAGTGAAACGTAGTTAAAATAATTCATAATCACAATACTGAAATCAGGCTACTGAAATGAAATTGAATAAATAATGAAAACATAAAACATTGCAATAAAAACATTTACAGACGTACAGACGGTAGCTCAGTGGTTAACGCAACAACACGAGCTTCAAGGACCTTCAATCGACCCGAGATCGAATCTCAATGTAGCATACATGATGTTAACCGATGTTGGCCAACAGCGTTTATATTTTACCTTCTTGATGCTTAAATAGCTAACTGTTTATAACTGTTTGCTTAAAGTCAAGAGTTTTGTTTAATTATCATTACAACATACATTTGCTACATTCCTGTAGAACCGCAGCCGCTGCACAAAGGACACAAACTGATGAAGGAAGATTGTCAGCCGATTGCATCAGAAAATGAAAATGAAGAAGCTCGTCTTTAGTCTGCTAAATTATTGTGTAATGTAAAAGAACACTAAAATTACTTAAGTTTAAAACCAAGTTTCAACATTTCAAGGTTTAAATAAAGTGTCGGGACAGTTTTTTTAAATTTAAAACAGGGTTACATCGGGTTTAGAGTTTATTTCTTTTGCGATGCAAAATAAGAAACACTAGGCTAATCTTATTCTTGCGACATTTTAAATTTGTATTGCCAAAGAAATGACAGCTATATTAAACAATTAAAACAGTAGGCCTACAAAACGAAAATTGTCCAAAGCAACATAATTAAATTAAAAACATGCGTTTTTCTTTGCCTCTCTCGCGCTGGATCTCTTTTTAACACGTTTATTTAGTCTCCCTCGCTGCGCGCGCCGGGTCTCTCTCTAAATTAAACATTTCAGGGTAAAAACACATCATACAGCTGATAATACTGTATATGTCACTGCGTTATCCGACACTCTCCATATGAAAGAGGAACATTAACACCTAGGCCTATTGTCCTGCGCGCACGATACAGCACTGAACTGTCCCTCCAACCCCCCAACAGGCTATCGGAGTCAAGTCGCAATTCCCACTTAAATCGCTATTCTAGACAGTGTTGATAATGAAGGAATTAAATGATTTAAGTTACATGTAGCCTATTTCTGTCATAAAAGTTTAATACTAAATATTTCATTATTTCAATAATTGATGAAATAAAACTGGTTTGGGCCAGCTTTTTCCAAGCAAAACTAAATATAATCTGAAAAAATGCATGTTAATTTGTTGTCATGAACAAAATGTTCAACTCAATATTAAATTATACAGGGATCTTTGGATCCTTACAACCAGGCATGCAATTTGTGAATTATTTTTTTTTATTTTTTTTATTATTCAAATAAATATCGAACCATGGTGCTTCGTGGTAATGCTGCTAAATTAAATAACATGTATAGAATAATTATGAACTTAAATGAAACAATATCGCAACATTTCGACAAATACATCATTTGATCTGTTTTTACATTTTAATTCAGGGCGATTTAGCCTGCTACATTTAATCAGACGAGATTTTCACCCTTGTCTTGTCATTTTCTCATTGGGAAGCGCTTACATAGGCTACATGTTTGAGTAGATCCTCTGTACCTCTCGTTTTCATATGGATTACATAATCAGATAACATTTATTAGCCTGAATATTTAGACATTTAAAGGCTTTAGACATAGCCGATTTCTTATAGTGACTGAGCTGAAGTGGCTTTCGGTTCATTTTTGTGACGCGAAGTTCCCGGAGACAGAGACGACAGATAAACTTTTGTCGTTAGCAAAAATTCGAATAAAACCCGACTTTAGAAAAATGCACAGGGCCACTCGGCGTGGTCTGCCAAAACACTTAATTAGTTTAGTTTAGTTTAGTTTAGTTTACACTTTATTGTCCCCTTAGGGAAATTTGTCTTGGGCTCAGTGTATATGCTGCATTTCCAGAATAAAATTAAAAAAATATATATATATATTCTAAATCCATCACAGAATTAGTCGATCACATGATATAGATCACGAAAGCAATCTGTACAGAAGAGCAAAACATGTAGACCATGCAAACGGTCATCATACTGCACATCTACAAAGACAACTATTATCACCCAAATACCGGTACATGAACCTAAGACCAGCAGTGAGTACCAAAAAAAAATAAAAAAATAATATAAAACAGTAAATAATGTTAAGTAATCAATCCAAACCAGAGACGTCATAGGCCGTTGTCCTTGTCATTCAAAAGTCCAATAGAAACAGGCACAAAAGAGTTTTTAAACCGGTTCAATCGACATTTGGGCACTCTGTACCTTCTACCAGAAGGCAATTATAAACTTCAATATTTCATTCAAAATGATCTCAAAACGCTTTGTGAAATTTTAAAATCCGTGCATCATGCATTAAGGCCACTTGAACTAATGAACAACTGAAACGCTGGTTTTGATTTTATTGTTTGTCGTTTAAACGTGCTTGTTGCATATCTCTATTTTATATTTGATATGGTCTATTGGTGAAGTAGCCTAGCATTGATTACTGTGGAGGGAGGGATGTGGGGATTCAAATAATTCAGCAGAAGCAGGGATGTTTAGACCAGAAGGAAATCCCCGTCCCCCCTGGCAAATCACACTTTACTTAAAACCATGTTTTTTTAAAAACTCTAGGTTGTAGGGAATCAAAATAAATAAATAAATAATAGGCCTAATTAAAAAAATATATATATATATAGGCTATATATATAATTACTTTTTTTACAGAGCTGCTTTTGAAATTACGATTGGTAGCTTATAATTATACAGATGCAAAGTCGTTCTGTTGGATACTATTGTTCCTTAGTGTAAAATGGAAATGCATGGTAATTTTATTTTATAAATATAAGCAAAAAACTGTATATATGGTGTAACAGAGTTTTAGAGCTAGAGCTAAATATAAAATTTACAGTACACCATGTTTGATCGGGATTTGAACCCGTGTCATCTTGATGATCGAACTATAAGTTCTACCGCTCGGCTATGAATTTTCTCAGTGAGAAATGCCCAAACGTTTGTTTGTCACATGAGCGAGAAAACGTTTTGTCGTTAGCCTGTGAGTGTAGGCCTACTTTAGCCTACATGAATAAAAGTAGACCTTTTACAGTTTTAAAAGATGATATCTTATCTGTATGACCAACAATTACGCAGTAAGTTCTTTTAGCTGTTATGAGAAAAATAAATTCAAATGAACGCGCCGCCGCGTTTGTCAAACTCTAATTCAACATGCCAGAAAAAAAGCCAGATTTTAGAATAATGCATAGCGCCACTCCGTGATGTGCCAACCTAATTATAAACTTCAATATTTCATTCAAAACCATCTCAAAACGCTTTGTGACATTTTAAAAAGCCGTGAATGCATTAAGGCCACTGGAACCAGGATCGTAACTGAAACGCGCTGCATGTCTCAATACAGGAGCAGAAGCGCTGGTTCAGATTGTATTGTTTGTTGTTTAAACGTGCATGTTGCATATTTAAAAATATTTGTTTAAAAATAAATGTTTGTTGTAGGCTTATTTGCAAATTACCATAACTTGTAGAATTTCATCCTTACTGTTAATTGACATTAGCCCCACTTACGTTTTGATAAATGTCCCTTTGTGCCACCTGGCGGTCATTTCGCGAACGACTTTGAAATGCGACTGGTTTATTTTTATTGTATTGGTCTACTTTAAAAAATTATACTTTATAAGACATTTATGGGAAAAGACTTTTTTCTTTTCAAGATGTTTCCAACTGTAACTTTGAACCAATTCTGTGACCAGGATTTGTTTCCAGGTATGACTAATGATGTGCTTTTGGCTTTCATTTATATTTTGATGGTTTGTATATATATATATATATATATATATATATATATATATATATATATATATATATATATATATATATATATATATATATATGTAGGGTATATATATACAAGAAAGAATGCAATGACAATATATATAATATATTGTCCTTGCATTCTTTCTTGTGTGACACCCCTGAATGAAAGGCTCATTATTATGCAGGGTCACTGTCTGAGAACCACTTAATTATTCACGATAGGGGTTGGGCCGTTCCGCCCATCCGCATATTGCCTTGGCAAACAAAAAAATGTTTTTCACAATTTAAAACAATCTATTGTTTTATGTGAATAATTAGGAAGGATGATTTTCAGATCATTTTGAAGCAAAAACTCTAGGCGACAACGTCCATTAGTCAAGTCTTGTGGATACATATTTAGTCTGTTTTTTGTGTCCTTATTTCAAAAACTTTATTTTTTAGTTTTTTCAATAACCACGCATAAACAATATTCTCTCAAAAATACAAACATGTACAGACATGTTGCTCTCACATTATGGTAGCCCTGTTTGTGCTAAATAGAGTGTAATTTCACCTGTGCCATTAATATGTTTATAAGCAACTGAAAAAAGCACAAATGTCAGAGCATGTCAAAACATCTCAAGGACCCCAAAATAGAGGTCTTCATAGTGCACCCGAGACCCGTCGACCCGGGACCCGACCCGGGACCCGTACGGGTTCGGGTCTATATTTTAAATGATCAGCCGGGTCCGGGTCGGGTCCGAATCTATTACTTCGGGTCCCGGGTCTGTTTAACATTGTGTGTAATACCCGTGCGATCGGAGTCATCGGACTCGATCAGAGTCAGAATGAGTCAGTCAGCGCTGCTTGTGTTTTTTTGCAACTTGTAAAATTAGGTAAAGAAAAGAGTGAGCCAAAAAATAAAGAGCGATCTCACTCTCTCTCTCTGCCGTTAGAAGCAGAGCGCGCAGTCTCAAGCGCGTGTCATGTTTCTATGGCAACCAGAGCTTCCGCCAAACCGCGCTTTACATTTTTTCCCATTTTTATAATAATATAAATGAACCGTCTTGTTTAATCTTAAAGTTTTGGTGGTCAGATTCAGACTCAATGCAGAGCAGAGAGCACAGATAGCAAATAAATAACGTTCAGCGGCCATGGCACTGAACGAGCAATCGTTATTATAGTTCAAAAGGGCAAACAGTTAAAGTTATTGTGTGAGTTAACTCGAGTCAGAATGTACATGTGCAAAGTTGCATTTGTCATCCATCACCGTGACATCAAGTGGACTTTTAAAGCTGAAATAATGAGTGGATTTAGCTTGGAATAACGAGAGAAATAACATGGATAGAACTTTCTTGTCGGTGGATTGTAACTTAATGCATCACAGTCAGTCAGGTAACGTTAACGTTACAAGGAAGTGAGACGACGCGGCTACTAAAATTAGGTAAGACAAAAAGTTTTATTTTTCGCAACTTGTGTGAAATAATATGTGACAATCGGGTCCAGTCGGGTTTGTGTCTTCCCGTCGGGTTCGGGTCCAGTTTTCAAATAATAGACGGGTCTAGGTCGGGTCCGGGCAGTACATTTTTGGCATTTCTCGGATCTGCACGGGTTCGGGTCCAATTTTTGAAATAATAGACGGGTCCGGGTCGGTTCGGTGTAGCACATTACTGGTCTCTTCCGGTTCGGGCATGCATTTTTGGACCCGTGAAGACCTCTACCCCAAAAACACCTTGGTCCCCAGAGGGTTAAACGTTTTGTTGATAATAATTAGATGATATTTTACTGATTGTGTTTTTGTGCTGGTGCATTGGCTGGTTTAGGCCTGTTGTTGACAGCAGACTCACGAAGATATTCATATTTTTCATATTCTATGCAGTGGTCAGTTCACAGTAGTGACAGAAATGATTAATTAATGTGCAATATTTGCCACCTTAAATTGATTTCCAGGGGCATTTTCACCTATATGTGGACATTTTTTCTAAACTTATTTAGAGTTATGCATCACCTTTTATGTCAAATACCCTACTAATATTCAAATTAAATTGTACAGTAATTATACTTATTTATACAATAATACTTAATTGCACAATAATTATACAGTACCACCGTTACCAGTCAAATTAAATCATTCAATCAAAATCCATCTTTGCAGTGCAGAGGTGACACAGAAGCGGCATCAGAAGTGGCATTAATATTTACACTCCATTTACAATTGCATAAATAAAGCTATGAGAGTTTTTTTTAAATCAATATTCAATATTTAAATATGAAATGATTTCTAATTTTAACGTTTTAATTAAAGGGTACTTTAAATATGAAACTAAAACCGCCAGTAGGCGGCGGCAAGTCACTGTCCTAATACCGTAAGCGAGTTGAGCATACTGTCTATGGAGTTGAGGGATTCATTCATTCAACCGATTTGTTCTAACGGCTGATTCATTCGGGAAAGAAACAAGTGATTGTTCATTGAATCGTTAAAATGACTCGTTCAAAGCGTGGATTTCAGTCAAGAAATCATCGCTGTCTGTTGCATTAAGACTCTGCTACGGTTTCATTTTGAAATTCTAGTCGGCGAAATAAAGGGAAAACAAACAATATTGATAATATGGTGTCTAAACATTTTTTATTTAACTATTGTATAACATAAATATATCACACTTGTGCACGGAAAAAAGGCACTCTTACTGATGTGATATTCTAATATAAGAACAGAATATGATATAAATATAAGACAAAAACTAATTTGGGGACATAGGCCTACAACTGCACTGACACATCACGCAGTGAAAGCACGAGAGACAAATGCGATGTCAGCTTACAGTGCCTCATACATCGTTAAAACAATGATTACAATATCATTATAGACAATACACATCGCACACCTCTAAGGACATAAAGAATGAACTTACGACTTAACTGACATTGCCAACTTTCTTCTTCTCTCCTCTCTCGCGTGCAGGAGACAGACGTTATTCTGCCGCGAATGTGATGCGAATTATCACATGAACAAGCAAATCCACAAAGATAGAATAATCAAAAAATAATACTACGCTAATTAGATAGTTTTAATTTGGAAAACAAGTCGAAGTGTCATCTAAAATTTAAGACCTTTCATAAGTAAAAATAAGACTTAAGACTTTTTACGGCCTTATATTTTAAAAATCTAATTTAAGACTTTTTAAGACTTTTTAAGGATCCGCGGGAACTCTGTTTAGGGTCTTCATGTAAAGTTTGTAACATACTTTGGTTAAAATTCCTCAATGGTTGTGTAAAACAACACCCTTTTTACCTCCTCAAAAACAGCTCTGTTTAAAGCGACCCGTTTCGGTGCATGTCTCTTTAAATGATAATAAGCAACTGCTCACCCCACCCCTTTCTTCCACAGGGGGTGTGTCGACACGTAAAGTGCTGCCTTGGCAACCTGCCTTGGCGGTGTGGAAGCAATTTAATATGTTAAATATGTTTGCATTTAATTTTATTTATAGAATCTTAGAAATATGATAGTAATTAGATTAATGTAGTGTCGATACATATCCTTATGAATATATGTATGTGTATGTCCTTGTATATGACCTGACAAAAGTTAATGTGTGACTAAGTGTATGACCCAGACAGAGGGTCTCCATTCAAGGAAATAATATGATTAATATGATAGACAAATCTCAACAATGTATTAGTTATGGCTGAGAGAGATCTTCATTTAGCCTTGGGAAAACAACCTTGGGGGAGGACTACTATAAAGAAGGAAGGATGCCCCCCACTCGATGTCACACTCTGCAGGCACTTTGTATGACTGTTGACCTTTCCTTGCAAGGGAATAAATCATTTTTAAAGACAATTGGTACATGTTTGTCTCTTATCCAGTAATAGAAAATTGTTTGCCACCACAATTTGGTGTTGTCGTAGGAATCCTTGGATGTGTCTCTTGGACCCGAGAGTTTGGCCACCTGGACTGAGAAGTTCCAGCTCTACCTCGTAAACTTGAGAGAGAGGCCGACTGCAAGGGCCCAAGAGAGACACCACTGGAATCATCAAAAGAACTGAAGTGGCGTAAGCTGAGACTGGTAAGATACAAAGTCTAAATTTGAATTGAAGAGGGGTTAAAGGGTTAGTTCACCCAAAAATGAAAATTAAGTCATTAATTACTCACCCCCATGCTGTACCAACCCCGTAAGACCTTCGTTCGTCTTCGGAACACAAATGAAGATATTTTTTATTAAATTTGAGAGGTGGATCACTGCTACATAGGCTGCCTAAGGGAATGAAACTTGACGGCCCAGAAAGTCAATGAAGAAAATGTTTAAATATTCCATGTGACAACAGTGGCTCAACTATAAGTTTATCAAGCGACAAGAATACTTTTTGTGCGGAAATAAAACAAAAATAACGACTTTATTCGACTATTCCTTTTCTTCCTTGTAGGCCTGAAACGAGACTTCAAGAGATTTCCACGATGCATGTGCGAGAATTGCGATCTCCTTCAACTACTTCAGTTAAGTTCTCGCGCGTGCGTCGTGGAAATCTCGTTTCAGGCCTACAAGGAAGAAAAGGAATAAAGTCGTTATTTTTGTTTGTTTTTTCGCACAAAAAGTATTCTCGTCGCTTGATAAACTTATTGTTGAGCCACTGTTGTGACATGGAATGTTTAAACATTTTCTTCATTGACTTTCTGGGCCGTCAGGTTTCATTCCCTTAGGCAGCCTATGTGGTAGTGATCCAGCTCTCAAATTTAATCAAAAATATCTTCATGTGTGTTCCGAAGACGAACGAAGGTCTTACGGGGTTGGTACAGCATGGGGGTGAGTAATTAATGACTTAATTTTCATTTTTGGGTGAACTAACCCTTTAACTCATGAGTACTAGACGAGTCCAGACTAGTACAGATTATTAGTCTGATGGGTTCAGTTAATCCACGGTAGTGTAGTGGGGGAAACTCAGATGGTCTTGTGACCAAATTTGTGAGCAAGTTGTGAGTGCTCACCTTTATAAATTGAGGTGAAAATTGATCTCTCTAGAGACGTCTAGAGTTATATTTGGGGCGCCAATGGGAAAAACCACAGAAAAGAGGGACCATCATGGGGAAATCTCAGAGTAAAATGCGCAAAAAAGATCAATATGATCAGTGGCGGAACTAGAGTTTTATACATGGGGTGGCCACTGCTACTTTCGGGGGTACACAGTACACACACACAGTGGAAAAGCTTGTGGAAGGAATTGGGTCACTCTGTTTGTGTCTATAAGTGTTGAACATCCAAAATATTTGCAGATAAGATACTGCATGTGTCTGTTATGAACTGCTGCATTTATTTACAAAAAAACTCACATTTACAATTTTTTTTTAAAATTTTTAAATTTTATCTTTTATTAGATACAGCAGGCATCAAGCAGACATGTCCTTGAAAAAGTAAAAAAAAATGTATTGCTCATCAATATAAAATCTTATCCTGGGAAGATTAAATACAACATAATTCTTTCTTTATAATAATTTATAATAATTCTAATTATTTAATTTATAAAAAAAATGTTGTGTTCATTTTTGGGTGAACTATCCTTTTAATCTGGCAAAATCATCTCAACTTAAATTCCTGAATTGGGTATGTGATTGACTGCCTGTGTCTGGAAGATGCTCTGACCTGTTGCTGGTTCTGAAGTCGGACCACACTGACTCTGACTAGCCAGTGGTGATGCAAGGGCTGGGGGGGTCTGTTTGCACCTGATCTGCCTGTTAGTCCAGTCATTTTAAGCCAAAATGGGGGTCAACCTTGAACAAATTGCAACAAGCAAACTCAACTGATTTTGTATCCTCAATATGTCCTGAGTAAGGAAAAAAAAGTCCCAAAGAATCCCATTAGGGAAAGTTTAGGAAAAAAACAAATATAGCCTATTCATTCTTTATCTTACGAGAATAGGGTACAAAGTTTAACCTTTAGATATCACCATGAAAATTACTGAGTTGATTACTTGCATCAAGACAAACAAAAAATGTATTCCAAGTTTTTTAAAATTGTTTGTTAAGATCGACAAACGGTGCATAATCTAATTACGTATGTGCTAATTTGCATAAATACCACAACAGATCTAAACATTGGGTCTAGCCAGGTGAAAATGTCTTGTCGAATCTTGTTGACACATAACAGTAAAATACTTAATGTTAAAGTCTGAATGGAACCCATTTAGGCTACCCATGAGCATTAATACACAGAGGCAGGAAAAAATACTTTAGAAACCAGCCTTTTTTAATTATTAAGAGATGGGGTTTGGGGCTGGGTCTGTGCGACTGTTTCTGGGGGACGAGTCTAAGGGAAGAACAGGAGACAAGGGTAAGGAGAATGCAGAAGACAAAAGGTAAGTAAAATAAAAAAGTGAATCCCCAGAAACAGATTTCGAAACTTTCCCCAAATGGGATTCTTAGGGACTTTGTTTCCTTACTCAGGACATAATGAGGATACAAAATTATTTTGTTGAGTTATTTTGTTGAGAACCTTTTTTTCATAAAATGACTGGACTATGTTTGTGCTTATTTTAAAATAACTCTGATATCTCTCCCTTTCTTTTCATGTTTAATTGACCCTGTTCAAAAATATGACAAATTTAAAATATGATTCCAATCATATTCATTCTAATCATCATCCAATTACCAACATTTAACTCTTTCTCGCCAGTATAAAAAAAATGTGGTTTTGGTAATTTTCACAATTTCATGGCACCAATGTAGGCTATTGGGAGCAAACCACCCTGATGCTAAACCTTAAAAGCTTACTTCAAATATGATGTTTTCCTATTCGGTGAAGTTCGGTATCTTGCAACCATCTCTCGTCCTCTGCTCGTCCGTTTGAAAACTGCGCGCGCCGCGCTGCCGGCGAACGTATTTTTTTTTAAAAATCAGCATCAGCAACTGCCAGTAGCAAATAAAATTTTGGGGTGGCACCCGGGGTGGCCAATCGCATGTCAGGGGTGTCCAGTGCCACCCCGGACCCCCCTCTGGCTCCGCCACTGAATATGATAAACCGGTGTTTGGTCTGATAAAAAAACATGGTAAAATTTGTTTGAAGGGTATTGAAAGGTTAAATAAATACCATGATTTTTTTCTAGAGAAAGAACTTTAAGTGTTGACAACTTTAAGCTGACAGTAGTTAAAGACCCTGTTGTAGAGGGACGTGGTCGTGAATAACAGAAGGACTGTTGTGTGTGTGTGAGAAGTGTGTGTGTGGATAAGCCAACAATATTGTGCTGGTTAGAGGAGGCAGAGTGCAAAAAAGTCGAACTGCCAGGAAAAAAAAGTTTTTACTTTAATTAAAGTAAAAATTAAATTAAATTGTTAAGTCAAATTAAGTTGAAATGGTATGAAAAGAGATAAAAAATAATAACGCATTGAGTATGATTAACAGGGATTAACATGATATAAAGATAAGGAATGTTTCATTAAGCAGAATTTCTTAATTTCATTAAGCTTAAAATATAACAATTCTATATTTTAGTGATAAAATAATGATTGGAATGATGATTTTTTTTGGGGGGGGAAAAAGGTATAAGATGTTATACAATTACAATGGTACATGCTATTTGACTGCAAACTGAAGTATGAATTCAGTAGAGACTTAAAGTACTTAGATGGATTATTATGGGTCTTAATTATATTTTTGTTTTTGTTTAGTTTTAGTTTGACAACCATTGTGTTTTGAACCTAAAAAGTCTATAACGGGGGTAGTGAAAATAATGGATATACCATCCATCTTTGTTTATTATAAAAGGAATTGGAAATTATAGTTTTATCAAAACTAGTGTAGGCCTATATATCCTGGTATTTATGATTGTAGACGATGTCTGTATTTAATATCTGAGGAGTGACTGAGGGTCCAGCTATGCTGGGAGAGCAACAGTGCTTGCTAATTCAGCCCGGCTTCCGGATGTTAAATATGTACTTGTTTTGTAATCAGTGTTGTGGATGATAATACCAAATTAGTAAAATTTAAAGACATCCGTGTCAAAAGATTCTGGAAATCAATAATGTACAATGGGGGATATTTTGTTGATATTAAGATGTTGTCTGTTTTATAAAGGAAATTATGGGTTGTTAATTATTACCCTGGACAAGTGTGACTAAAGTTAAACAGAAACTTTGTGAAAACTGCTTAGAATATTTTGAGCATTTCCATGCAGCTTATGAAAATGAATGTGCTGCCAATGATAATGATTTGAAGATTATGTTTCAGCTATTGTGACTGAATCTGCCACTGGTGGACTGTCAAAAGAAAACAGAGAAATGCTTATCAGCTCTGTTTGCATTCCTGATTGGGATACACTGCGTCAAGGGTGTGCAGTAAGTTGGAGCCGTTTGCATGCTAACAATGATCAAACTATAGGTAGATCAAACTATAAGTAGATCCGTGTTTAATATGACGATAATAACGCTTTAGTTTGAGAAAGTACAAGAGAAAAAATAATAAAGTCAAAAGATTGAAGTCTTAAGGTTGTATTGAATCAGATGTAAAATTAATGTCTTAAGGGAATCCTTTTGAAGAAAAGATCTATAATACTATTTTTTTATAAGTGAATGGATAAATACAGGATGGTGTAAAATGAGATGATGAATCCAACAATTGTGAGTGGGAAAAATGTATAAAAATTATGTTTATTTGAAAACGCATGTCATTTCTGGCAAAGATGTCTTACGTTGGGCTAGAGTTAAAAAGATAGTAGAATGAAAATTACACAAGTTTATGAAAAGACAGAGCTCCAGTCTTGAATGCCTCAGAGTCTCTCTCTCATTCAAAGTCAGCTGAATGCTGAGCCTTTGTCATAAGTGACAATAAGATATTTATAGTAAAGCCTAGTCAGGGATGCAAACACGTTTGGTCAAAAAAGAGAGAGGTAATCGAAGCCCTCGCCCCGCGGCAAATATCCAGATACTTACATTGCCACCAACCCCTGCCATCCCCGGCCCACCTCTATAGGCACATATAGTAAAATGAAATTCAAATAAAGTTTTGACAAAAAAGGTTGTATAAAAAGATAAACCTCACATATTTCAGCCTTTAAATCATTTTTATAAAAAGAATGAGTAAAAAAAAACTTGACATATACATTAATGCACATTAGCTTATCTTTTATTATTAATAGTACAATTCGGTCAGATTTTCCCGTGGCGTCTGTCGTTGCTATGCAAACATGCACTGCGCTCTCCACAACGACAAAGAAGTTTTAGTAGCTAATAGATTTTCACCACTGTAAAATGCTTGCTGTAGCTCTGCTACAAGATTTATTTACGGAGAAGAGAAAAACACCTGTAGTGTTTGGGTGCACCCCCATCCTTCATGTTGACTGAGCTTTCAATGTTGTTACGGAAAGGGTGAAGCTGATTGGTTGGTTCTTGTCACATGACCTGCGGTGAGCTTGCGGCATTCTGAAAAGTTTTTTCATCTCGCTGCGCTTTAACTATGAGCGACATTTGAAACCCAAATGTCCCAACATTTGAAATGACGAACTTGAGAGCGCAAAACACACGATATGTGAACAGCCCTATGGCGTTTATTTAGTCTCAAAACTCGCGAACAGAATACAAGGGCAAAAAACAGAATGCCATCCACAACAGAGGGCAGAATGCCATCCACGCGCGGGCGCGTTTCTGCACCGTGAGCGCGCACAATGCCATCCTCGTGCGGCCTCTTGACGAGCTACCTCGGGCCACGAGCTAGTGGAAGAAACACTTGTGGTTCACGCTTGCTGTTTTGGCGCACAGTGCTCTGATTTGCTTATTTCCTATTTACTTGTTTGGTGGAGGCAATCCAGAATTACTGTTGGTGAAATTCAAATTACCCCATTATTAAATGATGTAAATCATATCAAAAACAAATATTCTCTGTTTAAGTAATCCGTATGAAAGCAACGACATGTACAGTTTCTTCAGCCGAAGCTCATTAACTCTAATGTGACCACGCCCACACGCACGCGAGCTGTTCAAATTCAAATGATCCACGTGGAGGAACGCAGAGCTGTTACCGCCCTCATCACCTCTAAACAAAGAATCAGCGAGTTCAGTCCTGCTCTGCACTCGCGCTGTGGGTTTGAAAAGCAAAACACGCCAAACATTAGGCTTCATGTTTTTACTCATCTCATTTCATAACGAATGGAAACGTTTGAAGTAACATATGATAATCCATATATTTTTGTCTAGTCTAGTGTTGCTGAAGTGTTCCTTTTCAACGATGTATAGGCTGCCTGCTATCTATCTGTTATTATTTTATGCAGCCCTACACATAGACTATAACAATGCACAACAAACTTGGCTTTCATATATATTTAATAATAATTTTAACTAGAAAAATCTAAAATGTATTCCCAAAATCGTGCAGCCCTACAGTTTCTCTTGATATCAGCTTATTCACAGGTTTATTTTTTAATTTTATTTTTTACAGGGACCAGATGTCACTGATGAGTCCTGCTGACTTCAACATTCACAGGAGACTCTATACATGAACATGGTAAAATGAAAAATCAAACACCTTGGAGATGACAGGTATGTACTATGTTTCAGGAATGGCACAAAGTTGTGTGACTGTTCAAGCCTCTGTCTTTAGATTTGTCCTTTGTTGTGTATCTTTGGATTATGTTGTGTTGTAAATAAATCCAAACAATCTAAAAGCCATTCTTTTTTAAATATCATTCTTTGTGCAAGGCTCCTCATAATTATAGGGCCTGATAGCACCTAATAGGGCCATTATGGGAGGGTCTTTGTCTTTCTCAGGTGTGAAAAGCAGCATTAATGAGATCACGCCCCTTCGCATAAAGCCATCTTACACAAAACACGTCATACAAATTTTAAAAGACTTTATTGTCTTATTTGAATGAGTAGTCAGGATGATTTCCACATAGTTTTCGAGCAAATACTCTAGGCTATGTGATACAATTTTCAAAAGTCTTGTGAAGAAATAATCAGTATGGGTTTCATGACCTTATTTCAGTGACAATTTTTGTTAGTTTTTTTTCACAAACCACGCATAAACATAATTATCTCAAAACTACAAACTTTTACATACATGCTGCTGACATATTATTGTAGCAGAGTTTGTTCTGAATACAGTGTAATAAGACTTTTGCCATGAAAATGTCACAAGTAACAGAAAAAAGCACAATTGTCAGAGCATGTCAGAACACCTCCAGGACCCAGAAAACACCTCAGACCCCAGAGGGTTAAAATAATAAATGAACATCTTAAAGGATAGAAGTGAAATTTTTTGACTAGTTTATTTTAGGACCAGTAACTTCTTTGTCTGATCTTAGTCTCGACCATGAAACAGGGCTGATGGCTCCGGCTACACTTGTAGATGTACACTGAATGGACGCTTGTGATCTGAATTCACTGAGTATAATCTAAGCAGTGCTATGTTGCTGCTTTTAAGATGTTTAATGGATTTAAGTGATTAAATACTGCTGTTATTAACCTGCCCTGTGTTAACACTAGAAGGCAACCTGATGGCTCTGGTGACTCTTGAATGTGCCTTCCCTAAGCTCCCCAAAACAACTGATTATGTTGAAGAAAAGATTATGTTATGGAAAAGAGCGGTTACCAGTGTGCACAAGGTGATTTCTCAACGATGGGTAAGATCCTCTTTGGCCAAAACAGGGCAACTTAAGGCAGGGGGTCACCGCCGCCACTGGGCATCTCCTGATGGGAGGTGTTTTATACATAAGATATTTTAAACATACAGTCAACTTCGCGTATACAGACAGGAGCCATCTTTGAAATACAATCTTTACCAGTCGATCTACGAACGCCGATCCAAGTGCGCTGGTGAGAATGTGAACGAGTGATAAGGTGAGCGCGAACAGAATAAAATATCTTCTTATTAAACTGTCTGGACACTGACAAAGTTCTCAATGCTTCGGTTTGAAGGTAGGGACCCTCATTATGCTACCGTGTTAGTGTGGGGCTATTTTGAGCCTTGTTAGTGGTATTAACAAGCGATTTTTATTTGTCATTACTCTATGCCCAATATACTAGCGTTATACTAGCTTTATAGGCTAAACTGTTTTTAGAGATAAAACTATTTACATTCGATAATCATGAAAACAAATCTCAGATAACGGTTGACTAGGTAACAATGTGTAATTAGACCAAAGGTTCATTTTGCGCCGGAGTTCTCCTTTAACTACACAATTACTAGAAATGTTTACCTTGGATATTATACAATTTGCATGCATACAAAATTTGTGGAAAGACACATTTTTTTCAACTTTTGATTTTGAACTAATATGTCTATAACATAGTTTTAACTCCTGAAGGTTGTTAGACATGGTGGTGGCTAAAGATGAAGACAGCTTTTGTAGAATTAAGAGAAAGTCTGGATAACAAAGGTGAATGATCAAAGTTTATTGTAATGAATTTAATATTACCTTCTGTCTAAATTACAGTCTTAGGAGGCTGTTGAAAAGATTATTTGTTAATAGTGAAAGAGACTGCTTGAGTGGAGGAAGGGATTGTACCCTGTCTGTCTGTCTGTAATCGGCCTGCTAAAGCAAGCTTAAAATAATGATAATGAACCAAAACAACCCAGCTGACTTTTGTAAAATCAAAGGAATAATGAACAGACATGCTTTGAAACTGGTTAAGAGACTATGTAAAAGGTAAAACCAAAAGAAAAAATGTGAAGTTAATATCAAAAAGCGAACATTGAAAATGAGCAGTTAACATATGTGTGTCTAGTATGAGTGTGTGTGTGAGGTGACTGAACTATGTCTTGTTTGTGTTAGTTTGGGGGTACTAATATTTCCTGATTTTGTGGATATTTTATCATTAACCTGTGGAATGAGTGTTTTATCATTACAGATGGGTTAAGTGAAATGACAAAACTTTAACCCTCTGGGGTCTAAGGTGTTTTTGGGGTTCTTGAGATGTTTTGACATGCCCTGACATTTGTGCTTTTTTCAGTTGCTTATAAACATATTAATGGCACAGGTGAAATTACACTCTATTTAGCACAAACAGGGCTACCATAATATGTTTATAAGCAACTGAAAAAAGCACAAATGTCAGGGCATGTCAAAACATCTAAAGAACCCCAAAAACACCTTAGACCCCAGAGGGTTAAAGTTTTGTCATTTCACTTAACCCATCTGTAATGATAAAACACTCATTCCAGAGGTTAATGATACAATATCCACAAAATCAGGAAATCAGGAAACCACATGAAACTATCCATCCAACTACATATTTTTTCTAACAGGGTAGTAAAAGTTTAGCTGGCTAATATGAGCTGTTATGCTGTAGGGTAGTGGCTGAGCTGGTTAAAGCGTAAAGCATTGTTTATACTCGACGCGTCCGCATGAGAGCAAAGGTGCAAAGGCCGCACCTCCGCATCCCCTAGACACCATTTACTACACACAAATGAATAAATAATGAATAAAAATATTGTTTTTTTTCTCTGGTTTTGAAAACTCTTAGCAAACGACTTAAAATGCTTCCAAGATCGACTTGTCGACCGCGATCGACGGGTTGGTGACTCCTGTAACGTTACTGTTTTACGGTCAATAGTACTAATCAGCTGATTGTCAAAGCCATAACACAGCGAGGTAGAAGAACTAAGTTACATGAAACAATCCAACTACATATTTTACACCACTGACAAGGGAAAAGTCACTACTCACGGTGTCTATGGCTAGCTTCTAGCTTTCTGTGGCTTCTCTTTCAAGGAATGAACGAAACGCGCTCTGTAGCGCTGTTTGTTCGCTGTCGGCTACAGTAGAAACATGACGTCACAATATGTCGACCTTCATAGAAGGGGGTGCCCGCGGTTATGTAGATTTAAATGTCTCATTCTAAGGTAATAAAAACATAACGGTTCATTGAGTAATGTCTTTATACACCACTGAACACATAGTTATGGATCTTATATTGCATTTCTGTCAATAGATCCTTAGAAATATTACACATTGCACCTTTAAGTAATTTTATTAAATCTGGGGAAAATACGCCATCTCTCGTCTCACGTGCATCTTTTCCACGTGCATTGTTTTTCTCTCTCTGGGCAACAACATCTCAACTTTGCATTACAACGTGCTAAAGATGTCCCTATCCGATCTACGTCATCGGTATCGTGCCGATACTGGCCCAGAACGCTAGATCGGAGATCGGAGGGGAGAAAAAAATATGATCTGATACCTATCCAATACAAACCATGGGAAAATCTAGCTTAAACCATCGCCTAAATGCTTGAATATTAGCATTTCCCTTGCTGCGACATCCAGTTAAGCAGCGCAGCCTGTCATGTGATAACAGTAGATCCAGGGTTGCCAGATTGGGCGGTTTTGCAATCTATTTTGCGGGAAAAAATGGGTTTGGGCGGGTGGATAAAAATGTGTCTGTTTTGGATCAGTTCGGACGGTTTTTGAAGCCGAAACACCGGCACTTCAGATCCTTCTTTCGGTGACCCTTTGTTCAGCAGGCAGTAGTCTCACTCTCACACACACACACACACTACATCTCTGGCTGACGTGCCCCCTAAACTCACAACAGACACTCCCTCCCACTACCTTCGGTATACTTTTGCATCCATTCCTTTTTCCTTTTTTAACTCGTAGCCTAATTGAAAAACGAAAAACATGCTTTCTTCTTTATTCATTTTTAGACTGGTGAAACCATATTCACATAAAAACTTATTTTCCTTATATACAATGCTTTGATAATAAAAAAAAACAATAATTGAAAAAAAAATTGAAAATCAAATAATTGACATACAACTTCTTCCGTTTTACGAAATTTGATTTGCGTTGACCCGGAACATTTAGATAATATCCTACTGAGCCCGGGAAGTCACCTGTGAAACCCCACGGTTTTGCAATCAGTCTTTTCAGTTTTTAAACCGTAGGCTGTAAACTGTAGCTACTCACGGATTTGTCTGTGCCAGCTGATTCAACCAGGCCAGCTGTTTAGGTGTGGGATGCACGGGATACCATTGTGTTAAAACTTTATTTTTCAAAATGGATAATTTCAATAAGTCAATTTTTTGGGAGGAAAAAGCTCAGTATAATATAATAAGCAAAAAAAGACTTCACATATAAAAAATAAATATAGCCTAAACCAAAAACATTTAAAAAACTGTAAAATGTTAGGTTATATAAAAAAACAATCAATTATTTTATGATAAACATATTACTGTCTTAAGTGAACTCATTTATAGTTATAAACGCAAATAATAATTGTCATTATTAGCCTACATTTAGGCTAGAAGACGCTTTTATCCAAAAAAGGAACAAAGCAATTCGTCAAATGTCAGTCATAATACAGGTTAGACAATAATAATACAGGGCTAAGATTATTAGTATTAGTTCAAGAATAAAATAAAAATATCGGATTGGTATCGGCAAATAGCCAAAGCTGCGGCATCGGTATCGGAAGTGAAGTGAAAAAGTGGTATCGGGACATCCCTACAACGTGCATGCAAAATTAAATCAACATGCCTGTCTTGGTGAGTATCCTCATAAATACAGTCAGTTATGTGCTGTAAACAATTAAGAAAGAAAACCGGATGCGTATCATTGTCTGTGCATTTATCTTAAAATGATAGCAGCCTAATATACCAACAACTGTTTGGTACCACCAATGTTAAAAAAACAACAAAAGAGAAAGACAAAATCACTTTTATAACTTTAAAACAGATATGTTAATGTTAAACATCATCTAGGTAAGTTGAAAAGACAATTATTATTCTGGGTGTGATCAGTGAGTCTAATACGAAAGGTATCCGACATTAACATACATTGCTGTTCGTCCTGTAGTTATGAAATAGTATAGCCCAAATATAATTCTACCGAAAATGCAGCTGTTTTCGTACTTCGTATGCAAATAAGGTGAATACATTGTGTGCATTTTAAAAATAGTAATGTTTACATTTCATGATCAACTCATTAGCCGACACATGGACTCAAATTAGCAAACACGTACAGTGTCTACTTAACCGCAACGTCTGCTAGTGTTCTACTGCTGTTGATACTTGCCAACATTGCAATCTGATTGATATACATGTTGCAGCTGTAAAAATACTAGGAATTGCTGTAGTTCTGTTAGATGTGTGAATACAAATAAAAGCCTTTCACTTTAAAAGGGTTATATAATGGTACATGCACTTTTACAAGTTGATTGTATTGAAATGTGTGTTGGCAGTGCCTGAACACAACCATCATATAATGATAAAAATCCATCCAGTGTTTTTGTTTTAATCTCCTTATATGTTTTCCCCTGTCTCAAATCGAACCGTTCGACCGTGTGACGTCACACGGTCGGACGCCCCTCCCACGATTGTTGATTGACAGCAGCGTTTCAACACAGACCCGCCCTGAGCGAGCTGTCATCATAGTCCGTCATTGTTGATACACTGGAGCAGAATGGCGTCTAAGCGATTGTGGTGTTCTGTTCTTGGGTGTAATAACGAACACAGTCCTTTTGATGTTCCTAAATCGGAACCGCTGAAGACGCAGTGGCTGAGTTTTGTTTTCGAAGGGAATATTCCCCACGATCAACGTCAATGCGTTCATATTTACGCGAATCATTTCTCAGCAGACTGCTTTATAAATGAGGGTCAGTATAAAGCTGGTTTTGCTAAGAAGCTGCTCCTGAAAAAAGAATCGGTAGTAATTATTTATGTTCCCTCTGCACCCCCAGAAGAAGTATGTGTAAAGTTTTATTAACCTTTATATTAATCTTTGCAAATCGCGAAAAAGTTTTTCATGACCATTAGTTGTAAAGTCAATCTGTCAATGAACTAACATATACATCAGTAAACAAATAGCGTTCGTATCTCACTACTCTACCCTGCCAGTACATACAAAAATAGATCAAAGTGACATTACGTTAACCCTCTGAGGTCTGAGGTGTTTTTGGGGTCCTTGAGATGTTTTGACATGCCCTGACATTTGTGCTTTTTTCAGTTGCTTAGAAACATATTAATGGCACTGGTGTAATTACACTCTATTTAGCACAAACAGGGCTACCATAATATGTTAGCAACATGTTTGTACATGTTTGTATTTTTGAGAGAATATTGTTTATGCATGGTTATTGAAAAAACAAAAAAATAAAGTTTCTGAAATAAGGCCACAAAACACACACTAAATATGTGTCCACAAGAGTTTTGACTAATGGATCTTGTCGCCTAGAGTTTAGGCTTCAAAATGATCTGAAAATCATCCTGTCTAATCATTCACATAAAACAATAGATTGTTTTAAATTGTGAAAAAAAAATTTTTGTTTGCAAAGGCAATATGCGGATGGGCGTGAACGGCCCAACCCCTATCATGAATAATTAAGTGGTTCTCACCTGAGCAGACAATGACCCTGCATAATAATGAGCCTTTCATTCAGGGGTGTCACACAAGAAAGAATGCAAGGACAATAAATACATAAATAAATAAATAAATAAATAAATATATATATATATATATATATATATATATATATATATATATATATATATATATATATATATATATATATATATATATACAAACAATCAAAATATAAATGAAAGCCAAAAGCACATTTTTAGTCATACCTGGAAACAAATCCTGGTCAAATAGGTTGTATGGGCAATTCTGCAGAATTGGTTCAAAGTTTGAGTTGGAAACATCTTGAAAATAAAATTGTCTTTTTCCATAAATGTCTTATAAAGTATTATTTTTTAAAGTAGGCAATAGATTTTATCATACATATTTCAAAGTTAAGGATTCATTATTTTGATTATATTCATTATCTTGCATTGGAACAAACACTATAACAGTTCAGGGTTCCTGCACACTTTTTAAAGTCAAATTTAAGGCTTTTTAAGACCTTTTTAAGACCTGAAGAAATCAAAATTAATACCGTACATTAGGGGTGTGCAATATTGACAAAAATATATATATCGATATTTTAAACGTTTTGTTGATAATAATTAGATGATATTTTACTGATTGTGTTTTTGTGCTGGTGCATTGGGTGGTTTAGGCCTGTTGTTGACAGCAGACTCACGAAGATATTCATATTTTTCATATTCTATGCAGTGGTCAGTTCACAGTAGTGACAGAAATGATTAATTAATGCGCAATATTTGCCACCTTAAATTGATTTCCAGGGGCATTTTCACCTATATGTGGACATTTTTTCTAAACTTATTTAGAGTTATGCATCACCTTTTATGTCAAATAGCCTAGTAACATTCAAATTATTCAAATTAAATTGTACAGTAATTATACTTATTTATACAATAATACTTAATTACACAATTATTATACAGTACCACCGTTACCAGTCAAATTAAATCATTCAATCAAAATCCATCTTTGCAGTGCAGAGGTCACACAGAAGCGGCATCAGAAGTGGCATTAATATTTACACTCCATTTACAATAGCATAAATAAAGCTATGAGAGTTTTTTTTAAATCAATATTCAATATTTAAATATGATTTCTAATTTAAACGTTTTAATTAAAGGGTACTTTAAATATGAAACTAAAACCGCCAGTAGGCGGCGGCAAATCACTGTCCTAACTGTCTATGGAGTTAAGGGATTCATTCATTCAACCGATTTGTTCAAACGGCTGATTCATTCGGGAAAGAAACAAGTGATTGTTCATTGAATCGTTAAAATGACTCGTTCAAAACGTGGAGTTCAGTCAAGAAATCATCGCTGTCTGTTGCATTGAGACTCTGCTACGGTTTCATTTTGAAATTCTAGTCGGCGAAATAAAGGGAAAACAAACAATATTGACAATATGGTGTCTAAAAAGTAACTCATGTTAATTTATTTTTAATTTAACTATTGTATAACATAAATATATCACACTTGTGCACGGGAAAACGGCACTCTTACTGATGTGATATTCTAATATAAGAACAGAATATGATATAAATATAAGACAAAAACTAATTTGGGGACATAGGCCTAGAACTGCACTGACACATCACGCAGTGAAAGCACGAGAGACAAATGCGATGTCAGCTCACAGTGCCTCATACATCGTTAAAACAATGATTACAATATCATTATAGACAATACACATCGCACACCCCTAAGGACATAAAGAATGAACTTACGACTGAACTGACATTGCCAACTTTCTTCTTCTCTCCTCTCTCGCGTGCAGGAGAGACAGACGTTATTCTGCCGCGAATGTGATGCGAATTGTCACGTGAACAAGCAAATCCACAAAGATAGAATAATAAAAAATAATACTACGCTATTTAGATAGTTTTAATTTGGAAGACGTTTAGATATGTCTAAGTCAAAGTGTCATCTAAAATTTAAGACCTTTCACAAGTAAAAATAAGACTTTTTAAGACTTTTTATGGCCTTATATTTTAAAAATCTAATTTAAGACTTTTTAAGGATCCGCGGGAACCCTGCAGTTGATTAGTTTATTTGTGACAAAACATCCTATATATTTTACAAATGAGCAGAAACTGTCTAATTAAAGCTTATTTGATGTCTATTTTATAGTAAAACCTTTATAATCTATCCAAAATTAGTCAACGAAATGTTGTCATTACAGACACTAGTATATCGCGATTAGAAGAAATCTCAGTGGGCTATAGCAATATAGTTTGTATGTATACATGTAAAAATAACGTTTACTAAAGTACAGTAGGTAGTCAACCAGAATGCCTATTACCGCCGCGCCAAATCCACCGCCGTAAAAATAAACCAGTTGCATTTCAAAGTAGTTCGCGAAATGACCGCCAGGTGGCGCAAAGGGACATTTAGCAAAACGTAAGTGGGGCAATTAACAGTAAGGATGAAATACTACAAGTTATGGTCATTTCCAAATAAGCCTACAACAAACATTTATTTTTAAAAAATATTTTTAAATATGCAACATGCACGTTTTAACAAACAATACAATCTGAACCAGCGCTTCTGCTCCTGTATTGAGACATGCAGCACGTTTCAATTACAATCCTGGTTCCAGTGGCCTTAATACATTCACGGCTTTTTAAAATGTCACAAAGCGTTTTGAGATGGTTTTGAATGAAATATTGAAGTTTATAATTAGGATATTTTGGCACACCACGCCGAGTGGCGCTATGCATTATTCTAAAATCTGGCTTTATTCTGGCATGTTGAATTAGAGTTTGACAAACGCAGCGGCGCGTTCATTTGAATTTATTTTTCTCATAACAGCTAAGAACTTAATAGGCTAAAGCCTACTCCGTAATTGTTGGTCATACAGATAAGATATCATCTTTTAAAACTGTAAAAGGTCTACTTTTATTCATGCAGTAGGCTATAGGCCTACACTCACAGGCTAACGACAAAACGTTTTCTCGCTCATGTGAGAAAGTTTGGGAAATTCTCAGTGAGTAAATTCATAGCCGAGCGGTAGAACTTACGGTTCGACCATCAAGATGATAGGGGTTTGAATCCCGATCAAACATGGTCTACTGTAAATTTTATATTCATTAATGCAGAGAGATTTGTCTAGCTCTAAAACTCTGTTACACCATACAGTTTTTTGCTTATATTTATCAAATAAAATTACCATGCATTTCCATTTTACACCAAGGAACAAATCCAACAGAACGACTTTGCATCTGTATAATAATAGGCTACCAATCGTAATTTCAAAAGCAGTTCTGTTAAAAAAAATAATTTTATATATAGGCTATATATATATATATATATATGCCTATATATATATGCCTATATATATATATATATATATATATATATATATTTTTTTTTTTTTTTTTTTGATTCCCTACAACCTATCCATCCATCCATCCATCTTCTTCCGCTTCATCCGGGGCCGGGTCGCGGGGGCAGCAGTCTAAGCAGAGATGCCCAGACTTCCCTCTCCCTAGACACTTCCTCCAGCTCTTCTGGGGGGACACTGAGGCGTTCCCAGGCCAGCCGGGAGACATAGTCTCTCCAGCGTGACCTAGGTCTTCCCCGGGGCCTCCGCCCAGTGGGACGTGCCCGGAACACCTCCCCAGGGAGGCGTCCAGGAGGCATCCTGAACAGATGCCCGAGCCACCTCAGCTGACCCCTCTCGATGTGGAGGAGCAGCGGCTCTACTCTGAGCTCCTCCCGAGTGACTGAGCTTCTCACCCTATCTCTAAGGGATCGCCCAGCCACCCTGCGGAGAAAGCTCATTTCGGCCGCCTGTATCCGGGATCTTGTCCTTTCGGTCATGACCCAAAGCTCATGACCATAGGTGAGAGTAGGAACGTAGATTGACCGGTAAATCGAGAGCTTTGCCTTACGGCTCAGCTCCTTCTTCACCACAACAGACCGGTACATCGAACGCATTGCTGCAGAAGCTGCACCGATCCGTCTGTCAAATCGAAATCGCGTGGTCCCCAAACCTGACACCCTCCGGCCCCTGGCTGCGCCTAGAAATTCTGTCCATAAAAATTATGAACAGAACTGGCGACAAAGGGCAGCCCTGCCGGAGTCCAACATGCACTGGGAAGAAGTCTGACTTATTACCGGCAATGCGAACCAAGCTCCTGCTTCGGTCATACAGGGACCGGACAGCCCTTAGCAAAGGACCCCGGACCCCATATTCCCGGAGCACCCTCCACAGGCCGCCTCGGGGGACACAGTCGAATGCCTTCTCCAAATCCACAAAACACATGTGGACTGGTTGGGCAAACTCCCATGAACCCTCCAGCACCCTGTAGAGAGTATAGAGCTGGTCCAGTGTTCCACGGCCCGGACGAAAACCACACTGTTCCTCCTGAATCCGAGGTTCCACTATCGGCCGTATTCTCCTCTCCAGTACCCTGGCATAGACTTTCCCAGGGAGGCGGAGAAGTGTGATCCCCCTGTAGTTGGAACACACCCTCCGGTCCCCCTTCTTAAAAAGGGGAACCACCACCCCGGTCTGCCATCCCAGTGGCACTGTCCCTACAACCTAGAGTTTTTTTAAAAAAAAATGGTTTTAAGTAAAGTGTGATTTGCTAGGGGGGACGGGGATTTCCTTCTGGTCTAAACATCCCTGCTTCTGCTGAATTATTTTAATCCCCACACCCCTCCCTCCACAGTAGCTAATCAATGCTAGGCTACTTCACCAATAGACCATATTAAATATATAAAATAGAGATATGCAACAGGCACGTTTAAACGACAAACAATAAAATCAAAACCAGCGTTTCAGTTGTCCATTAGTTTCAGTGGCCTTAATGCATGCACGGTTTTTCAAATTTCACAAAGCGTTTTGAGATTATTTTGAATGAAATATTGAAGTTTATAAGTGTTTTGGCACACCACGCCGAGTGGCCCTATGCATTTTTCTAAAGTCGGGTTTTATTCTGGCAATTTATTTTTCTCATTACAGCTAAAATAACTTAATAGGCGACTCCGTAATTTTTTGGTCATACAGATAAGAGTAGAGTAGCTTACATCGTTCAAAACTGTAAACTTGTATTCATATTATTAGGCTAACGACAACAGTTTATCTGTCGTCTCTGTCTCCAGGAACTGCGCGTCACAAAAATGAACCAAAAGCCGATTCAGCTCAGTCACGATAAGAAATCGGCTATGTCTAAAGTCTTTAAATGTCTAAATATTTAGGCTAATAAATGTTATCTGATAATCCATATGAAAACCAGAGGTAGAGGATCTATACTCAATGTAAGCGCTTCCCAATGAGAAAATTACAAGACAAGGGTGAAAATCTCGCTCCATTTTGTAGGCTAAATTGCCCTGAATTAAAATGTAAAAACAGATCAAATAATTTATTTGTCGAAATGTTGCGATACGGTTTCATTTAAGTTCATAATCATTCTATAAATGTTATTTAATTTAGCAGCATTACCACGAAGCACCGTGGTTCGATATTTATTTGAATAATAGCTACAAAAAAAAAAACTTAATTAATTGCATGCCTGGTTAAGGATCCAAAGATCCCTGTAGAATAATATTGAGTTTTTTGTTCATGACAACACATTAACATGCGTTTTTTCAGATTATATTTAGTTTTGCTTGGAAAAGGCTGGCCCAAACCAGTTTTATTTCATCAATTATTGAAATAATGAAATATTTAGTAATAAACTTTTATGACAGAAATATCACTAGTCTACATGCAACTTAAATCATTTAATTCCTTCATTATCAACACTGTCTAGAATAGCGATTTAAGTGTGAATTGCGACTTCTCTTTGTGTTAAGTCAGCCTCAGACTCCGATAGCCTTTGGGGGGTTGGAGGGACAGTTGCTGGACAAAGGTGTTAATGTTCCTCTTTCATATGGAGAGTGTCGGATAGATGAGCAGGCAAAATTATTGTAAGGATAAATCTGTGTCCAAATGTAGGCCCCATATCTTATTAAATTATAAATATTGTAGTTTATTTATTGTAGCCTATTTAAAGTTTTTTTTTCACACAAAATTTCAATTGAAGTTATTGTAAGGTGAATTCAACAAGGCATGCTGTGTCTTTGAAGCAACAATTAAAGGCTAAATATTTTTTTCGTGATTTGTATGGCTGACACGCAGCGACGTATACAGTATTATCAGCTGTATGATGTGTTTTTACATGTTTTTAAATGTTTAATTTCGAGAGAGACCCGGCGGGTGCAGCGAGGGAGACTAAATAAACTTGCTAAAAAGAGATCCAGCGCGAGAGAGGCAAAGAAAAACGCATGTTTTTAATTTAATTAGGCTATGTTGCTTTGGACAATTTTCGTTTTGTACTGTTTTAATTGTTTAATATAGCTGTAATTTCTTTGGGAATACAAATTTAAAATGTCCCAAGATTAGCCTAGTGTTTCTTATTTTGCATCGCAAAAGAAATAAACTCTAAACTCGATGCAATCCTGTTTAAAAAAAAAAAAAAACTGTCCCGACACTTTATTTAAACCTTGAAATGTTCGAACTTGGTTTCAAACTTAAGTAATTTAAGTGTTCTTTTACATTACACAATAATTTAGCAGACTAAAGACGAGCTTCTTCAGTTTCATTTTCTGATGCAATCGGCTGACAATCTTCCTTCATCAGTTTGTGTCCTTTGTGCAGCGGCTGCGGTTCTACGGGAATGTAGCAAATGTATGTTGTAATGATAATTAAACAAAACTCTTGACTTTAAATAAGTAAACAGTTATAAACAGTTACCTATTTAAGCATCAAGGTGGTAAAATATAAACGCTGTCGGCCAACATCGGTTAAAAACATGTATGCTACACTGAGATTCGATCTCGGGTCGATTGAAGATCATTGAATATCGAGTTGTTGCGTTAACCACTGAGCTACCGTCTGTATGCTGTTCTAAAGCCTCATTGATGTAGCCTAAATGTTTTTTATTGCAATGTTTTATGTTGAATTGTTTTCATTATTTATTCAATTTAATTTTAGTAGCCTAATTTCAGCATTGTGATTATTAATTATTTTAACTACGTTTCACTTGAATTCATATGCTACCAGCTTTCAATCGCTCTGAATGCGCGGCAGCAGATTACGCAATAGAGAGAATAAACGAACACTTTTCAGAGTCTATGATTGTAGCGCCTCTTAGCGGTAAAAGGCAGCAAATACACCACACATTTTACCGCCACGGTGGAACGGCTGATGTGGGCGTTGTCATGGCTTGCCTCAACATTTGCGTTTGAATAGCGCGCGTCCTCCGTGGGCGTGTCAGATTAACGCGTAATGAAGTGTAATGAGCTGGGGAAAAAAATACTGAAATCACTCTCTTTTCATACAGATTACATAAACAGAGAATATTTGTTTTTTATATAAATTACTTCATTGAAAAGAAGAGAATTCAAGCTTCATAAAGAAAAATATCTCGTGCCTGTATGACAAGTATTTGCGGAGTTATAGTTAATCTTAGGACGCGTTTCAGAATGGACTTCACCGACAGAGAGAAGGCAGAACTTGCATCATGTTTATTTTTCTTTATTTGTCGAAAAGCACAACACTTTGTTTTTATTGTGAGTATACAGAAAAATAATAGACACTTAACATTATCGATTGATGTATACCACTTATATTTAAGATCAAAATCAACAGAGTATTTTGAGTCTCTTTTGCACTGATAAGAAAAAAAGCGAGACAATCGCGCCGGCGCGATAGCCGACCTCAGAGGGTTAACCAACCACTCAGAAACGTCCTGTTCGAGCCTTAATTGTCGAACCTCTTTGCGGCCGTCATCTTGTTCCGAGTGCGACTCCGGTTCAAATTGATACGGTTGCACAGATGTGTCCTTGGAGACTCCCGCTGCCATTCTATCTGCAAAATATACCCTCAACTGTTGTCAAGGCAACACTCCACGTGCGTTGTATCAAAACGCCAGCAGAACAGAGGGGCGGAGTGAGCGAGGCTCATTATCATTTAAAGGCATCTGGACTGAAACGGCGTGCTGAAAACAGAGCTGTTTTTGACCAGGTAAAATTAGTGTTTTCATAAAATACTAATGAGAATTTTTAATAAAAGTATATTACAAAGTTTTCATTTAGAGCCTAAACATTCATATTAAGTTGTACAAAAATGCCATTATATGACCCCTTTAAAAGAGTTCAGAAAAGCTTTTCTCTGTATCCTTACATTGCCTGCTTGCTGCTGCATAAATGTAAAATGCATATTCTCTAGCTGTAATGCTAGTAATTTAAAAGCATTAAATCAGGACTGTTGACATGACACATGATTAAAACCTCATGAAATGGTTAGTTCATAAGGAATTGATTAAGCAGACTACACAAAACATAGTGATAGCATAGAAACCAAGCGTGCCGCACAAGTGCTGAAAAGTGAAGCCAAAGCGTCTCGATCACCCCCCGGTGGCTGGTCCCAGTATAGGTCATAAAGCCCGCCTCCCCATGAAGTCAAACTAAACAATCAAATTACCCTTCAAATAATTTTTTTTCAAAGATGTTTTCTGTAATTTTAGGTCGTTTTTAATTGCACTGATTTAAGTTTAAAGATACAATATGTAATTTTTTTCACCGCTGGGGGTCGCTAACCGCTTACAATAACAAAGGCGTAGGTTGATAATGCAAAATTCCAGTTGAATTATGGAACTTGTCAACAAGCTTATGGATCTAATAATGCTTATGGATGAGTGAATACATTGATGTTTTTAACATGACTGTGGTATGAAATAGGGCGCGATTGCTAATGAGAGACAGCTAATGATATCAGCGCCACACGCGAGTCCAGCGGATATAAAGGAATAAGGACATTTAATTCTACCGAACTACCCGCAAGTGCTGAATTACTCACACAGGTCAGTTTATTTGACGAATGAAGCTTGTGAGGTAACGCAGCGCTGTTCCCTTTCAGTCGCTCACGTTCGACGTAGTCGACTGATTGGGATCACGCTTAGAGAGCCTGTCATCTTCGAGTACTATTAAAACGTGCCAATGGAATTGGCGTGCGTAACTTGCATCACACACTCCGCCCCCGTTCGCGGGTATAAATACGGAAGTGGATGCACGCACTAGTTGTCTTTCGTTGAGGAGCCGATCGTCTTTGATGTCTCTGAAGAGTTCTGTTGTTCAACGAGCGAGTGTGTCGGTGTTCTTTTGGAAGACTCTCCCGGTGCTGGTGGTTCTACAGAGCGAGTGCAGCGGTGATCGTAAGCTTTGAGCTCTCAACTGCTGTTTTAACAGCAAGCTAATTTTTGTGTTTGTGTGTGTTGACGGCTGGTTGAGGGTGGAAAAGTGAGTGCTTCACTGTTTTCAGTTAGCTGAATTCAGTGTTGCCGCCGTCATTCCCTGTGTGCTCCAGCACTGATGACGGGTCCCATTTCTGAAAGAGCAACACGGGTGAGTTTTGTGTCTTTTTCAAGATTCCATTCCATCTGTGCATTTCTGGGTGCAGTAGGGCTCTGTCCCCTTCTGACGGTCACAAGAGTTGTATCACGTGTTTGGGCTTAGAGCACGCTGAAGCAGCTCTTGTGGATTAGTCATGTTCTCACTGTGGGAATATGACCGTCTTGGTGCTAAGGTCGAGACCCGCCCTTTGTTCGCGAAGGTGGAGTCCCTATCTCCAGACCCCGCTCTACTGTCTCTTCTGGGTTGCCTTCCCAGAAAAGTCCTGGAGTGCCATCTGGGCTGGGTGACCTGAGGATTACGGTAAAGGGTAATCTGCTCGGCAAAGCCCTGTGGATCCCTCACTCCTCTTTTGCACCGCAGCTGGTGGAGCTCCCCGATGAGACTGCTGGTCCCTCTGTGGTGGACGGACCAGCCATCTCGTTCGGGGCCCCTCCAAAGGACAGGATGTCCATCGCAGCATCGGAGAGGGAGCTGGGCTCTGGAGATGATGACTCCCTCTGGGAGACCAGCGTTGCCCGAGCCGGATCCAGAGATGGCAGCTATGCTCAAGAAGGCGACCGAGTGAAGTTTTTGTTTTTGTGTGTGTGTTGTTCCGCCGTTGGTTTCCCATAAAAGCGGAGCCAGCGGCATCCACATTTTCAAAGAAAGAGCAATTTCTCCCTTCCTGGGCCCCAAGAGGGCTAGTTGGCGGTGTGTGACCCTGCAAAGCCTTGCACCCTTCAGCTCCCTCTGGTTCGCCAGCCGGCACCTGGGTGCGGTTTGATGACCTGGTCATCCGCCTTCTCAGGCATCCCCTGCCGCTCAGTGGAGTCAGGTGAGTGCTGCACCGCACACTCAGACCCTGCTTCAGGCTGCCTCCGGGCCTCTCGAGTTGGGTCCCTGTTCTCCACCTCACTGCCCCACCTCGGGTATGTCTGTGGTCTCTCTGGCCCCTGGTATGGTGTGTGTAAGCCTGAAGGGCTTCCTACCGTTCCACTTGGCCCTGAGTTGACCAGCAGACTCGGCTTGCGATTCATTTCGCTTGGCTTCCACCCTGGCTCTGTGATATTCTTCACACGTAAGGTGTTGAGCTAGATGCTCCCAAAATTAGTGATATTTATCACACCTACGTGTTGAGCGCTGCTCCTGTCCTGTGCGCGCACGTTGCAGTCCTACTGGCGAAGGCCGCGATGTAGCCTCTTCCTCAGCCGATATGAAGACCGGTTTCTTTTAATCTGTACTTCATTGTACCCTAGATATGTGGTGGGTCATGGCCATCTTGGACCGGTGTCAATTGAAACGGGCCCTTTTTTTGAAAGCCTCCGTTCAACTACTAACACAGAGATGCATTTTCAAATGCTCCGTCCCCCAGGTTGGCCTGCAGCGTCCGACAGACCTTCCGCTCCACAGACCATTCTGTGTTCTTGCATTCGAAAGTACGAAGTATCAGTACAAGTCCTACCCTTCGAGTGCTCCATAGCCAGTTGGGTCTTCAGGTCAACTGGGAGAGGGTAATCTTGCCCACGGGCTGAGTATCTCTTTTTCAGTTCAGGAGATGGACTCGGTCCAACATGAAGAGTGTGTTCGGCTGGTGCTAGAAGTGAGAAAGGGTCCCACTGAAAGAATTTCAGAGGCTCCTGAGGCATATGACAGACGCAGCCGCTTGGCTTCCTCCATATAAAGACCGCTTCAGCACTAGTTTTATGATCGAGTCCTGAGGTGACCGTGGCAGAGCGGCACGCCCTGTGTGAATAAAAAAAATCACCCCGGTCTGCCGCCAAACCCTCAGCCCGTGTTCAGACCTTCAGGTCCACTAACACCGATTGAGGGGCCATGTACAAAGGGCATGCTTTAACGGAGGCCTGGGTGACCTCCGACTTGCATTGGTATTCGTTACCTCGAGTTGGCAGTTCACCTCGCTTTGAGCCACCACTGCTCAGCGAGCTGGTACTGGTCTGAAAAGACAACATTGGGACCGTTGCGCTAAGCTTCCCTCGCATGTCACCCCTCGCATATCACACCTCGCCCGTCACCTCCTCGGAGTCAGAAGCTTCTGAGGTCGCTTCATTCCACTATAAAATTCTTCCGGCCTGCTCAATCGTGCCGCCAACGAGCCTCACGACAGCTATGGTCAGGGAGAGTGGAAACTCCATCCCCTGGCGGTCCAGCTGAGCAGGGACCACTTCGGGGCCGCACAGTTACATCTGTTGCCTCTCCGGACTCGTCCCTCTGCCAGTTGTGATTCTGTCTGAGCAGACATTCCTTGGAGAGACACTGGCTCTCAGCTAGCCCCGGGGCCCCGCAGAAAGGAGTTCCCCAGTGAGCCTTCTAAGAAAGCGGCTATGCGATAATTATCGCCTGGCGCTGCACAAGTTCAGTGATTTTCATCACACTCAGGTGTTGAGCAGAAATGATCCTGAAGTTCAGTGAATTATCACACTTAGGTGTTGAGCAGAGATGCTCCTGAAGCTCAGGGATCTTCACATCTAGTGTTGAGCAGTGCTCCTGTCTCGAGCATGCATGTCGCTTGCACCTACTGTGCTAAGTCAGGAGTGGAACAGGTCTTGATAGTTGCCCCTTATTGGCCCAACCAGACCTAGTTCCCTCAACAGCCTTCCTGACTTCCCCTGAATACATTTCAGGGACGGGGCATGATGGCACCCACGTTAAAAAAACTGGACGGGGAGGTTCAGGTGGCTACCACAAGAGATATGTGGTTGAGACCATCACTTCTGCAAGCACCCCCTTTAACCCTCTGGGGACCAGAAACGCGTCGGCGCGTTTTGCTCTTTTTTTTTTCACATAGCAGAAAAATAGACTTAAAGTACTACCATCATTTCTGTTCATATAGAGTTAAGAAATATGAGAAAATAATCTGTTAAATGTCTACTTTTTTATGTGCCCACATACAATCGAAATAAAATATTGTGCTTTTGTAAAATAAAGAATATAAACAGGGTGTGCGTTCTGCCTCTCAGTCACCGTGAACTTTTTTCCTGGAGCACGTCTCTAATCTTCAACAAAACTCAGCAAATACTATTCACCCAGCCATAAGCAATATATCTTTTAAATCATTTGAGTTTGTCCTTTTAAATGATCCGATTCAAAACTAAAATAAATATTCTGCGTTTATGTCATCTATATAAAAAGAGAGACGTGTCAGCCATTCTAATGATCTTTCTCTCAGCTCATTATCTCTGGTAATGTGACACGCCCACGGAGAGCGTGCGCTATTCAAACATGTGAAGCACCACATTGAGACGCGTTAACGCCCATAAACTCTGAAAACACACTATATTTTTTAGTCAGATTAATCTACTGTCATCTTGAGCGGCTATGAGGAATAATCCTGGGACATTTACCTACCCCAGAACAAGTGCTGGTTTATTTTCACCACGAGGAGGAGCAACAGATTCAGCTGAGAAGTGTGTAAGTGTTTTATGCTTGTGCTTTGTTCTAATCGCGATATAGAATAACGTTAGTGTCTGTAAACGGAAAAATAGCATACTGTTTAAATGTGAATCATGTTTATGTGTGTGTGTCTGTGTGTGTGTGTGAATGAATGAATGAATGAACGCACAGATACGCACTGTTATAGACGAAATAAAATACATTTTGTTGACTAGTTTTGGATAGAGTATAAAGTTTTTACTCTAAAATAGACATCAAATAAGCTTTTGTTAGGAGTTTCTGCTCATATGTTAAATATATAGTATGTTTTGTCAATAAACTAATCAACTAATGCCGGGCGTACACCAAAGGATTTTCACAGTCCCAGACTAAAGACCGGCCGTTTTTAGGAATCTTACTGGAGTTTCGGCGCGCTCCCGTCGTCTCGATCTTTAAATGTGAGGTGATAATCTGCAGTCGGCGACCCGATTTATGCCAGTCTTTCTCTAGTCTTTCAAATCAAACATGTTTGATATTATCGCAAGTCCTAGCGTAGTCCGTAGTCATAGTGACGTAAAACAATCAACAACCAATAAAATCGTTCTCAGAAAAACGGAAACAGGAAACAGGGAGCCATCAGTCACAACCATAGAGGTCACAACAAAGAAACATGTCGACGGATGTGGAAACACAACGAGCGTCAAGTAGGCGAAAATGGACCGTGGATAAAGAGGAGCGCCTTGTCGAGCTTGTCATCCCATTAAATAGTCAACTCTTTATTAAGAAATGTTCACATAATAATGTCTAATTTGATTTTTTTTTCATTCCTGGAAAAGAAAGTGATTTATTGTAATTAAACAATATAAATTAACATTTTTTTACTCATCAAACTAAAAATATGCATAAAAATGCCTATTTTAATGGAGGAAAAAATTAGGACCCCTAATTACTATACCCCCCTTTGTTGAAAATAATTCAGTGAGGTAAAATGGTGGAATGGCTGATGTCAAAGTCCTTTGATATCTTTTTAAATGATTTTCCACACTCATAAGCAGTGTGGGGGAAACATATGGGAGGTGTCCTAATTTATTCTTCCTCAAAAATTGCATTCTTTTAAAATGACATTTCACAGAGAGTCTTAAAAATGCCTTCCTTATTTTTAAATAGTTTAATCACTGGGTCCTTCAGTGTTGTTAAAATTGTTATTACATGTCCGTATGTTGAAAAATAGACAGGCTTTCATGGTGTCCTATTTTTTTTTCACATGACTGTATGGTTGCCTTTATATAATTTAATAATAATGATAATTTATTATTATTTAATGATGATAATCACATAATTCGGACAGTGACTCCCACCCCCTGCAGAACACCATCACTACACTGAGCAGCCATCATGGCACTGTTTATTTATTGTATATATTGTTTACATTATTATTACAATTTTTTTTAACTATCCACTGTGCTTCTGCAACACTGAGAATTTCCCCATTGTGGGACTGTAAGGTCTATCTTATCTTATATACCACCACCACTGTAGGCCTACCTTCAGAAATATTTTGGATCATACAACATAATGTGATACAGTAGCTAACTGTAGCTGCTTCTCCTCCATTTTTTGGGGGGGGGGGGGGGGGGGGGGGGTTATGGAGGGTGCTTGCAGTGGCAAAACTCGCCGCTCGGTTGCTAGGATAGTTGCTACAATGTTTTACATGATTGCATACGAGCCAACAACAATGTCTTAACGATGTTGTGGAGCTGCAATATGGCTTCTATATGTTGCAATATGGTTGCTAGGTAGCTTTAAACGGTTGCTAGGGTGTGGTTACACAGTTACATGTTGTTCTGGATGAACACTATACTGTATATATAATTATCATAGGATTGGCAAAGGAGAAAAAAGGCAGTAAAGTATAAATGAACCATGATAAGCAATAGATTTGTTACTGTATTTATTATTCTTTGTTAATAAAAATACAGCTGTTCATTGTTTGTTCATATTACTTCACAGTAGCATTAGGCTAACTAATGTTAACAAATATAACTTTTAATTGTAATAAGGCTACTAGTAAATAGTGAAATTAACATTACCAAAGATTAATAAATGCTATTTATTTATAAAGATTAAGAAGTGCAGTTTATGAATAGTTAATATTAACTAGTTTGGTGTTATCGATTTGTTACCCCAGAGGAGGCAGCGCTTGCAGGCTTCTTTGCAGGCTTTCTCTGTCCGTCCACTACATTGCGGTTATGTGCACAGAACACAAGCCTTAGGACCTCAGACCAGCTCTCATCTGTTAAGGAAATCAGCAGAGAGGGAACGCTGTTTCCAAGCGACGTTGGCCCACTGAATGTGGCTGCCTTAATCTTGGTGAAAATCCCGAGATGCACATGTCCACTTAGGTGGTGAGCTTCTCTTAATTGAGTGTGTGCTCCCGCCTAGGCATTGACACAGAGTGCTTTGCTGACAGATATTCTAGAGTTGGGGGCTGGGCGACACCTTAATCGAACCGCTGCTTCCCGTGGGCTCCCTTCACTTGAAGCCAGTTTCACTGTAAGCCCGGTTCGTTGTGTCAGCTTGCAGCGCCATTCCCCTCCTATGGAGTGGATACGTGTGCAATTCTTGCTCCAGTTGAGTTCCCCTTTTTTAGCCGAACCCTGTCGAGTTCCTCCATACCCTTCGGCAACGGACGTGGCATAACGTCAGAAGCCAGGCCTATCACTCGTATGCACTGGTGGAACCTGTGTTAGGCTGGGTCCATATGCTGTGATCCGTTCGGCGATCCCATATGTGTATTCTTCCACGGTACAGCTCCCTGCGGCGAGCCCGTGTCTTCCCTTGGCAGAGCCTTCTCTGCCGTCACTGTCCGGCTGAGTCATCCCCCTGTCTTAGGCTGGAGCCACCCCAGTGACATTCCATATGTTGTAATGCAAGGTCATCCGCTCAGTCCATATGTGTATTCTCCACGTTACCTCCCTTCAGGCAGGATGTGGCTTCCGCAGTGTCCCTTCCTTCCATGTACAGGGAACGCTTTCCCAGTGGTCCTGAAGGAACAGCAGTGACTTCCCTGGCCTAAGCCCTGTCCCCTCCCCGCCCGGGGGGGGGGGGGGATCTGGAGGCTTTTGTCTAGGCACTGGAAGGTGGCAGCACTAGATGGCGTTTCAATCGTGGAATCCCAATCAGTCGACTACGTCGAACGTGAGCGACTGAAAGAGAACGTCTCGGTTACATATGTAACCCTCGTTCCCTGAAGGAGGGAACGGAGACGTAGTCCTGTCGCCACTATTGCTGAACCACCGCTGACTCCAAGTTACGCTCGGCTCCTCAGCGAAAAACAACTAGTGCGTGCATCCACTTCCGTATTTATACCCGCGCGCGGGGACGGAGTGTGTGATGCAAGTCACGCACACCAATTCCATTGGCTCATTTAATAGTACTCGAAGATGACAGGCTCTCTAAGCGTCGACTACGTCGACTACGTCTTCGTTCCCTCCTTCAGGGAACGAGGGTTACATCAGGGTTCCTACAGGTTTCTTCAAGTTAAATTCAAGTCTTTTTAAGACCTTTTTAAGACCATTTATATAAAAAATTAATACCCATTTCACGTCCCTACCAGCAAAGAAAAACAAAATCCTTCAACTTGTGTTTATTTATTTTTCAAATGTGGAATGGGTATAAGATGATAAGCCAAGCAGGTGTGAAAAATAAAAACATTTCAGTAGGCCACAAGAAAGTTTGCCGAACAATGTTAAGTTGTGTTTTAACATTAGCTAGCTACTTATTCTATGCTGGGAATATGGGGAACTGAGAGACCCCTGAACAATAAACATTGAAAATAATAATAATAATCATGGTTGACAAATGAAACTTTTGAGGAAAAATACAACACGGAGAAGTTACATACAGCAGTGTTAATTTTGACAGCAAATTTTTATTTAGTTTTAGTCTCAGTCTTTTGACTAAAAATATGACAAACTAATTTTAGTCATATTTTAGTCATCTGAATTGTTTTAGTTTTAGTCTAGTTTTAGTTGACAAAATACAATAAGATGAGTGATTTTAGTTTTTTTAGATTTTCGAAATCTACTGTAAACTAAATCTACAGTAGATTTAGTCGACTAAAATATAATGGGTTTAGGTAAATTGTAATGTGTTAATTTAGAATTTCTCTAAAATTTCCAAACCCATATACTCCCGGAGAAAACATATATTAACCTATTAATATGAATGATTTTTAAGTTTCAACAAGCAATACAGATAGAGATTTAACTACTGTGACTTAAAAAAAAAATATCTTAAAATTAAATAAAACCACCTTTCCTAAAGTAAAACACAGTCTTCTTTTCAATGAATGATATATGCATTCTTTATAACAACTTACATACATAATTCTTTATTCTTTCAAGCAGACAATTATTTGTATGAATTAAATATAATTAATCCTTATTAAAGCTATTAATAAACAGTAAATGCTTTTCTCTTTTTCTTTTGTTGCTTGATCAAAATTAATGACACAGACCGCATTATGTTTATTGCCACTGTCACTTTAAGACATCAGCTCATGTCCAATGACATGCGGATACGATTGCACTGATGCACACCCGATACAACTGTTTAAGACATGACCGACATAGTTTACATGAATACTCTCCAAACCGGACATTTAGACATAATGTTGTGTGTATTGTCGCAGGAGTGATGAGATAGTTAGCCGATTGGCCTCACTGAACGGTTGGCTGTCGAAGTGGTGTCCGCAGAATAATATAAAATTCATAGACAATTGGAAAAGTTTTTGGGGCAAGCCTGATCTGTTGAAAAGAGATGGTATCCATCCCTCCTGGGCTGGTGCTGCTCTTCTCTTTAGTAATTTGGCTCATAGTCTTAGAGATAAAACATGACAATCTGGGGCTCAGGTCAGGAAGCAGACAGACTGGCTAAACCGACCGTCTTCTAGCGGCCTCACGTCACCAAGGTCAGATAAATCCCATCACATAGAGTCTCTTTCACCTAGATGTCATCATATAGAGACTGTGTCTGTTCCCCGAATTTGGAAAACCAAAAAACGTCAGGTTAAAAATTTAATTGATGTTCAACAAATAAAAAACAGATATAATACAGATGAGCAAATGATAAAGCTTGGGTTGCTGAATATTCGATCCCTTACTTCAAAATCTCTCATAGTTAATGATATGATTTCAGATTATAATCTTGATATGCTGTGTTTGACAGAAACCTGGCTAAAACCAAACGATTACATTATTTTAAATGAGTCAACCCCACAAGATTACAGTTATAAACATGAACCTCATCTGAAAGGCAAAGGGGGAGGTGTTGCTGTAATTTATAGTAATATTTTCAAAACCACTAAGAAATCTAGCTTTAAATATACTTCTTTTGAAGTATTGGTGCTTAATGTAAAAATATATAGTGTAAACGATAAATCACATTTGAGAATTATGCTGGCTACTGTATACAGGCCACCGGGGCACCATAAAGATTTTATCAAAGAATTTGCGGACTTTCTATCAGAATTAGTATTGGCTGCAGATAAAGTACTAATTGTTGGTGATTTTAATATACATGTAGATAATGAAAAAGATGCATTGGGATTGGCATTTAAAGACATTGTAAACTCAATTGGAGTTAGACAACACGTGTCAGGACCTACTCATTGTCGTAATCATACTCTAGATCTAATATTATCACATGGAATAGATGTTGATGCCGTTGAAATTCTGCAGCAGAGCGATGACATCTCAGATCATTATCTAGTCTCATGTAAATTACATTTAGCCAAGGCTGCAAAGCCGACTCCGTGTTATAAATACGTTAGACCTATAACTTCTGCCACTAAAGATTGCTTTATCAATAATCTTCCTAATCAGTTTCATCATCTCAGCATCCCGGATAGCTTAGAAGAACTTGATATTGCAACAGAAACGTTTAACTCTCTCTTTTCCAGCACTTTAGACGCAGTTGCTCCGTTGCGCTTAAAGAAGATTAAAGAAAATAGCCCAACGCCGTGGTACAGCGAGCACACCCGGGCCCTTAGGAGAGCAGCCATAAAAATGGAGCGCAACTGGAAGAAAACTAAACTAGAGGTATTTCGGATTTCGTGGAAAGAGAGCTCGATTGCTTACAGAGAGGCTTTAAAAGCTGCTAGATCTGCTTATTTTTCAAACCTATTAGAAGAAAATAAACATAATCCAAGGTATTTATTTGAAACAGTGGCTAAACTAACGAAAAAGAAAGCTTCAAGCTCAGAAGTGTCCAAGCAACACAGCAGTGATGACTTTATGAACTTCTTCACTTATAAGATTGATAATATCAGGGACAAAATTATAACTATGCAACCGTCTACCACAGTATCGCATCAGGAAGTGCATTGTAGTCTCCCTGAGGAAAAATTTGATTCATTTGTTGCTATAGGAGAGGAAGAATTCTGCAAACTCGTTAATTCATCTAAATCGACAACTTGTATGTTAGATCCTATACCGACTAAGCCACTGAAAGAGATGTTTCCGGATCATATATCCTCTTCTTAATATCATTAATTCATCTTTGTCTCTAGGATACGTACCAAAAACCTTTAAACTGGCTATGATAAAACCGCTTGTTAAAAAACCACAACTTGATACTACAGAATTAGTCAATTACAGGCCGATCTCGAATCTGCCTTTTCTGTCAAAGATATTAGAAAAAGCAGTATCTTCACAACTGTGTTCCTTTCTAGAAAGAAATGATATCTGCGAGGATTTTCAGTCCGGATTTAGACCGTACCATAGTACTGAGACCACTCTCATTAGAGTCACAAATGATTTGCTCTTATCATCCGATCGTGGTTGTATCTCTCTATTAGTGTTACTCGATCTTAGTGCTGCATTTGACACAATTGACCACAACATTCTTTTAAATAGACTAGAAAACTATGTGGGCATTAGTGGAATTGCACTAGCATGGTTTAAATCATACTTAACTGACCGTTATCAGTTTGTAGCAGTAAATGAAGAGATGTCTTATCGATCACAAGTTCAGTATGGCGTACCACAAGGCTCAGTACTAGGACCGCTGCTGTTCACTCTGTACATGCTACCATTAGGAGATATCATTAGGAAACATGGAGTTAGCTTTCACTGTTATCCCGATGATACTCAGCTGTATATTTCTTCAAAACCCAACGAAACTTACCAATTCACAAAATTAACGGAATGCATAGCTGATATAAAAAATTGGATGACTAGTAATTTCCTACTACTAAATTCTGAAAAGACAGAGATTCTAATTATTGGACAAAAAACTTCCACACGTAATAACCCAGAATACTGTGTCTAACACTTGATGGCTGCTCTGTCAAGTCTTCGTCGTCGGTTAGGAACCTGGGTGTGCTCTTTGATACCAACCTTTCTTTTGAAAGCCACGTGTCTAGTATCTGTAAAACTGCATTTTTCCATCTTAAAAATATATCTAAAATACGCCATATGCTCTCATTGGGAAATGCGGAACAATTAGTCCATGCGTTCATGACCTCAAGGCTAGATCATTGTAATGCTCTACTGGGTGGTTGCCCTGCACGCTTAATAAATAAACTACAGCTAGTTCAAAACGCCGCAGCTCGAGTTCTTACCAGAACCAGGAAATATGACCATATTAGCCCGGTTCTGTCAACACTGCATTGGCTCCCTATTAAACATCGTATAAATTTTAAAATATTGTTGATTACCTACAAAGCACTAAATGGTTTAGCTCCGCAGTACTTGAGCGAGCTCTTAACGTATTATAGTCCTTCACGTCTATTGCGATCTCAAAATTCCGGCCAGTTGATAATACCTAGAATATCTAAATCGACTGCAGGCGGTAGATCCTTTTCCTATTTAGCACCAAAACTTTGGAACAGTCTTCCTACCATTGTCCGGGAAGCAGACACACTCTGTCAGTTCAAAGCCAGACTAAAAACACATCTCTTTGACCTAGCATACACATAACACACTATAGACTTCTATAAATTCAATGTTAGGCTGCATAGATTAGGTCAGCCGGAACTGGGAACACTTCCCTTAAATCTTGATGTACTCGCTACATCATAAGAAGAATGGCATCTACGCTAATATTAGTGTCTTTGTTTATCCCGAGGTTTTCCCGCAGCCTGCCGGATCTAGGCCGTGTCCAGATCTGACGAAGGAGATCCGCCTGGACCCGATGACAATGCAGTGCTGAAGTGTCCACTATCCTCTCCCTATGGAGGATCCCTTTCCCACTCTACAGATGAAGCGTTGTGAATTCTGGCTCGCGTACCCCGAAGTGATAAAATAAAGCAAAATTCTGTATAAAAATTTATAGGCAAGAAAAGTACTTTGTTTAGGCTGGGTTGTATGAATTATAAACCTGCGCACATATTTTAAAAAGCACATAACTATAGAATCAATTCTGAATGAGCATGTGAACGCCGTCAGCGTTAATCACAGGTTTGCGTTTAAAAGTCTGATCATTTTGACGGAGGTGAATCAATCAAAGTTAACTTTAGCTGGAAATAACATTATTCAAGAACCGCTATAATGCCAAAACAATCTGTTACCTTAAATTATATGTTTATCTCTGTAAAGCTGCTTTGAAACTTATGAGACTAGCAGTAAGCTAGATCAACATTAGAATAACATACAGATCATATTATAACGTTTCATAATGTTAAACTATGTAACATTGATTTGCTCACCTGTCTAATAAAGTACCTATAAGAGCTCTGTCAAGTCGAAGTAAGTCGCGGACTGGAGCTCTCGCCATTTCGAAAATGCCACGCATCTTTCTGTTTTGAATAATTATTTACTATCATTCCCTGTTGTTTATACTGCTAAATATAACTTACTCAACATCACATATTAACCTGACATCGCTAGCTTTAATCTAAATCGTTGCTAGCACAACACGCTAGTAATTCGCTAGCCTGTTAGTGTGCCATCCGTGCGCTCTAACATTTATTTTGCTCGCGCATTTTCCAAATCCATCAAACAACTGTGGTGAGTATTAGTCAGTCAAACAAACATGGTGAGTTATGTCTTATATCTTCTCCTCTTATTGTCACTTGTACTTCATGTAACATGTATAGCATAGCCTTCTCTGTCAGCACAGGATTTACATGGGATAAATGCAGGGAGATAGTCAGGCTGACGGAGAAGATTTCAGAACTAGAGACACACATCCAAACTTTAATTGAGGTTAACTGTAAGAGTGCAAGGGCTTTAGATACTGCTTTGGATGCGACTACCTTAGTGAACACTGTACATTGTTCGGTTCCGGCTGTAGTAGAGCCTGTGCAGCAGGGCAATTGGGTGACGCTGTAGTCACGGGACAAAACACCGCTCTTACGTTCTGATTACAACATCAAACAGGTTCTCCCCTCTCAGTGAAACACCCACTGAGAATCCTGTTGAATGTGCCCCAGTTTTGGGCGATTCTATTACACGGAACGTGAAAATAGAGAAACCAGCCACCACAGTCACATGTTTGACATTAACCCTCTGAGGTCGGCTATCGCGCCGGCGCGACGAGCTTGATTTTTTCCTTATCAGTGCAAAAGAGAATCAAATTACTCTGTTGATTTTGATCGTACATATAAGTGTTGTACATCATTAGATCATGTTAAGTCTCTATTATTTTTGTGGGTACTCACAATTAAAAAAAACAAAGTGTTGTGCTTTTCGTCAAATAAAGAAAAATAAACATGATGCGCGTTTTGCCTTCTCTCTGTCAGTGAGGTCCATTCTGAAATGCGTCCGTAAAATTAACTGTAATTCAGTCAATACTTGTCACAGAGATACGAGAGATTTCTCTTTATGAAGCTTGCATTCTCTTCTTTTAAATGAAGTAATTTTTGAAAAAAACAAATATTTTCAGTTCATGTAATTCGTTTGAAACCAAGGAGAGGTACAGTTTTTCGTTCTCCCTTCATTATTTTTAATGAGCTGAGGCTGCCACGCCCCCGGCGCTTTTCACATGGTAAATACGTAGGTGGTATATGCATCGCACACACTGACACGCCCCCCGATCAATGCCAACAGACGACGAACGGCTGCATTTTCAAGAACGGATTGATCCCGCCGAGGATACAAGTTCGGAGTAAGTTGTTTAGTGTTATATATATATATATATAATATATACACCATATATTTTTATATATAAATGTTCTGTTTTGGTTAGCCTATGATACTACATATCATGTGTAAATACTACTGTCTTATCCGTAATATATCTTGTTTGCGAATATCTGCTTAGGTTATACAATGTGATTTAGTGCAAATATATTTCAGCCTCCGGTAAAATATGCAATACTGTCTAAATACGATATATTTTTATATATAAATGTTCTGTTTTGGTTAGCCTATGACACTACATATCATGCATAAATACTGTCTTATCCGTAATATATCTTGTTTGCGAATATCTGCTTAGGTTATACAATGTGATTTAGTGCAAATATATTTCAGCCTCCGGTAAAATATGCAATACTGTCTAAATACAATATATTTTTATATATAAATGTTCAGTTTTGGTTAGCCTATGATATTACTTATGCGTAAATAATGTTTGAAATTTAGTGATGTGTCGTTCGCGAACGATCCGCGTACATCTGCGTGTATCGCTAAATACGTGCGGTCTATATGGCCCATCAACAGATACTCGCGGTGACGCGGTCAACGGCCCATCAATAGATATTTCTCCGTCCCATGGCCCATCAACAGATATATACATACATTGTGCATCCATACCCATTAAATGTCCATCAGTTTACTTTGGATAATGTATGCTAACAGTTTTTTTGTTTGTTTTTTAGGAATGCGGCTGCATCACACTCTCCTTCTCCAGCACCTCGCAGAGGGGCACGAAGGTGTCGTTCAGTTCTCAGTGCGATCGAGAATCATACTGAGTAAGTGCACAGATGTAATATTTTACTGATGAAACGTAATTGTGTTAAAAACGTCATAATATACAAGTACCTATTCTTGTGTGAAATGTTGTCTTTATCCATGGCCATTATTGATTGATAATGATAATAATTTATTTTATTGTTTTATCAGCATGCTCACACTTTTTATTTATTTTATTTTTTTACAGATGTGACAATGAACATGTCCAAGGACCTGTTCTGAAGAGAGCTAAGGCAAACAAGCAGGCGAGCAACAGGCAGTCCACTCTGTCATTGAAAATAGAGACTGATGTTGACATTGATCCACAGACACTGCGATTCCTTCCTGCACGGGAAACTGGACCGCAACTGAGCTCTGTAGACTCACATTCCCCCATGAGTCTTTTCAAACTACTTTTTCAGAAAGTGCTGTGTCAACTCTGTGCCACAACACCAATGCTCAGGCTGCCAAGGCAACTGCAAAGGGCTGCAAATATAAATGGACAGATGTCAGCATTAGTGAGATGTACCGCTACATTGGACTGCTGTTTTACATGGCCATGGTGAAGATGAGCTCCATCAGTGACTACTGGCGGCAAAGCAGTGTTTTCTCCGTACCCTTTCCAGCTACAGTTATGTCCAGGGACAGATACCGCACCATTTCATGGAATGTGCACATGAGTCACCCAGATGCAGATAAAGATAATGACAGAAAGAGGGGCACAGCTGAACATGACCGTCTTTTCAGGGTCAAACCCCTCATGGACACTATTCGTCATGCTTGTAAAGCCATCTATCATCCTAAAAGAAACTTATTTTGCTCACATTTGATTTGCTTAGAGCCTGCATCAACGGGGCATAAGCATTTACTTTGAGATACCTGACTTTACTTTTGTTTATTTATCGCTCACAATTGCTTTGTTTATAGCCGACTGATTATTTTTTTTATTTTGCTCACATTTGATTTGCTTAGAGCAAATTTAGAACATTGAGTTCCTCCACATAGAGGAATTACAATAAAACAGATTGAAAAACAAAACCTTCTCGAAACCTTCTTGAAAAACAAAAGAATCTCCTCTCATTCAGTATTCAGGCTGCCACACTTGATAGGCCTATAACCATTGGGGGAGTGTCTGTCACACCCCTGGTCAGAATCTCATTCATATTGATCGGCCATTACCACTCCCACGCATAAACCTCTTCTGACAAAAAAACTGATTTTCAAAGTTTGAATCAATGTTTTGTTTTATGTGAACGATTAGGCAGGATGATTTTCAAATCATTTTGAAGCCAGAACTCGAAGCAACAACATCCATTAGTCAAAAGTCTTGTGGACACATATTTAGTATGTGTTTTGTGGTCTTATTTCAGCAACTTCCTTTTTTATTTTTTTCAATAACCACGCATAAACATTATTCTCTTAAAAATACAAACATGTACATACATGTTATTTACATATTACAATAGCCCCGTTTGTGCTATATAGAGTGAATTTACACCTTTGCCATTAACATGTTTATAAATAACTGAAAAAAGCACAAATGTCAGAGCATGTCAGAACACCTCCAGGACCCAGAAAACACCTCAGACCTCAGAGGGTTAAAGCAAATTTAAAAGTGCTGGCTAATGCTAATCGTAAATTCTCTAAGATTATTATTTATGTGGGCACTAAAGATGTTCGACTTCGCCAGTCGGAGATCACTAAAATTAACGTTAAAGAGGTGTGTGAACTTGCAAGTATGATGTCAGGCACTGTAATTTGCTCTGGCCCACTTCCTGTTCGAAGGAGGTATAAAATAGTTAGTAGACTGTCCTCAATCAATGGCTGGCTGTCTAAGTGGTGTCCGCAAAATAATATAGAATTCATAGACAATTGGAAAAGTTTTTGGGGCAGACCTGACCTGTTGAAAAGAGATGGTATTCATCCCTCCTGGGATGCTGCTCTTCTCTCTAGTAATATGGCACATAGTCTTAGAGCTCAAACATGACAATCTGGGGCTCAGGTCAGGAAGCAGACAGACTGGCTAAACCGACCGTCTGCTAGCTGTCTCACGTCACTGAGGTCAGATTAATCCCTTTCACCTAGATATCATCATATAGAGACTGTGTCTGTTCCCCGAACTAGGAAATACAAAAAACTCCCAAACCCATCTAAGGGTAAAAATTTTATTTGATGTTCAACAAATAAAAACAGATATATACAAATGAACAAATGATAAAGCTCGAGTTGCTGAATATTCCATCCCTTACTTCAAAAGCACTTATTGTTAATGATATGATTACAGACTATAACCTAGATGTGCTGTGTTTGACAAAAAACTGGCTAAAACCAAACAATTGCATTACTTTAAATGAGTCCACCCCCCAAGATTACGATTATAAACATGAACCTCGTATGAAAGGCAAAGGGGGAGGTGTTGCTGTAATTTATAGAAATATTTTCAGAATTACTAAGAGGTCTAGTTTCAAATATAATTCTTTTGAAGTGTTGGTGCTTAACCCTCTGAGGTCGTCTATCGCGCCGGCGGGATAGTCTCGCTTTTTTCTTATCAGTGCAAAAGAAACTCAAATACTCTGTTGATTTTGATCTAACATATTAACCCTCTGAGGTCTAAGGATTTTTGGCGTCCTTGAGGTGTTCTGACATTTGTGCTTTTTTCAGTTATTTATAAACATGTTAATGGCAAAGGTGTAAATTCACTCAATATAGCACAAACGGGGCTACCGGAATTTCTCAGCAACAATTATGAAACATGTTTGTATTTTTGAGAGAATATTGCTTATGCATGGTTATTGAAAAAACTAAAACTTAAAGTGTCTGAAATAAGGCCACAAAACACATACTAAAATGTGTCCACAAGACTTTTGACTAATCAGTGTTGTTGCCTAGAATTTTTGCTTCAAAATGATCTGAAAATCATCCTGCCTAATCATTTACACAAAAACATACACTGATTTAAATTTTATTAGACACCTTTTGTTTGGAAAGCCAATATGCGTGGAGGCGTGTTCACACCTGAGAAGACAAAGGCCGGATAATGTGCCGCATAATGAGCTGCATATTAATTAGCCCTTTCACACAGGTGTGTCACAGGATCCCAAAGAATGCAAGGACAAAAGAAATTATCTATATAGCCTATACATATTTTACAATTAGAAATTGTAACCAATTACAAATAGGTTACAATTACAACAACAATTACAATTTTAACAATATTTCAAGTGTATTTCTTTGTAAAAACTATACATTTTATCATACGTATTAAAAAAGGGTAAGGATTCATTAGTTTGAATATTGGAACAAACACTATAATAACATCTTAGTTGATAATTCAATATACCTACTTTATTTTTGACAAAACATCATACTATAGTATATTTAACTATGAGCAGAAATTGGTGAACAAAAGCGTACCTATTTAATGTGACAGTAGTCTTTTTTTTTACAGTCAAAACTTTATAATCTATCCAAAACTAATCACAAAACCGTGTCTAAATATTCATATTTAGTCTGTAATATATTGTGTATGATATATTAGTATATACAAGTGAATTTGCAGCTTGTTGCTTATTCAGACATTTTATTTCAACATATTTCAGTCTATTTTTACTCATCTTAGTAGGCTATAGCAATATAGTTTGTATGTGTTGTTCATGTAAACATAACGTTTACTAATGTGGGTGCGAGAGTGAATGAACGGCACAGACACGCGCTGTATAACTGTAGTAAACAAAGCGCGCGCGCCTTTGCCGTTCACTCATCATTTAGCCTACACACAGACACGCAATTCATATTTAAACAGTCTTTTTGCGGTTTACAGTCCGACAAATTCAATATCACGATTAGAACAAAGCACTAGAATAAATGACTTACTACATCAGCTGGATCCGTTGCTCCTCGAAATGAAACTACCAGCACTTCTGGTACATTTTCCAGGATTAGATAGTATTATTCCTCACAGCGAAAGGATACGCTGTGTCCACAGCTGTACAAGATACTTACTAAACACGATGTGTTTTATAATCCAGCTGGTGGGCGTTGGCATGTTTGAACGGCTCGTCTTAGATCATTTGCGTTTGAATAGCGCGCGCTCTCCGTGGGCGTGGCACATTAACGCGTAATTAGGTGTAATGAGCTGGAAAGAAAAATACTGACATCTCTCTCTTTTCATACAGATTACATAAACTGAGAATATTTGTTTTTTTATATAAATTCATTCATTTAAAAGAAGAGAGTTCAAGCTTCATTATGGAAAAACACTCGTGCCTGTATGACAAGTATTCGCGGAATTAAAAATAATCTTAGGACACGTTTCAGAATGGACTTCACTGACAGAGAGAAGGCAGAACGCGCATCATGTTTGTTTTTCTTTATTTGGCGAAAAGCACAACACTTTGTTTTTATTGTGAGTATCCACAAAAAAAATAGACACTTATCAGGATCTAATGATGTACAACACTTAATATGTTAGATCAAAATCAACAGAGTGTTTTGAGTTTCTTTTGCACTGATAAGAAAAAAGCGAGACTATCACGCCGGCGCGATAGCCGACCTCAGAGGGTTAAGTGTTGTACATCATTAGATCCTGATAAGTGTCTATTTTTTTTGTGGATACTCAATTAGGGCTGAAACAACTAATCGATTTAATCGATTAAAATCGATTATTAAAATAGTTGTCAACGAATGTCATTATCGATTAGTTGGTCTGCTTACGTCACGGGAAGCGTTTACTGGTGATTGGTTGAAACGGGCCAATCATGATGCTCTCTGTCTTACATGCGCTGCGCTTCATGAGACACATGCAAGGTCTCTCTCCCTTCGCCGATCTGCTGTGCGCGCAGAGACCGAGATCTTTTTTACAGTCTATGTTTGGAGCACAGTCTCTTCTGTCTCGCATGCGCGCTCTTGCTCGCGCGCTCTAGATTCCGGGAGTTTGAACTAATTTGCAGGCCTCAGGGAGCCGCTATCAATATGCGGGAGACTCCCGGATCTTCCGCGAGACTTGGGATGTCTGTATTTTGTCTCAAGCATCAGGTTGCGCAATCAGTTCGCTCGCAACATAAGTGATGGATTAAAATAGCGCTACCGCAGAAATAGGTTAAATTAAAACGGTGTTTACAAAGTGAAGCACTAAATATAAAGGCAGTTAATAACAGCAGCAGTAAAAGATTGTTTTTAGTCACTGTACTCAGTGGTTTTCAGCGAATGCTTGTGCACTAATGCATAATTTTTCCTGTCCTTTTAATCAACCCTGTTAGCTTGCTGCTCCCGTTCTTTTTATAGCATTTGTCTAATATTAAGTTTTAATTGAATTTCAAACGCGACCTACCGCGGCTCTATGTTCACACGCTTGTTTTCAGTCTTTCTATATTTATTTGATCTATTATCCTTATAATTCCATTAATTTAAAATAAAAATTAAATGAATTATATATTTGAGATGTTTTTAGTTTATATCTTCACATCTGAACAACATGTCTATGTAAATTTGTTTTAACAAAAATTGCTAAAACATATGTTGGATATAATTTTTAATTAATTTTACATTAATCATGGTTGTCAACTTGCCATTAGCAATTATCATTAAAAACAAAGCAAATATTGATATTAGTAAAACTCAATGTGTGGCTTTTGCACTTTTTAAAGGTGAACTAAGTAACTTTTTTACCTTAACCGAACAGCTTTGGAGTCATTGTAATGTTTATATTACTGATTTCGTGTTGAATGGTGGTCGTCTCGCACCCCCCTTGGTGCCTGTGAGCCGCAAAACCACCCTTGCAACTTTGGGCCGGCGGGCCGCCGGCCTCAGTGTTAGGAAGTATCGTGTGATATCAAGTCTCGCGAGGTAACGAATTGCTTTACGGCAAAAAACAGATCTGATAAAATTCTGATAAAATGAGCATCAAACAGAAATAACCTGGCGCCGTATACATGTGGTGTTGGGCGCGCGCAGCTCTTAAAGGGGCCATACCTTATTTCCACTCGTTACAGCGTCCATCCTACTGAACAGGTACCGGTGTACAGGGGGAGGGGATCCGGCCGTGAGTGCGAGCCATCTCTGCGTGAGTGCTATTCACGACAGTACAAGTACTCCACAGCGACTCTAGGGGTCGCTGTTTGACAAAAACGGAATTCCTACTTAGTGCTGCTTTAAAGTACACTTTTACACATAAATACCCTTGTGGCGAGCAGGACGAGGCCGAGGGACGTGAGAGGCCGGTGGCGTGAGTGATAATGAACAACACCTGTAAGACGCACCGGTCTCGCATCTCTCACGTCCCTCGGCCTCGTCCTGCTCACCACAACCCTGATTTAGGGTTTTATTTAGTTATAATAAACAAAAAATCAAATTGGAATTTTTATCCGATTAATCGAAAAAATAATCGTCTGATTAATCGATTATCAAAATAATCGTTAGTTGCAGCCCTACTCACAATAGAAACAAAGTGTTGTGCTTTTCGCCAAATAAAGAAAAACAAACATGATGCGCGTTCTGCCTTCTCTCTGTCAGTTAAGTCCATTCTGAAACGCGTCCGAAAATTAACTGTAATTCCGCGAATACTTGTCATACAGGCACGAGTGTTTTTCCATAATGAAGCTTGAACTCTCTTCTTTTAAATGAATGAATTAATAAATTAATATAAAAAAAACAAATATTCTCAGTGTATGTAATCTGTATGAAAAGAGAGAGATGTCAGTATTTTTCTTTCCAGCTCATTATACCTAATTATGCGTTAATGTGCCACGCCCACGGAGAGCGCGCGCTATTCAAACGCAAATGATCTAAGGCAAGCCATTCAAACATGCCAACGCCCTCCAGCTGGATTATAAAACACATCGTGTTTAGTAAGTATCTTGTACAGCTGTGTACACAGCGTATCCTTTCGCTGTGAGGAATAATACTATCTAACCCTGGAAAATGTACCAGAAGTGCTGGTAGTTTCATTTCGAGGAGCAACGGATCCAGCTGATGTAGTAAGTCATTTATTCTTAAGTGCTTTGTTCTAATCGCGATATTGAATAGTGTCTGACTGTAAACCGCAAAAAGACTGTTTAAATATGAATTGCGTGTCTGTGTGTAGGCTAAATGATGAGTGAACGGCACAGGCACAGGAACGCGCGCTTTGTTTACTACAGTTATACAGCGCGTGTCTGTGCCATTCATTCACTCTCGCACCTACATTAGTAAACGTTATGTTTACATGAACACATCCAAACTATATTGCTATAGCCAACTAAGATGAGTAAAAATAGACTGAAATATGTTGAAATAAAATGTCTGTATAAGCAACAAGCTGCAAATTCACATGTATATACTAATATACACTCACCTTAAGGATTATTAGGAACACCATACTAATACTGTGTTTGACCCCCTTTCGCCTTCAGAACTGCCCTAATTCTACGTGGCATCTACGTGAAAGCATTCTTTAGAAATGTTGGCCCATATTGATAGGATAGCATCTTGCAGTTGATGGAGATTTGTGGGATGCACATCCAGGGCACGAAGCTCCCGTTCCACCACATCCCAAAGATGCTCTATTGGGTTGAGATCTGGTGACTGTGGGGGCCAGTTTAGTACAGTGAACTCATTGTCATGTTCAAGAAACCAATTTGAAATGATTCGAGCTTTGTGACATGGTGCATTATCCTGCTGGAAGTAGCCATCAGAGGATGGGTACATGGTGGCCATAAAGGGATGGACATGGTCAGAAACAATGCTCAGGTAGGCCGTGGCATTTAAACGATGCCCAATTGGCACTAAGGGGCCTAAAGTGTGCCAAGAAAACATCCCCCACACCATTACACCACCACCACCAGCCTGCACAGTGGTAACAAGGCATGATGGATCCATGTTCTCATTCTGTTTACGCCAAATTCTGACTCTACCATCTGAATGTCTCAACAGAAATCGAGACTCATCAGACCAGGCAACATTTTTCCAGTCTTCAACTGTCCAATTTTGGTGAGCTCTTGCAAATTGTAGCCTCTTTGTCCTATTTGTAGTGGAGATGAGTGGTACCCGGTGGGGTCTTCTGCTGTTGTAGCCCATCCGCCTCAAGGTTGTGCATGTTGTGGCTTCGCAAATGCTTTGCTGCATACCTCGGTTGTAACGAGTGGTTATTTCAGTCAAAGTTGCTCTTCTATCAGCTTGAATCAGTCGGCCCATTCTCCTCTGACCTCTAGCATCAACAAGGAATTTTCACCCACAGGACTGCCGCATACTGGATGTTTTCCCTTTTCACACCATTCTTTGTAAACCCTAGAAATGGTTGTGCATGAAAATCCCAGTACCTGAGCAGATTGTGAAATACTCAGACCGGCCCGTCTGGCACCAACAACCATGCCACGCTCAAAATTGCTTAAATCACCTTTCTTTCCCATTCTGACATTCAGTTTGGAGTTCAGGAGATTGTCTTGACCAGGACCACACCCCTAAATGCATTGAAGCAACTGCCACGTGATTGGTTGATTAGATAATTGAATTAATGAGAAATTGAACAGGTGTTCCTAATAATCATTTAGGTGAGTGTATCACACACAATATATTACAGACTAAATATGAATGTTTAGACAAGATTTTGTGATTAGTTTTGGATAGATTATAAAGTTTTGACTGTAAAAAAAGACTACTGTCACATTAAATAGGTACGCTTGTGTTCACCAATTTCTGCTCATAGTTAAATATACTATAGTATGATGTTTTGTCAAAAATAAAATAGGTATATTGAATTATCAACTAAGATGTTATTATAGTGTTTGTTCCAATATTCAAACTAATGAATCCTTACCTTTTTTTAATAAGTATGATAAAATGTATACTTTTTACAAAAAAATACACTTGAAATATTGTTAAAATTGTAATTGTTGTTGTAATTGTAACCTATTTGTAATTGGTTACAATTTCTAATTGTAAAATATGTATAGGCTATATAGATAATTTCTTTTGTCCTTGCATTCTTTGGGATCCTGTGACACACCTGTGTGAAAGGGCTAATTAATATGCAGCTCATTATGCGGCACATTATCCGGCCTTTGTCTTCTCAGGTGTGAACACGCCTCCACGCATATTGCCTTTCCAAACAAAAGGTGTCTAATAAAATTTAAATCAGTGTATGTTTTTGTGTAAATGATTAGGCAGGATGATTTTCAGATCATTTTGAAGCAAAAATTCTAGGCAACAACACTCATTAGTCAAAAGTCTTGTGGACACATATTTAGTATGTGTTTTGTGGCCTTATTTCAGACACTTTAAGTTTTAGTTTTTTCAATAACCATGCATAAGCAATATTCTCTCAAAAATACAAACATGTACATAATTGTTGCTAAGATATTACGGTAGCCCAGTTTGTGCTATATTAAGTGAATTTACACCTTTGCCATTAACATGTTTATAAATAACTGAAAAAAGCACAAATGTCAGAGCATGTCAGAACACCTCAAGGACCCCAAAAACCCTTAGACCTCAGAGGGTTAACCCTCTGGGGTCGGCAAACACGCCGGCGCGTTTTGCTGGATTTTCTTCACATAGTAGCACAATAGACTTAAATTACGCCGTCATTTGTGGTCATAGAGAAAAAAGAAATATGAAAAAAGAATCTGTGAGATGTCTACTTTTGTATGTGTCCACTTACAATCAAAACAAAACATTGTGCTTTTGTAAAATAAAGAAAAGGGTGTGCTTTCTGCCTCTCCATCTCTGTGAACTTTTTTTCTTGAGCACGTCTATAAACTGAAACAAAATTCAGCGAATACAAGTCACCCAGGCATGAGCAATATATCTTTATAATCATTTAAGTGTTTACTTTTAAATGATCAGATTCAAAACGAAAACAAATATTCTCTGTTTAAGTAATTTGTATAAAACCAACAAGATGTCCAGTTTCTCAAATGCTTGCTCATTAGTTTTAATGTGACCACACCTACGTGCGCAAAAGAGATTCACATGCAAATCTCCACGTGAAGGAATGCAAACGCGCTTATTACCTCAAAAACAAAGCACCAAACTTCATCAGTCCTCTGCTTTTCATCGAGTTTGGAAGACACGCTGTGAGCTTACATTGGATTTACCTCAGAAGAAGAAAAACGAGATTTGAAGACAAGAAAGATTTAAGGTAAGGAATGTATTCTGAATTATATTAGTTAGTGTTATTGTGCATAAACTTCACATTGCAGTTGAACTGTTGCTAGACTCAAGCTGATAGAAGAGCAACTTTGACTGAAATAAACACTCGTTACAATCAAAGTATGCAGCAAAGCATTTGTGAAGCCACAACACGCACAACCTTGAGGCGGAGGATGGGCTACAACAGCAGAAGACCCCACCGGGTACCACTCACAATTTGGCTACAATTTGCAAGAGCTCACCAAAATTGGACAGTTGAAGACTGGAAAAATGTTGCCTGGTCTGATGAGTCTCGATTTCTGTTGAGACATTCAGATGGTAGTCAGAATTTGGCGTAAACAGAATGAGAACATGGATCCATCATGCCTTGTTACCACTGTGCAGGCTGGTGGTGGTGGTGTAATGGTGTGGGGGATGTTTTCTTGGCACACTTTAGGCCCTTTAGTGCCAATTGGGCATCGTTTAAATGCCACGGCCTACCTGAGCATTGTCTCTGACCATGTCCATCCTTTTATGGCCACCATGTACCCATCCTCTGATGGCTACTTCCAGCAGGATAATGCACCATGTCACAAAGCTCGAATCATTTCAAATTGGTTTCTTGAACATGACAATGAGTTCACTGTACTAAAATGGCCCCCACAGTCACCAGATCTCAACCCAATAGAGCATCTTTGGGATGTGGTGGAACAGGAGCTTCGTGCCCTGGATGTGCATCCCATAAATCTCCATCAACTGCAAGATGCTATCCTATAAATATGGGCCAACATTTCTAAAGAATGCTTTCAGCACCTTGTTGAATCAATGCCATGTAGAATTAAGGCAGTTCTGAAGGCGAAAGGGGGTAAAACACAGTATTAGTATGGTGTTCCTAATAATCCTTTAGGTGAGTGCATATAATCATTATTATCAAAACGCCCCAAAGAACAGAGGGGCGGGGTGAGCGAGGCTCATTATCATTTGGCATATGCACTGAAACGACGTGCTGAAAACTGAGCTGTTTTTGACCAGGTAAAATTAGTGTTTTCTTACAATACTAATGAGAATTTTTAATAAAAGTATATTACAAAGTTTTGATTTAGACCCTAAAGATTCATATTAACTTGTACAAAAATGGCATTATATGACCCCTTTTAAACAAACTTATGCCACTGATCATGCGTTTCTCTTAAAACAGGCATGGATATTCATGAGAATTTTGCACTGCGGATAAATTAGCATGATCAACAACTTGCACGGTCATATTTTTCCTTAAACTAACTAATCAATAATGTGAATAAAGGGAGTAATTTGATTAAACTATTTCAGATAGCCCTTCGGGTAGGGCGGTTATGTATTTTGGTAGCCCGACTGGAAAACACAATAGCCCCGGGACGTCGGGCTAGCGATTTTGCGAGCCCTGGTCTCCTTACGGAGTCAGAATATAAATATGTGTCAAGATTCAGTTCTCTGGCGCCTTTTTTAAAATCTGAACTCATGGAGTATGAGATGAGCTAGCAAACCAGAAACATGTGGCTCTCAGTTGGGCTGCCTTAAGGGGTTAAAATAACATAAAAGATTATGGAGTTGTAACCCCCATCTTTCAAATGGAATGTACAGAAGCTATAAGCGAAGCCTGGAGTGTCTCTTGTTCCAAATGAATTTAACAAATGTCTTCTTTATACTTGAAAAAAAGGAAGGAGGCGGAGTTAGGATTATTGACTGAAATAAATATAAAAAATTTAGGGAGTATATTAATTTTAATGGTAGTCACCCTTCCAATAGTAGTGAGAGGGAGAGACATCCATCTATTCAAACTTTCATTTACTTGAGCTATCAGGGGAGTGTAGTTGGATGCAATCAGATCCTCTACCCGTGGAGTAACTTTGATTCCCAAATATCTAAATCCATTAATAGAGGTTTTATAGGGATGTTGAACTGTTGGATTCAGCCTTTATTGTTCATTAAGAAAAAGTATAGGTGATTTTGATTTGTTAACTTTATAGCCCGAAAAGATTCCAAAGTCATTAATCAGATTATTAAGAGTGGGTATTGAATCTTTAAAGGGATAGTTCACCCCAAAATGAAAATTATGTCAGTAATTACTCACCCTCATGTTGTTCCAACCCCGTAAGACTTTCGTTTATCTTCGGAACACAAATTAAGATATTTTTGATTACATCTGAGAGCTGGATCACTCCTCCATAGGCTTCTAAGGGATTGAAACTTGCCGGCCCAGAAAAGTTAAAGACATCGTTAAAATATTCCAAGTGACTACAGTGGCTCAATCTTAAGTTAATCAAGTGACGAGAATACTTTTTGTGCGCAAAACCCCCCCCCGACTTTATTCAACTATTAATTTCCTTCAATTCAATTAAATTCAATTCAACTTTTATTCACCATGTATACATATACTAGGAATTTGATTTGGTCTTCTGCATGCAGGCAACACACAGTAAAACAGAAAGACAAGAAAACAAGGACAAACAAAGACATTATGAGCAATAAGTTAATATGAATGTAAAATAGTGTTGTGTTAAATAAAAAACAGAGTGCAATGTATTCCAGGTTTATAAGTCATTTAGGAGGGCTATTGCTGGTGGCGAGATGTTTTGGACAAAATGGCCCTGTACCGCTTTCCAGAGGGGAGAAGATTAAACAGACTATTGGCAGGATGAGAGGGGTCGGCCACAATCTTCACAGCTTTTTTAACCCTCTGGGGTCTAAGGTGTTTTTGGGGTCCTTGAGATGTTCTGACATGCTGTGACATTTGTGCTTTTTTCAGTTGCTTATAAACATATTAATGACACAGGTGAAATTACACTATATTTAGCACAAACAGGGCTACCATAATATGTGAGCAACATGTATGTACATGTTTGTATTTTTTAGAGAATATTGTTTATGCGTGGTTATTGAAAAAACGAAAAATGAAAGTTTCTGAAATAAGGCTACAAAACACATAACAAATATGTGTCCACATTACTTTTGACTAATGGATGTTGTTGCCTAGTGTTTTTTCTTCAAAATGATCTGAAAAACATCCTGCCTAATCATTCACATAAAACTGTGAATTGGGTTTTATTGTGAAAAACATTTTTTTGTTTGCCAAGGCAATATGCGAATGGGCGTGAACAGTCCAAACCCCATCATGAATAATTAGGTGATTCTCACCTGACCCACATACTAATGAGCCTTTCATTCAGGTGTCACACAAGGAAAAATTTAAAGGACAACATACATATACATATACATATATATGTATATACACTCACCTAAAGGATTATTAGGAACACCTGTTCAATTTCTCATTAATGCAATTATCTAATCAACCAATCACATGGCAGTTGCTTCAATGCATTTAGGGGTGTGGTCCTGGTCAAGACAATCTCCTGAACTCCAAACTGAATGTCAGAATGGGAAAGAAATGTGATCTAAGCAATTTTGAGTGTGGCATGGTTGTTGGTGCCAGACGGGCCGGTCTGAGTATTTCACAATCTGCTCAGTTACTGGGATTTTCACGCACAACCATTTCTAGGGTTTACAAAGAATGGTGTGAAAAGGGAAATACATCCCGTATGCGGCAGTCCTGTGGGCGAAAATGCCTTGTTGATGCTAGAGGTCAGAGGAGAATGGGCTGACTGATTCAAGCTGATAGAAGAGCAACTTTGACTGAAATAACCACTTGTTACAACCGAGGTATGCAGCAAAGCATTTGTGAAGCCACAACACGCACAACCTTGAGGCGGATGGGCTACAACAGCAGAAGACCCCACCGGGTACCACTCATCTCCACTACAAATAGGAAAAAGAGGCTACAATTTGCAAGAGCTCACCAAAATTGGACAGTTGAAGACTGGAAAAATGTTGCCTGGTCTGATGAGTCTCGATTTCTGTTGAGACATTCAGATGGTAGAGTCAAAATTTGGCGTAAACAGAATGAGAACATGGATCCATCATGCCTTGTTACCACTGTGCAGGCTGGTGGTGGTGGTGTAATGGTGTGGGGGATGTTTTCTTGGCACACTTTAGGCCCCTTAGTGCCAATTGGGCATCGTTTAAATGCCACGACCTACCTGAGCATTGTTTCTGACCATGTCCATCCCTTTATGGCCACCATGTACCCATCCTCTGATGGCTACTTCCAGCAGGATAATGCACCATGTCACAAAGCTCTAATCATTTCAAATTGGTTTCTTGAACATGACAATGAGTTCACTGTACTAAAATGGCCCCCACAGTCACTAGATCTCAACCCAATAGAGCATCTTTGGGATGTGGTGGAACGGGAGCTTCGTGCCCTGGATGTGCATCCCACAAATCTCCATCAACTGCAAGATGCTATCCTATCAATATGGGCCAACATTTCTAAAGAATGCTTTCAGCACCTTGTTGAATCAATGCCACGTAGAATTAAGGCAGTTCTGAAGGCGAAAGGGGGTCAAACACAGTATTAGTATGGTGTTCCTAATAATCCTTTAGGTGAGTGTATATATATATATATATATATATATATATATATATATATATATATATATAAAATCAAAATATAAATGAAAGTCAAAAACCCATTTTTAGTCATACCTGGAAACAAATCCTGGTCAAATAGGTTATATGGGTCATTGTATAGAATTGGTTCAAAGTTAGAGTTGGAAACATCTTGAAAAGAAAATGATTTTTCCATATAAAGTATTATAAGCTTGCATTGGATAACAGTTGATTAGTTTATTTTTGACAAAACATACTATATATTTAACATATGAGCAGAGACTGTCTAACTAAAGCTTATTTGATGTCTATTTTATAGTAAAAACTTTCTAATCTATTTCGTCTGTAACAGTTAGGGTTGCCACCTGTCCCGGTTTTACCGGGATTGTCCTTCTTTTTTAATAACCTGTCCCGGGAAATTTATGCACTCTCCCGGGACACTTAATGTCCCGGTTTTCGAAAGGCTACATGAATATGTATGTTCAAACTGTGTAGCGCGTGCATGACAGAGAGGGAGAGAGCGAGAGAACTTGCGTGTGTGTGCTAGTGTGCGTGTGTGCCTCAAAAAGCGCATGTAAGAAGCGCATGTAATCGCCTCCCCTCGTTGGGCGGGTCATCGATATGTAAAGAGGCGAATGTAAGATCCCCCCCCCCCCGTTGGGCGGGTCATCGATATGTCCCATTTTTTTATCAGACATAGGTGGCAACCCTAGTAACAGTAGGCTACGCATCTGTGCGTTCGTTCGTTCACACACCCAGACACCCGATTCATATTTAAACAGCCTTTTTGGTTTTACAGATACTATTCTATATCGCGATTAGAACAAATCTCAGTAGTCTTACTAATGTAGGAGCGAGAGTGAATGAACGCACAGCGCGCGCGCGCGTCAGACACGCATTTAATATTTAAACAGTCTTTGTGCAGTTTACAGACACTATTCAATAACGCGATTAGAACAAAGCACTTAAGAATAAATGACTTACTACATCAGCTGAATCCGTGCTCCTTGAAATGAAACAGGCAACTGAGTTAACTTTTCCAGGAATTATTCCTCACTGCGCAGCAAGACGAGATAAAGGTTAGGGCGTTCTGATGTGTGCGTTTTCATGGCTTGCCTCAACATTAACATTTGAATAGCGCGTGCTCTCAGTGGGCGTGTCACATTAACACGTCATACGCTATAATTAGGTGAAAGGAAAAAGACCGACATCTCTCTCTTTTCATACAGATTACATCTACTGAGAATAGTTGCTTTTTTATATAAATTACTTCATTTAAAAGGAGAATTTCAGCTTCATAAAGAAAAATCTTTCGTGTCTCTGTGACAAGTATTTACTGAGTTACAGTTAATTTTTCGGACGCGTTTCAGAAAGATTTTTGCGGAGACAGAGTGAGCTGAAAGCGCACCCTGTTTATTTTATTTCTTATACAAAAACACAAGGTTTTGATGTTAATAAGAGTGTACACAAAAAAAGAAGACATTTAATAGTATTGAATGATGTGTAACACTTCTATGTAAGATCAAAATCAACAAAGTATTTTGAGTTTGTTTTGCACTGAGAAGAAAAAAAGCGAGCAGATCACGCCGGCGTGATTTCCGACCCCAGAGGGTTAATGGACCTGGAACTGTACAGGTCCATGATGGAGGGCAGGGGGCAGCCGATGATTCGCTCTGCTACCCGGACGACTCTTTGTAGCCTGGCTTTTGCATTGGCTGACGCAAAGGCAAACCAGACCGTGAGGGAGGATGTTAGCACACTCTCAGTGGCCGCTCTGTAGAATTGTACCATAATGGAGGGACTGAGCAGTAAACCTTTCAGGCGGCGGCGGAAGAACAGGCGCTGCTGGCCTTTCTTCACTAGTTGGGAAACGTTATTGTCCCATTTGAGTGTGTTAGTGATGGTTGTGCCCAGGATCTTAAAGTGCTCTACCACAGATGAGTTGTTAATGACCAGAGGAGGATGAATCAGGTTTTTTTGCGAAAGTCATCTCCACTGTTTTATTGATGTTAAGCTCCAAGTTACTGATTGCACACCAGGACTCCAGGAGACTGACCTCTCTGCGGTAAGCTGACTCATCTTTGTTGGAGATGAGGCCTATTATGGTGGTGTCGTCCGCATATTTGATGGTTTTGACAGAAGGGTCTCCAGAGGTGCAGTCATTGGTGTACAGTGAGAATAGCAAGGGGGACAGCACACAACCCTGGGGGGCACCGGTGTTGACTGTGCGGGGCTGTGAGAGATGTAGGCCCAGCCTGTCATACTGAGTCCTGTTGGTGAGGAAGTCTGTAATCCATGAGCAGAGGAGGGGGTGAATGTTCAGATGGGTCAGTTTGCTGTGGAGGAGGTCTGGGATAAGAATCCCTTGCCTCTTCAGGATGATGGTATTAAAGGCAGAGCTGTAAACCACAAACAGGAGTCTTGCGTAGGTGTTCCGATTGTCCAGGTGTCGTAGAATGAAGTGAAGTGCAATGTTAATTGCATCGTCAACTGAACGGTTGGGTCTATATGCAAATTGATGGGGGTCCGTGAGGTGATCAGTAGAAGCTTTGAGATAAGAGAGAACCAAGCGTTCAAATGCTTTCATGACTACAGAGGTGAGTGCGACCGGTCTGTAGTCATTTAAGCAGGTGATCTTGGGCTTTTTCGGCACCGGAATGATGACAGCAGATTTAAAGCATGCAGGTACTCGGCATAGTTCTAATGACTGATTAAAAATGTCTGTAAACACTGTCAGCTCGCTGGCACAGTGCTTGAGGGAAGCAGGTGACACCATGTCTGGTCCACACGCTTTCCTGATGTTCTGACCTTTGAAGAGCCTCCGAACCTCATGCTCCGTGATGACCAGTGGAGCAGATGGGGTGGTGGCAGGGGATGGAGGGGCAGGGGGGATGGAGTGGGGGGACCCGTGCGGGGCTTCGAACCTAGTGCAAAACACATTGAACTTCTCTGATAGATATGGGTCGGTGGAGGCTGGTGGGGGGTGCTTTTTATAGCCCGTGGCAAATTGTAGGCCTTTCCAGACCGCTCTGATGTTCTTATCCCCGACCTGTTGTTCAATCCTGGTCTTATACAGCCTCTTAGCATGATGAATGGCTTTGCTGAGTGCTTATTTGGCCTTGCTGTAGGCAGCCTTGTCTCTAATCCTGTGGGCCGCCTCCTTCTCTTTCCTCCATAGCCTTACTTCCTTATTGAACCATGGCTTACTATTCACATAAATGACAATAAATTGTCTGGGAATGCAAAGTTCCTCACAGAAGTAAATGTAGGACGAGCATGTGTATACATACTCATCAAAGTTATTGCATGCCAGTTTAATAGTTTCCCAGTCTGTAATATCAAAGCAGGCCTGTAGTGTTTCAATTGCAGTGGGTGACCATTTCTGTACAACCCTCTTGATAGGTTTTTGTTTTTTGAGTAGAGACCGGTATCTGGGGATGAGTTTAATCACAGCATGATCGCCATTGCCTAGTGGCGCACGCGCACAAGCACGATATGCCTCTTTGATGGAAGAATAGTAATGATCTAGAGTCCACACCAACTGAGGGTATTTCGGAAGTTCAGATCTCAGATCAGTGTGGTTGAAATCACCCAAGACAAATACAGTGGAGTTAGGGAACCTATTCTCTACTTCCGTGATATAATCAGCTAAAAGCTGCTGCGCTGTGTCGGCGTGCGCCTGTGGCTAAACGTTGACACACTCAAGGATAATAGATGATATTTCCCTAGGAGAGTAGAAAGGTTTGCAGTGTATGGCCAGCAGTTCTAGATCGGGGGAACATAATTCAGCAATGACTGTTAAATCGCTGCACCACTCGTTACTCACATAAAAGCAGACACCTCCGCCTTTTGTTTTCCCAGTGGCTGTCTCATCGCGGTCCGCTCTGATTAGCTATTAGCCGGGCAGGTTCACCGCCGTGCCAGGAATATTAGTGTGAAGCCAGGTTTCCGTAAAGCAGAACGCAGCAATATGGGAATAGTCCTTGTCCGTCTCCAAAATTAAGTTGGAGCTCATCCAGCTTGTTGCTGAGTGATCTGACGTTAGCCAGTACTAGTCCCGGTAAAGGTACACGGAACCCTTTCTTCTCCAAGCGGCGACGGAAGCCGTCTCGATTACCCCTCGCTCTGCTATCCCCGAGTAGCCTCCATGGACAAGCTCTCGAGTGTTTGTATGGGCTACAATCCGTGGAGTTTCTGAGGATTTCCGAATGAAAACCCTGCAAATCAGGGTGGCAACTAAGGGATGAAGTAGCACTGATATATAGTAGTTCATCTCGAGTGTAGGTAATTTTCATAATGGCACCGGACGATAGACATACACACGGACAAACTTTCCTCCTGCACGAGATCTCCACGGCCGTCTACATACCTGTAGACCTTCTCTGTGGGCCTCGAGAGTTCACGTAGTGTAACTGCGCAGCGTTTCTAGGTTGTACGTCACACGTAGGCTCACTATTGGCCAATGGTGGTCATGTGTGTGATGAGTGTGACGTACAACCTAGAAGCGCTGCGCAGTTACACTACGTGAACTATCTCGAGGGCCACAGAGAAGGAAATTAATAGTTGAATAAAGTCGTTATTTTTGCTTGTTTTTTTACGCACAAAAAGTATTCTCGTCACTTGATAAACTTAAGATTGAGCCACTGTAGTCACTTGGAATATTTTAACGATGTCTTTAACTTTTCTGGGCCGGCAAGTTTCAATCCCTTAGAAGCCTATGGAGGAGTCATCCAGCTCTCAGATTTAATCAAAAATATCTTAATTTGTGTTCCGAAGATGAACAAAAGTCTTACGGGGTTGGAACAACATGAGGGTGAGTAATTACTGACATGATTTTCATTTTGGGGTGAACTATCCCTTTAAGTTTCATTAAATATATAATTATGTCATCTGCAAATAGAGAAATCCGATGTTCTAGGCCTGGAATTTCAATTCTATGTTTTGTGTTTTAATGCATTTCCTCTCTTTAAGGTTTCACAGAGGACATTATTCCAAGTTCTTATTTTTAAGTATGGGCAAAAATGGGCGCTGAATTATTTCTAGGTTTTTAACTTGGGCAGTGCAAACTTGTAAATCAACATTTTCTTCAATCTCACATTTCAAAATAAGGTCCTTATTTCAATTTCTCAATTTTCATAATTTATATATTTACATATACAACCGTTTTATTGCCACTATGGATGCTTAAACTGATATATTATAGTCATGCATGAGGAGCACAAATGCAAAAAAGTATTTGGGTAAGCATAGGTTCAATGCCATCTGTTACACCTACCTCTGGACTACTTTTGTAATGAAGTCATCAGTGCAGATCAAAGCATCAGACAAACCCTTATAGAGTTTACAGGCTACCTGCATCGAATCAATCACCTCCATCACCACTGAGAGCAAAAACAGACTGAGTCAGACTTCAGAAGAGGCAACACTGATAACTTAAATTTAAATTGTGAGAGGTAAACATTTTTCCTTACCACATACAAGTGATTCATTTACAGGGTGTTGAAAGGACACACTAAAACTTGAGTCTGTTAGTGGACACACTTCAAACTGCAGCAGTCCAGGAGTGTCTGTTAAAAACATGAAATTATTTGGGTTGCACTTTATTTTACAGTACATGCATTTATATGTACTTACAATATATTTGACTAAGAAAGTACTGGGTAAAATAAGGTTACGTTTAGGGTTAATGCTACGTTTAGGGGTAAGTTCAGGAAATAGTACCTAGTTATTACCCAGCTATTGTAATTACTATAATAAGTACATAGTATGTACATGGGGAACAGGACTGTAAAATAAAGTGCTACCATTATTTGCAAAACTCTGCATTTATGAGCAGAATATATAATTAACTTATTACAATAGTTGATTTCAGATCTCATTTTAGCAGTGTTTAGGACAAACTCTCACCAAAGCAAATTAAAATGACAAATTTGGACTTGGACAGGCATTTCTTAATATACAATACTTGCATGATGTACATAATTCACATGAAGAGATAATAAAACAATGTATTCATTGTATTACATCACCTTCACATATAGATTGAAAAACAGCAATGCATGTGATCTGACCTGTTAAAAGCACATTACTACCTCTAGTAAGACATTCTGTGTTCTATATAAAGTGAGTAGTCAGCTTGTGATGTGATCTTAACATGACAGCCACCGTATACTCATGTAGAATAAAACTGCTATGAGTTCATTTTCAAATTGTCTTCATCTCATGAGAGAGGACATTATTTAACATTAATTATATATTACTTTGTCCACCTCAATAAAAAATATTATTACTAATCTACTAACTGCAGCCATAATTATTACGAAAAACAACACACCCACCTTCCTTAACGTGGGTCTTTTTGACGCAGCTGCCAATAAGCGTGTTGTAAGCGGCCTGGTGTCTTATAATGTCGAGGAGAGCAGGCACCTGAGCAGGATGTCTGAAGGGAATCTTGGAAACCAAAGCTCCTTGAAGACACCTCCCATCCTGTACTGGGGCATCACCATTTAGGAAATAACAATGCTGCTGGCCTGGTAAAGACTAGTTGGATAGAAAGACAAACCATTTAGAGAATCAGATGAAAATCATAATAATGATATACTTTATACGTTATATATTTTATACTATACAGGGATATACTTTTTCCCCTGTTATGTCCTGTAACAGGGACAGGGACAGATTGTGTTCAAAATACAACACAAACATTTTTTTCAGTTGAGACGTTTTGCTTGCTATGATACGGAATATCCATGGAAGTGTTAGTAGTATCTAATTGCACACAGTTTGTTTCTGTGTTTTTTTGTATATAAAATGTCGATACAATGTAAAATATTTGCTCAGGCTCTTGTTTTAAATAATTTAGTTCTGTTATTATGCTTGTTGTCAATCTGTTGACAAGCAGAATGTGACGGTTGGTCGGTGTGGTATTTGTCCCGCTCCTCCTCCACTGTGATTGGACAGCTGGGTAAAAAGTGACAGTGATGAGCGCTGCGTTTTACCCAAAGTTGAACATTCTTAAACTCTCGGCAAACGATAAAAAACGCAGAGCTTCAGCGTGAAATAGATTCTTAGCGCCTTGTTACGCTCCTGGCGTTTTTAAGAACTGATCTCAAGACTCATTTATTTACACTACGCTATGCTAACTAATTGTATACTTTAAATTTCAGATACATGCATGCCTTACTATTGTACTATCTTTTGTACATAATATGATCACTGTCTGTCTGTCTGCCTGCTCATGTTATTATCCTGATTGTATATTTGTTACTGTCAATATTATGTAAAGTGTCCTTGGGTTCTTGAAAGGCGCTATATAAATAAAACGTATTATTATTATTATTATTAAAAACGTGGTGCTCCCATTGAAAACAATTGTAAAAATACTCGAGCCACGTTTTTGTAGAGAATTTAAAAGAAAAGTATTTATAGAAAAGCTAAAAGCAACTTTTTATATAGTCTAGGACTGACTCTTAAGTGCTAACTGAGGTGGCACGAACTAAGTATTCTACTTCCTGGTCTGCTACTGTTCGGACGCTCTTGCTTACCGCTCCGCGCTTTGCTCTATCGCTTTTATATTTTTATATTTCATCTCCTTTTATCACCTAATTTTAACTTCAGCTAATCAACACAGTGCTCAAACACTTGGATTACTACAAAAAAAGCAGAATACTTTTATTCAACCAGCCTCCCACTGCTTACATTCCGGGGAGGAAAACACAACTGCCTACATTCTAAAGGATAAGAGAAAATGCCTCTTCTGGAATCTACTTGCTGCACTAACTGCCACAGACTTTTACAAAGGATTGTAGCTCTTGAAACAAAGTTATTTGTGGGACCACCAAACCAGACGGAACACACAACAGAGTTTCGTCATGGACGCCCTCAGCCTACAGCCGGTGAGTCCCATGAATCTAGTCCTCCTCGACAGGCCATACTGAGTGTAGGGAAACAAGCCGATCGACTTACAAATCGGTGGCACAAACAGGGAGCGAGACCCAAAGGCACTCGAGACATCAGATTGTCACGAGCATCACATATTGTCGCAGTAGCCTCCTCTACCCCAGATACGGCTCTGACAAGGATTGCAAATACTGGTCTCCTACCACCGCCTATACATCTTGAGAACAGATTTGAAGTATTAGTGAATGTAAATGAGGAATCCCCAAACGTGATGAATGTGTTTGAACAAAGACTGAACCAGCCAGTAGCTAACACTGATGCTAACTGGCGCTCAAGGTCAAGCAGACAGCGGCACTCAGCTCAGAGCGCAGCCGAGCACAGGACTCTGATAGTGGGTGACTCCATAATCAGAAACATTATTAGCAGGGATACAACTACGTGCTGCCTTCCACAAGGAATGACTTCTGATGTAAACAGGGAACTTGAGAACATTCTGACAAAACATAAGGGAACTTGAGAACATTCTGACAAAACATAAGACTGCAAATCGACTCATCATTCATGTGGGGAAAAATTATATTCATAAAGAGCAGTCAGAACTCCTTAAGAAGGATTTCAATGAACTTTTTGAAACACTTAAAAGACTGAAAGTACAAACATTCATCAGTGGACCACTCCCAGCAAGAGGAACAAACAGATTTTCACGGTTGCTTGGGCTTAATACATGGCTCCAAAAAACCTGCAATATAAAAGGAGTAAACTTCATTGACAACTTCAATCTTTTCTGGAGTCAGAGGCAACTGTTTCAACAGGATGGGCTCCACCCAAACAAACTTGGTTCAAGAGTGCTAAAGGACAATATCTACTTCTCCCTCAATCATCCTTCTGCAGTGTGTGCCAATACACTCAACCTGAATGGCACACACACACCTGGACACAGTATGAATGACCACAGGACTTCACTTCAGCACCTGGATGGACATGCGGTTGACACGTCAAACAAGGACAATGATAACACCACTCAGCCAAAACAACCTCTGCTCACGGACACAATGTCAGCTGAGCCCTGCCCACAGAGCTCACCACAGACAGACTGTGACATACTAGAACTGCTCCAACATTCAGCACCCAAGGACGACCTGCTGGAAAACCAGGACAGCATTTTACAACCTCCAATAACACCAGAGAAACAGCCCCCTCCAGCCTCTACCCTATCACCAGACACGTTATCCCTATCTCCAGCATCTCCACAGCATCTTCTGTGTTTCTCAGAGAAAATGGAAAAACTGGTGTTTGCTGGAACCAAACTATCTGCAAGCCCCCAGACATTAACCAAAAAAAGTCAGGCCCCAAAACCACGAAAGCCTGCGGGCCCAGCTCGCTCTCCGCTTGTGAGAGCTCTTCGGCCTCTGCAAAAACGCCAGGGCCCACATCCTCCTCCATCGGCTCGAGGTGAACCAAAAACAACTGATACCAGCTCTCAGTGATATGTGCCGGGTCCTCGCTATGATAACAGTAACTTTCTCAAATGTTTACAGAACAAGCGGGAACCCAGTGTGCCTGTATCTTTCTCTATTGCTGTTCGATTACATGATAGAAAGTCTAAGGCCTTCAAAAGCCATACAGCAAACCCATCTAATCTGGTGCCTATTGCACGCCAAACTAAGACAAAAGTAACAAAAAGTAAGACTGTTAAGTTAGCACTTTTAAACATCCGCTCACTTAAAAATAAATCACTTCTAGTCAATGACTTAACCCTCTGAGGTCGGCTATCGCGCCGGCGCGATAGTCTCGCTTTTTTCTTATCAGTGCAAAAGAAACTCAAAATACTCTGTTGATTTTGATCTTACATATTAATTGTTGTACATCATTAGATCCTGATAAGTGTCTATTTTTTTTGTGGATACTCACAATAAAAACAAAGTGTTGTGCTTTTCGCCAAATAAAGAAAAACAAACATGATGCGCGTTCTGCCTTCTCTCTGTCAGTGAAGTCCATTCTGAAACGCGTCCTAAGATTATTTTTAATTCCGCGAATACTTGTCATACAGGCACGAGTGTTTTTCCATAATGAAGCTTGAACTCTCTTCTTTTAAATGAGTTAATTTATATAAAAAAAAACAAATATTCTTAGCTTATGTAATCTGTATGAAAAGAGAGAGATGTCAGTATTTTTCTTTCCAGCTCATTATACCTAAATACGCGTTAATGTGCCACGCCCACGGAGAGCGCGCGCTATTCAAACGCAAATGATTTTAGACAAGCCGTTCAAACATGCCAACGCCCACCAGCTGGATTATAAAACACATCGTGTTTAGTAAGTAGGCTATCTTGTACAGCTGTGTACACAGCGTATCCTTTCACTGTGAGGAATATCTAACTCTGGAAAATGTACCAGAAGTGCTGGTAGTTTCATTTCGAGGAGCAACGGATCCAGCTGATGTAGTAAGTCATTTATTCTAGTGCTTTGTTCTAATCGTGATATTGAAGTGTCGGACTGTAAACCGCAAACAGACTGTTTAAATATGAATTGCGTGTATGTGTGTAGGCTAAATGATGAGTGAACGGCAAAGGCGCGCGCTTTGTTTACAGTTATACAGCGCGTGTCTGTGCCTTGTTCATTCACTCTCGCACCTACATTAGTAAACGTTATGTTTACATAAACACATCTTAGTAGGCTATAGCAATATAGTTTGTATGAGTAAAAATAGACTGAAATATGTTGAAATAAAATGTCTGTATAAGCAACAAGCTGCAAATTCACATGTATATACTAATATATCATACACAATATATTACAGACTAAATATGAATGTTTAGATACGATTTTGTGATTAGTTTTGGATAGCTTATAAAGTTTTGACTGTAAAAAAAGACTACTGTCACATTAAATAGGTACGCTTTTGTTCACCAATTTCTGCTCCTAGTTAAATATACTATAGTATGATGTTTTGTCAAAAATAAAGTAGGTATATTGAATTATCAACTAAGATGTTATTATAGTGTTTGTTCCAATATTCAAACTAATGAATCCTTACCTTTTTTAATACGTATGATAAAATGTATAGTTTTTACAAAGAAATACACTTGAAATATTGTTAAAATTGTAATTGTTGTTGTAATTGTAACCTATTTGTAATTGGTTACAATTTCTAATTGTAAAATATGTATAGGCTATATAGATCATTTCTTTTGTCCTTGCATTCTTTGGGATCTTGTGACACACCTGTGTGAAAGGGCTAATTAATATGCAGCTCATTATGCGGCACATTATCCGGCCTTTGTCTTCTCAGGTGTGAACACGCCTCCACGCATATTGCCTTTCCAAACAAAAGGTGTCTAATAAAATGTAAATCAGTGTATGTGTTTGTGTAAATGATTAGGCAGGATGATTTTCAGATCATTTTGAAGCAAAAATTCTAGGCAACAACACTGATTAGTCACAAGTCTTGTGGACACATATTTAGTATGTGTTTTGTGGCCTTATTTCAGACACTTTAAGTTTTAGTTTTTTCAATAACCATGCATAAGCAATATTCTCTCAAAAATACAAACATGTTTCATAATTGTTGCTGAGAAATTACGGTAGTCCAGTTTGTGCTTTATTGAGTGAATTTACACCTTTGCCATTAACATGTTTATAAATAACTGAAAAAAGCACAAATGTCAGAGCATGTCACAACACCTCAAGGACCCCAAAAATCCTTAGACCTCAGAGGGTTAATAACCACATACAACCTGGATTTTATGTTTCTAAATGAAACTTGGCTAGAAGACAGCTGCAGTGCAACAATCCTCAATGAAACATCCCCTCCTAACTTTACTTTTATGAGTGTCTGCAGAGCTGCTAGGAGAGGAGGGGGAGTAGCTGCTCTTTTTAAAGATGTCTATCAATGTAAGCAAACATCATTTGGTAACTACCCCTCTTTTGAATATCTGGGTATTGTGTCAAAAGGTGCCCCACGTATTTTACTTATCATTATTTACAGGCCTCCAAAATACTCTCCAGCCTTTGCTGAGGAATTTACAGAACTGTTATCAACAATTTCCTCTGAGTTTGACTGTTTTGCTATTACTGGAGATTTTAACATTCACATAGATAATGCAGAAAACAATATGGCAAAAGAAATCAAAACGGTTTTAAAAACTTTTGATCTGACTCTGCATGTACATGGTCCCACACACAATCGTGGACACACTCTAGATTTACTTATCAGTAAGGGTTTAAACATCTCATCGATTGTTATTAAGGATGTAGCACTGTCTGATCATTTCTGTATTTTCTTTGATATATTGATCTCTCCTGCCATTGAAGCTAGATCTGTGTCTGTCAAGAAGAGATGCTTAAATGAGAACACTAGTGTGCCATTTATGAAGGCTATATCTTTAAAACCAAGCATATCTGCTGACTCTGTTGACTTTCTCCTTGATTCTTTTAACTCAAAAGTCAAAAGTGTAATTGATGATATTGCTCCTGTGAAAGTCAGGAAGAGTGTTAGACAAAAAGCACCTTGGAAAAACACAACAGCTGTGCAAAATATGAAAAGAACATGCAGAAAAGCAGAGCGCATGTGGCGGAAGACAAAACTTGAAGTCCATTATAACATCTACAAAGACAGCATCCATGCTTTCAATATGGAACTAGGCAAAGCTAGACAGACTTTCTTCTCAAATATTATAAACAGCAACTTAAACAACACACGCACTCTTTTTGCTACTGTAGAGAGTCTGACAAACCCCCCAAGCCAGATTCCCAGTGAAATGCTCTCAGACGGCAAGTGCAGTGAATTTGCTTCTTTCTTCTCTGAGAAAATTAATAATATCAGAAAGGTGATCAGCACATCATTGAGCCGCACTGGGGTCAGACAGTTCAGACCACAACCTAAGAATGTAGTTACTATGTCTGATTTCAAAGAAATTGATGGCAAAATTTTGGAAGAAACCATACAGCACCTTAAAACATCAACCTGCGTCCTTGACGCACTCCCCACATCTTTCTTCAAAAGTGTGTTAAACAGTTTAGAAGCAGATCTCCTAAAAGTGGTTAATGCCTCACTTCTTTCTGGTAGTTTTCCAAACTCCCTGAAAACTGCAGTTGGCAAGCCCCTCTTGAAAAAGAGCAATCTGGATAAGACTATATTAAGCAATTATAGACCGATCTCAAATCTTCCTTTCATAGGCAAGATCATTGAAAAAGTTGCCCTTAATCAGCTGAACAAATTCTTAACCTTGAATGGATACTTTGACAATTTTCAATCTGGATTCCGATCGCATCACAGCACAGAGACAGCGCTCATAAAGATAATTAACGATATTCGCTTAAATACTGATACAGGCAAATTATCAGTACTGGTACTACTCGACCTCAGTGCTGCATTTGACACTGTCGATCACGACATACTTCTTGACAGGCTGGAAAACTGGGTGGGGCTTTCTGGGATAGTCCTAAAATGGTTCAGATCATACTTAGAAGGGAGAGGTTATTATGTGAGTATAGGAGACCATAAGTCTGAGTGGACATCCATGACATGCGGAGTCCCTCAAGGCTCAATTCTTGCGCCACTCCTGTTCAACCTGTATATGCTCCCAATGAGCCAAATAATGAGAAAGAACCGAATCTCTTACCACAGCTATGCAGACGACACACAGCTCTACTTAGCCCTATCGCCTAATGACTACAGCCCCATTGACTCCTTGTGCCAATGCATTGATGAAGTAAACAGTTGGATGTGCCAAAACTTTCTTCAGTTCAACAAAGACAAAACTGAAGTCATTGCGTTTGGAAACAAAGAGGAAGTTCTTAAGGTGAATGCATACCTTGACGCTAGGGGTCTAACAACTAAAAATCAAGTCAGGAATCTTGGTGTGTCTCTAGAGTCAGACCTTAGTTTCAGTAGTCATGTCAAAGCAATAACTAAATCAGCATACTATCATCTGAAAAATATTGCAAGAATTAGATGCTTTGTTTCAAGTCAAGACTTAGAGAAACTTGTGCATGCTTTTATCACCAGCAGGGTGGATTATTGTAATGGACTCCTCACTGGCCTTCCTAAAAAGACCATAAGACAGTTGCAGCTTATACAGAATGCTGCTGCCAGGATTCTGAGCAGAACCAGAAAATATGAACATATCACACCAGTCCTCAGGTCTTTACACTGGCTCCCAGTTACATTTAGGATTGATTTTAAAGTATTATTACTGGTATATAAATCATTTAATGGGCTAAGACCTCAATATATTGCAGATATGCTCACTGAATATAAACCCAACAGATCACTCAGATCATTAGGATCACATCAGCTAGAAATACCAAGGGTTCACTCTATGCACGGAGAGTCTGCTTTTAGCTACTATGCCAGCCGCAGCTGGAACCAGCTTCCAGAGGAGATCAGATGTGCTCCTACAGTAGTCACATTCAAATTCAGACTCAAAACACATCTGTTTAGCTATGCATTTACTGAATGAGCACTGTGCCACTGTTCGTCCGACTGTTTTTACTGTACTTTATTTTATTTTTTCATCTAAACCGTTTTAATTATTCTTATTTGTTTTGATTATTTTCATTTCTTTATTCTAAACTGTTTTAATTATTGTTATTTCTTTTTATTTTTATTTTTTTGTTGTTATTTCTATTTCTTCTATGTAAAGAACTTTGAATTACCATTGTGTATGAAATGTGCTATATAAATAAACTTGCCTTGCCTTAAGTGTTGTGAACTAAGGACTAAAATGATTTCAACCCAAAAATGGCCGCCCTCAACCTCTGAATCAGCCAATAGTAAGAAAGGAAGGGTAGCCACGGCCCCACGACACCAATAATTTTAAGTAATTAAAATAAAATAATTAAATTAAGACAATAAAACATTTATTTTAATAAAAAAAAAAATAACTGCCTTGCATTGTGCAAAATTGTAAAAAAAAATCTGTTATTATGGTGATAATAGCATGCTTTATCACTTAGCTAAGTGTTGCTAGCATGTTTATTATATGTTTCTAGCATGTTTAGCACACAGTGGCATATTTTAGTTTGTGGCTAGTACTGCTTTACAGTGTAAAACATGTCACTTCCTGTTGCCAGTAGGTGGCGCTATGAGTAACTGAATATCGCCATGTAGATGTGTTCAGGGCGGAACTTCCTGCTTCATTGCGAAACATCGAAATTTGTCAGGCTCCAGAAAATTGGAAAACTCCAGATCTTCGCAATAAAAAAACAAAAAAACAAAAAACAAAAAACAAACGCTGCTAGATCTGCTTATTTTTCAACCCTATTAGAAGAAAATAAACAATCAAAGGTATTTATTTGAAACAGTGGCTAAACTAACGAAAAAGAAAGCTTCAAACTCAGAAGTGTCCAAGCAACACAGCAGTGATGACTTTATGAACTTCTTCACTTATAAGATTGATAATATCAGGGACAAAATTATAACTATGCAACCGTCTACCACAGTATCGCATCAGGGAGTGCAGTTTAGTCTCCCTGAGGAAAAATTTTATTCATTTGTTGCTATAGGAGAGGAAGAATTCTGCAAACTCGTTAATTCATCTAAATCGACAACTTGTAAGCTACTGAAAGAGATGTTTCCAGAGGTCATATATCCTCTTCTTAATATCATTAATTCATCTTTGTCTCTAGGATACGTACCAAAAACCTTTAAACTGGCAATGATAAAACCGCTTGTTAAAAAACCACAACTTGATCCTACAGAATTAGTCAATTACAGGCCGATCTCGAATCTGCCTTTTCTGTCAAAGATATTAGAAAAAGCAGTATCTTCACAACTATGTTCCTTTCTAGAAAGAAATGATATCTGCGAGGATTTTCAGTCCGGATTTAGACCGTACCATAGTACTGAGACTGCTCTCATTAGAGTCACAAATGATTTGCTCTTATCATCCGATCGTGGTTGTAACTCTCAAGTAGTGTTACTCGATCTTAGTGCTGCATTTGACACCATTGACCACAACATTCTTTTAAATAGACTAGAAAACTATGCTGGCATTAGTGGAATTGCACTAGCATGGTTTAAATCATACTTAACTGACCGTTATCAGTTTGTAGCAGTAAATGAAGAGATGTCTTATCGATCACAAGTTCAGTATGGCGTACCACAAGGCTCAGTACTAGGTCCGTTGCTTTTCACTCTGTACATGCCACCATTGGGAGATATCATTAGGAAACATGGAGTTAGCTTTCACTGTTATGCCGATGATACTCAGCTGTATATTTCTTCAAAACCCAACGAAACTTACCAATTCACAAAATTAACGGAATGCATAGCTGAAATAAAAAATTGGATGACTAGTAATTTCCTACTACTAAATTCTGAAAAAACAGATTCTAATTATTGGACAAAAAACTTCCACACGTAATAACCTAGAATACTGTCTAACACTTGATGGCTGCTCTGTCAAGTCTTCGTCGTCGGTTAGGAACCTGGGTGTGCTCTTTGATAACAACCTTTCTTTTGAAAGCCACGTGTCTAGTATCTGTAAAGCTGCATTTTTCCATCTTAAAAATATATCTAAAATACGCCATATGCTCTCATTGGGAAATGCGGAACAATTAGTTCATGCGTTCATGACCTCAAGGCTAGATTATTGTAATGCTCTACTGGGTGGTTGCCCTGCACGCTTAATAAATAAACTACAGCTAGTTCAAAACGCCGCAGCTCGAGTTCTTACCAGAACCAGGAAATATGACCATATTAGCCCGGTTCTGTCAACACTGCATTGGCTCCTTATTAAACATCGTATAAATTTTTAAATATTGTTGATTACTTACAAAGCACTAAATGGTTTAGCTCCGCAGTACTTGAGCGAGCTCTTAAAGCATTATACTCCTTCACGTCTATTGCGATCTCAAAATTCCGGCCAGTTGATAATACCTAGAATATCTAAATCGACTGCTGGCGGTAGATCCTTTTCCTATTTAGCACCAAAACTTTGCAACAGTCTTCCTACCATTGTCCGGGAAGCAGACACACTCTGTCAGTTCAAAGCTAGACTAAAAACACATCTCTTTGACCTAGCACACACATAATACATTATAGACTTATATAATTCAATGTTAGGCTGCATAGATTAGATCAGCCAGAACTGGGAACACTTCCCTTAAATCTTGATGTACTCGTTACATCATAAAAAGAAGAATGGCATCTACGCTAATATTAGTGTCTTTGTTTATCCCGAGGTTTTCCCGCAGCCTGCCGGATCTAGGCCGTATCCAGATCTGACGAAGGAGATCCGCCTGGACCCGATGACAATGCAGTGCTAAAGTGTCAACTATCCTCTCCCTATGGAGGATCCCTTTCGTTTCGCGTACCCCGAAGTGATAAAATAAAACAAAATTCTGTATCAAAATTTATAGGCAAGACAAGTAGTTTGTTTAGGCATGGGTTGTATGGAATTTACAAACCTGCGCACATATTTTCAAAAGCACATAACTATAGAATCAATTCTGAATGAGCATGTGAACGCCGTCAGCGTTAATCACAGGTTCGCGTTTAAAGTCTGATCATTTCGACGGAGGTGAATCAATCAAAATGAACTTTAGCTGGAAATAACATTATTCAAGAACCGCTATAAAGCCAAAACAATCTCTGTTACCTTAAATTATATGTTTATCTCTGTAAAGCTGCTTTGAAACAATCCATTGTTAAAAGCGCTATATAAATGAAGATGACTTGACTTTAACGTCGCAAAGGCCTTAAGATTACTCTCACCAAATTTGAAGATGATCAGATTAAAACTGTGCTGCGAGCAGCGCCAAGCCGGTGGCACCGCCACCCAGGTGCCTTTAGGGTAACTGTGCACGACAGGCAATATGAATGTAAAACACGATAAAAGTAAAAGAACCACATCAAAGTCGTCTGAATACGCCACATTTACTGAAGCAGCTGGTGCCACTATGACCGTGAACCACAACAGCCACATCCATGAGATAATTTAAATTTAGATGGATTTCGTGGCATTTAATGTCATAGGTCACTTTAAAATGAGTGCGAAGTTATCTTTTACATGAGGACAGTTTTTATGTCAAGGTCTTTTTTATATTTTTTATTTATCTAATTATTAAACTAATTATTTAAAACTTTGTTACTACAAATAAACTGGTTCTATGACTTTGTTAATCAAACTTGTTAAGAAGAGACAAGGCCTAATACAGTTCTTATCCTTCAATGCAGGCCATTGCACACAGCAATGGAAGGGTTAAACTCTTGTCAGAGTGTAATTGACCATTTGCAAAAGCCACGCCCCCTAGTTATTGTTACTACGCCCGTCAAACAAATGGTCAAACACGACCAGCGCGACTGATTGCCATGACGGGAAGAGGTATACCCGTGCGTGTCAATGTTTGACGGACCTGCTCACATAGTAACGGTTGCTATGATGTGTGATTGGACAATGGCCGTTTTGGGGGAAGGGCCGGCGAAAGGTCAATTGACAACTGAAGAGCCAAAACGAGGCCAAACATATAAAATAAGTTATTGAGGCCAAACATATAAAATAACATTATAAACTGAAAAGCGGGCCTGCCCCCGTTTATCATGTCACTTCACCACGTGACAGCCACAAACAGGCTCCTGATTGGTTAACGCGGGGCGAACTGACGCCAAAGTTAATGAGATACTCCATTTTTTTTGGAAATAGGCTCATTTTACAACTCCCCCAGAGTTAAACTGTTGAGTTTTACCGTTTTTGAATCCATTCAGCCGATCTCCGGTTCTGGCGGTACCACTTTTAGCATAGCTTAGCATACATCATTGAAGTGGACAAGACCATTAGCATTTCTCAAAAAAATGACCAAAGAGCTTCGATATTTTTCCTATTTAAAACTTGACTCTTCTGTAGTTACATCGTGCACTAAGACCGACGGAAAATTTAAAGTTGGGATTTTCTAGGCTGATATGGCTAGGAACTATACTCTCATTCCTGCGTAATAATCAAGAAACACGAGCAGAACGAATTTTTGTGTAAATCGTGTGTAAAGTGGTTCTGGGGTAAATTTTCGGATTCATTAAAATGTTCGTATTTTCCAAATGTTAGTTGGTACGCTAGAAATATACACCTGCTCCCAGCCACGCGTAAATAGTGCGCTTAACACCCGAACGTTTTGCTCATTAATAAGGCTGCATTTTAATTCACCTTAATCGGGTACATATTTACACAGCATTTTGAAAAAATATTATATATAGTAATTACATACGGTTTTTCTTATTATGAGAGCCAGTAATAGCATCTGCAATGGTGGTCCTTCTCCAGTTTGAATACGATTTTTCCGAAGTGAACTAATTCGTTTTTTGCTCTCAAGCTTAATGTCGAACCGTTTTCTTCTCACTTCAGGGAATGTTCGATTAACAGATGAAACTCCATTAACTGCATCTGTAATATGCTGCCAAGCTTCCTTTTTTTTAGGACCCGATACGCCACTATGTACGCTTGAAAATAAAATGTAGCGTTTTGAACTTCTGATAATAAAACTTCAATTTCTGCATCTGAGAATTTTTTTTTCATTCGCATTCATGTCATAATATGATGCCCATATATAGTTGTCAGTTCGGATTTAATGGGCGGGATTTATGGTAATTGAGAATGAACGTGCACGCGCATCCCATTTACGACTGATTGGAATTCATTAAGACACAGACACATTTCACTATCACATTTGATGTTTACGAAGTATTTGTGAATCAGGAGAAGAGTTTTCGGGAAGGTATCTTTACGCGCAAATCACTCGCATATTTACTCGTATATTTACGAATGTTTCATGAATGAGACCCCATGAGTGCAGCAGGCGTAATAATATGACGCAGTGCCTGAAAATAGTCCCCAGCTCGGTAACTTCCAACGTGACCGGGACTAAGTGCCTGCGCCTGCTGCACTCATGGTACGGCAGTAAAGTTTCTTGATTATTACGCAGGAATGAGAGTATAGTTCCTAGCCATATCAGCCTAGAAAATAGCAACTTTACATTTTCCGTCAGTCTTATTTTTTTTGAGAAATGCTAATGGTCTTGTCCACTTCAATGATGTATGCTAAGCTATGCTAAAAGTGGTACCGCCAGAACTGGAGATCGGCTGAATGGATTCAAAAACGGTAAAACTCAAGAGCCTATTTCCAAAAAAAGTGGAGTATCCCTTTAAAATTTTTCAACTCGTGCGTCAGACACGAATTCGCATCAAACGCGTAAATGCACAAAAAGCACCAAATAAAAACACTCACGTGTATCGCGCCAGACGCTCAATTTGCGAACTGGACACGTGAATGAGGCGAAATCGCGTCCACCACGCCACGCTAAACGCCTCATTCGCGCCGCAGGACATCTAGACGCGTGTAAACGTGTCTTTACATTGATGAAAATCACTCGCGCCATACGCTCTACTCCGCGTTTTCTGTGTCTTTGTATGGCATTCCGATCGGCTCTTTAATATAAGTTTGCAACATGCACTCGTCTCAATGAACGTCTCATTCAACGTCTTATTAGGGCCCAAGCCTTGAAAAGGTGAAGGCCCTATTGTTTTCCTTAGGATTATTATTATTCTTCTTTATTAGGGCCCAAGCCTTGAAAAGGCGAAGGACCTATTGTTTTCTTTAGGATTATTAGGGCCCAAGCCTTGAAAAGGCGAAGGCCCTATTGTTTTCCTTAGGATTATTAGGGCCCAAGCCCTGAAAGGGCGAAGGCCCTATTGCTTTCCTTAGGATTATTAGGGCCCAAGCCCTGAAAAAGCGAAGGCCCTATTGTTTTCCTTAGGATTATTATTATTATTTAGGGCCCAAGCCTTGAAAAGGCGAACAACTTTCGTGCTCCGAACAACTTTCGTGCTCCGAACAACTTTCGTGCTCTAAGTTTTACGCCAGCCCAACAGGAAGTCGGCTATTTAGGGTTGTTTGGAAACGCATGCTCAGGAATTTGAAACACTTCTCCTAGGGAATTCCGCCGTTCGTCTCCAAACTCGGTGTGCATGAAGTCAAGACATTGAGGATGAAAAATTGCCAGGGGATTTTTGATATCTCGAACGGTTTGGCCGTGGCGAGGAAACGAATTTATGGCGAATAATGGAAACAGGAAGTGTGTTATAACTTCTACATACATTAACTGATCTTGATGAAACGTCAGCAGTGTGTTCGCTGAAAGAGGCCGATCACTTGGATGTGACTATTGTGAGTCAAAGTTATAGCGCCACCAACTGGCAGCAGGATGCTGCCAGTCTAAATTCTAAATGCTTTTGACAAAAGTGGGGGGGGGGGGGGGGGGGGGGGGGGGGGGGGTTAGTTTTATCTACAGTAACAAAACTCGATATGTATATTGTACTCTTCGAGCCGGACAACTTTCTAATTTACCGTAATTAGCAACGACCAACAGGAAGTCAGATAATTTGGTTTTGTATATGGTGAGCCTCTCTCTGAGCTCTGTATGGCAAGCCCTTTTGACATTTAAAAGCTAAGTTTGACTATCCGGAATTAACATCGTTGATATCAACAACGTCTTTCTGACAAGTCGTAATTATATTTTGGATAGTTTGTATTATCATTTAAGATATCTGTAACGTAATTGGCCTATGGCTAAGCCACGCCCCCAAACGCGATGAGCCAATCACAGTGCATATAGCTAACCCAATAAAATGAAAGTTACAGATATCAAATTTCATAATTTAACCTAAATTAATTTAAAATGTATGTGCTATATTTCAGATCAATATATTTGTTTTCCTTCATTTTAATCAACACTAACTTTATTCTCATCTAAATTATAAATAACTTATTTCTGTATAAATTAAAAATCCCGAACAATCCAGACCAACCAGAGCGCACTATTCCTACAACATCATCAGTGCTGAAGCGGAACTACCAGAGCCGTTCGGCAGATTTTCAGTCTTGTGTGCTTATTTCATGTGTCCGTTAAATCCAATGAGACCGTCTGTAGGGTGTCTCATTTTTCATTTTAGGTTTCAGAAGGTTGCTCATGCATACATTGTGATATGTGCCCTCGATGTGCACTTTTGCAGCGCCCACACTGATGCAAAGCTCTACAGCACACTTCTTTTCGACAGTCAAAGCAGGGTTACATTTTTGCAGGTCGTGCACAATAACCCTAAAGGTACCGGGGGTGGCGGTGCCACCGGCTTGGACCCGTAATCGCTGCTCGCAGCTATATTTATTATTATTTTACTACCTTTTGGGCACTTTTGGGGCCCTTAACGTGCTCGAAAACTCTTAAAACTTTGCACACGGGTCAGAACCTGCGGCCATCAGGGCCGGGCTGAAGATGGTACCCGGGCGTGGCAGGGGGGCTCGACAGCGCTCCCTGGAATGCAGTTTGAACACTTGTCCATATATCAAACATGCTTGCATGTAATAATCTGTGGCGTGGCCGTGGCGAGGAAACGAATTTATGGTGAGAAAAGAGAAACGCTAAGTGTTATAACTTCTGCATACATTAACTGATCTTGATGAAACTTCGTGGTAAGAGGCCAATCAGATGGATGTAACTATTGTGATTTAAAGTTATAGCGCCACCAACTGGCAGCAGGAAGTGTGTCACTTTCTAAATGCTTGTGACAAAAGTGGGGGGGGGGGGGTAGTTTTATCTACAGTAACAAAACTCGGTATGTATATTGTACTCTTCGAGCCGGACAACTTTCTAATTTACAGTTATTAGCTACGACCAACAGGAAGTTAGATATTTTGGTTTTAATGTGGATTTCAGATTCTGAGTTTTTAGCTAATCTTCCTAAGTAGTTTATTTTATTCACACCAAACTTTTTCAACATGATGAAAATACATTAAAGATGCTAAATTGTGAACGGATATTGAATATCTCAAACGGTTTTGCTATGGTGAGGGATTAAATTAATGTAAAAAAAAGAATCCGTAAATGTCTCATATCTTTCTAAAATGTAATTATACACCATTTATTTTTATATAAAATTATACAAATATTAGAACTAAACCCATTTTATTCCTTTTTTTTCAATTAAAGAATTATGTTTAAGTTTAAAAACAACCAGAATGGTTTAGTAAAAAATGTTTTTTTTTTCCCAAATCATACATACTGCTATACTGCCCTCTTGTGTTCAAAATCAGGTAGGCCTATTGAATTTATATATAAATATTATGGATTTTACTATGGGAATATTTTCCCACCGGTTAATCAACGTGTGACACCGCTGGGGGCTTTAAAATCGCTAACTTGGAAGCGAAAGTAAAATAAGGACGTCTGCACAATACATTAATAATGGTGCAGAGTAGAGCGAGCTTTTTCAATTAATTCCTATGGAAGTAGGAATGAACTAAACAACGTTCACTCTGTTCTGCTCGTCCCTCACCTTGGGCGCGCAGTTATGAATGCCCGTGCAGCCATGAGCATTTAAGTTTAATTTTAAAATTAGTGCCATTTCGGGGGACGTATTACTTTAATTTATTTAACAAAAACACAATGTTGTGTTTTATTGCGAGTGTACACAAATATAAGTATAAACACTTTGCAGTTTAAATGATGTCCTGTATGAAGAAAATGACGGAGTATGTTTTTATGTGTAACACACTGTTCAATCGCGCTGAGCCACTCACACACACACATTCCAGCATTGCAATCTTGACATCGCAAGCCTGTTCATTTATACATATGTGATATATATATATATATTAGATCAATATACACTCACCTAAAGGATTATTAGGAACACCTGTTCAATTTCTCATTAATGCAATTATATAATCAACCAATCACATGGCAGTTGCTTCAATGCATTTAGGGGTGTGGTCCTGGTCAAGACAATCTCCTGAACTCCAAACTGAATGTCAGAATGGGAAAGAAAGGTGATTTAAGCAATTTTGAGCGTGGCATGGTTGTTGGTGCCAGACGGGCCGGTCTGAGTATTTCACAATCTGCTCAGTTACTGGGATTTTCACGCACAACCATTTCTAGGGTTTACAAAGAATGGTGTGAAAAGGGAAAAACATCCAGTATGCGGCAGTCCTGTGGGCGAAAATGCCTTGTTGATGCTAGAGGTCAGAGGAGAATGGGCCGACCGATTCAAGCTGATAGAAGAGCAACTTTGACTGAAATAACCACTCGTTACAACCGAGGTATGCAGCAAAGCATTTGTGAAGCCACAACACGCACAACCTTGAGGCGGATGGGCTACAACAGCAGAAGACCCCACCGGGTACCACTCATCTCCACTACAAATAGGAAAAAGAGGCTACAATTTGCAAGAGCTCACCAAAATTGGACAGTTGAAGACTGGAAAAATGTTGCTTGGTCGGATGAGTCTCGATTTCTGTTGAGACATTCAGATGGTAGAGTCAGAATTTGGCGTAAACAGAGTGAGAACATGGATCCATCATGCCTCGTTACCACTGTGCAGGCTGGTGGTGGTGGTGTAATGGTGTGGGGGATGTTTTCTTGGCACACTTTAGGCCCCTTAGTGCCAATTGGGCATTGTTTCTGACCATGTCCATCCCTTTATGGCCACCATGTACCCATCCTCTGATGGCTACTTCCAGCAGGATAATGCACCATGTCACAAAGCCTGAATCATTTCAAATTGGTTTCTTGAACATGACAATGAGTTCACTGTACTAAAATGGCCCCCACAGTCACCAGATCTCAACCCAATAGAGCATCTTTGGGATGTGGTGGAACGGGAGCTTCGTGCCCTGGATGTGCATCCCACAAATCTCTATCAACTGCAAGATGCTATCCTATCAATATGGGCCAACATTTCTAAAGAATGCTTTCAGCACCTTGTTGAATCAATGCCACGTAGAATTAAGGCAGTTCTGAAGGCGAAAGGGGGTCAAACACAGTATTAGTATGGTGTTCCTAATAATCCTTTAGGTGAGTGTATATGTTTTCCTTAAAATTTTTTAAAACCTATGCAATATGGTGGATGTCCAAAAGATGGCACCCACAGACTGTTTTTAAATGGGGTTGGATAAATATCTTTTTGCTTTTAAACTGTGTGTGTGTGTGTGTGTGTGATTGTGCCTTGGTGTCTGTTAGTGACAAGAGTTCAAGCTTAAGTTTAAGGCCTTGTCTTTTTGTATATATATATATATATATATATATATATATATATATATATATATATATATATATATATATATATATATATATATATATATTATATTATTATTTTTTCTCCAAAATATTTGTATAACCCATATATGTATTTACATTTATTTACATGTTTGTTTGCTTTAAATTAAATTAAGATTGTATATTTGGTAATTGAACCTAAATGAATTTAAAATGTATGTGCTATATTTCAGATCAATACAATCAATGTTTTCCTTCATTTTAATCAACACTAACTTTATTCTCATCAGAGTTATACTACCATTAAAAAAAACACATTTGATTTTCTATTTTAATCAATGTAGAATGTGTAACTTAAAAATAAACAAATCAGTGCTCTGTTTGAGGACAAGAAATGAAAACCTATGCAATATGATGAATGTCCAAAAGATGGCACTCAAGACTGTTTTTAAATGGGATTGGATAAATATTGTTTTGCTTTTAAACTGTGTGTGTGTGTGTGTGTGTGTGTGTGTGTGTGTGAGATTGTGCCTTGGTGTCTGTTCGTGACAAGAGTTTAAAACTTGTTCAATTTAAGTTTAAGGCCTTGTATTTTTGGATATATATATATTATTCTTATTATTATATTTAATAATAAATACATATATATATATATTATTATTATTTAATATTTTTCTACAAAATATTCATATAACCCATTTATTTTTGTTTGCTTTAAATTAAATTAAGATTGTATGTTTGGTAATTGAACCTAAATGAATTTAAAATTAATGTGCTATATTTCAGATCAATAAAATCAATGTTTTCCTTAATTTTAATCAACACTAACTTTATTCTCATCTGGATTATAAATAACTTATTTCTGTATAAAATAAAAAATCCCGAATAATCCAGACCAACCAGAGTGCACTATTCCTACAACATCATCAGTGCTGAAGCAGAACTCCCAGAGCCGTTCGGCAGATTTTCAGTCTTGTGTGCTTATTTCATGTGTCCGTTAAATCCATGAGACCGTCTGTAGGGTGTCTCATTTTTCATTTTAGGTTTCAGAAGGTTGCTCATGCATACATTGTGATATGTGCCCTCGATGCGCACTTTTGCAGAGCCCACACTGATGCAAGCTCTACAGCACACTTCTTTTCGACAGTCAAAGCAGGGTTACGTTTTTGCACGTCGTGCACAATAACCCTAAAGGTACCGGGGTGCCACCGGCTTCTTTTATTTATATATATATATAAATAATTCTAGCTGCGAGCAGCGATGAAGGGCCAAAGCCGGCGGCACCGCCACCCCCGGTGCCTTTAGGTAACTAAAGGCACCGGGGAGGCGGTGCCGCCGGCTTGGGCCCGTAATCGCTGCTCGCAGCTATATTTATATATATATATATTTTTTTTTATTTATTTCTGCTATTTATTCCATTCAATTTAAGACGCAGACGTCACGTAAATCACGCGTGGCAGTGAAGTGTCGAGTCTGACGTCACGCGTCATTCACGTGTGACAGTGAAGTTATTTATTATTTTTTCTCTAACACCCACTGCAACACGCTACTCAACACGGCTCAGTGCAATATGTCAGTGCCTGCCCAATTTACATTCCCTTCACTCATTCCTCACACTGAACGTGACATCTGCGTCTGTTATATTTTTGTTTTCTTGTTTAACCCTCTGGGGACCAGAGTGTTTTTGGGGCCCTTGGGATGTTTTGACATGCACTGACATTTGTGCTTTTTTCAGTTATTTATAAAACATGTTAATGGCAAAGGTGTAAATTCACTCTATATAGCACAAACTTGGCTACCATGAGATCTGAGCAACATGTATGTACATGTTTGTATTTTTAATAGAATAATGTTTATGCGTGGTTATTGAAAAAAATAAAAATGAAAGATGCTGAAATAAGACCACAAAACACATATTGATTATTTCTTCACAAGACTTTTGAAAATTGTATCACATAGCCTAGAATATTTGCTCCAAAAAAATGTGAGAATCATCCTGACTACTCATTCAGATAAGTCAATAAAGTCTTTTACATTTTTAATGACGTGTTTTGTTTGAGAAAGCTTTATGCAGGAGGCGTGATCTCTCATTAATATGTGTGGCATTCCACACCTGAGAAAGACAAAGACCCTCCCCATAATGGCCCTATTAGGTACTATCAGGCCATATCATTACAGGAGCCTTGCACAAAGAATGAGGAGATTTAAAAAAGAATGGCTTTTAGATTGTTTGGATTTATATAAGGAAAATACAGGGTGCATACGTCTGGACACTTCTATCACACACCCTTCACCATATAGACATGGTTTTATTTCAGTTTAAAGTTCAAAGTTAGAGTTGGAAACATCTTGAAAAGAAAATTGTCTTTCTCCATAAATGTCTTAGTTTGATCATACATATTTCAAAGTTGAGGATTCATTATTTTGATATAGCTTGAACAAACACTATAACATCTTAGTTGATTAGTTTATTGACAAACATACTATATATTTAACATATGAGCAGAAACTCCTAAAAAAAGCTTATTTGATGTCTATTTTAGAGTAAAAACTTTATCCAAAACGAGTCAACGAAATGTTGTCTGTTATTTAGTCTGTAACAGTGCGTATCTGTGCGTTCATTCATTCATTCATTCATTCATTCACACACACACACAAACATGATTCACATTTAACAGTATGCTATTTTTCCGTTTACAGACACTACGTTATTCTATATCGCGATTAGAACAAAGCACTTGCAAAAAACACTTACTTCTCAGCTGAATCTGTTCATCCTCGAAGTGAAAATAAACCCAGTGGTAAATGTCCCAGGATTGTTCCTCATATAGCCGCGCAAGACGACAGTAGATTAATCTGACTAAAAAATATAGTGTGTTTTCAGAGTTTATGGGCGTTAACGCGTCTCAATGTGTTGCTTCACATATTTGCGTTTGAATAGCGCGTGCTCTCCGTGGGCGTGTCACATTACCAGAGATAATCAGCTGAGAGAACAATAATGAGACGGGCTGACACGTCTCTCTTTTTATATAGATGACATAAACGGAGAATAATAATTTTAGTTTTGAATCGGATCATTTAAAAGTACAAACTCAAATGATTTAAAAGATATATTGCTTATGGCTGGGTGAATAGTATTAGCTGAGTTGTGTTGAAGATTAGAGACGTGCTCCAGAAAAAAAGTTCACGGTGACCGAGAGGCAGAACGCACACCCTGTTTATTTTCTTTATTTTACAAAAGCACAATATTTTATTTCGATTGTATGTGGGCACATAAAAAAGTAGACATTTAACAGATTATTTTCTCATATTTCTTAACTCTATATGAACAGAAATGATGGTAGTACTTTAAGTCTATTTTTCTGCTATGTGAAAAAAAACGAGCAAAACGCGCCGGCGCGTTTCTGGTCCCCAGAGGGTTAACCCACATTTTGAGGGCCAAAACATAGAAATATGGATATGGGTATGGGTGGGTATACATTTTAGATATAGCCTATAGCATTTATATAGGCTAGCTTATTGTTTGGGTTGATATGTTTTTATCTTTTATCATTTTAATAAGCCTAGGCTGCAGCACTTTGGTATATTAAACATCAGTGGTTGCCAACTCGATCTCGTCGACTGGTATGAGATTGTTTCTGTAAATCCTGTAAATAGAAGAATAGAAAAAAAAATAGCCTCTGGTAACCGAAATAATATCACAACTAATCTGCAAACACGATAACTATTAGGCTATAAACACAAATAAGTTTATGACGATTCGTTGTTTATTTGTTTATTTATTTAGCCCTAATTATGTATTTATTTAGGCTATTCAATTTTCGTAACAGAAGCATAGGGTACCAATGGCCTAAGCCGTGTTTCGTGCACGTATTGTTTGGGTTTTCAGCATTTTGTATTCCAAGTGTTCAGCAGATATTTTAGTTAGGCTATTGAGCATTTTATTTATTTAGCCTATTATTTACTTGCAGTTACGAAGGGTTTACTAGTCTGAAATATGACTTATTTATCATGCATAATGCAAAGAGTCCTCCACACATCGGATGACCGTGTTCCATTTACATGTTGAATTAGACTACCCTGCGATTATAAATTATATATATTTTTGTGGTAGTTCTGTTACATATGGAGGACGAAAGCTGTAAAATAAAAAAATATATTAATACATTAATTAGTAAAAAGTCCACAAAATATCTACATAAATAAATATATAAATACAAAGTGTACAAATAAATACATAATTACCAAAATCCACATATTCCTAACTAAATAAATATATAAATAATTAAATGTCCTATGAGATAAATAATGAAATAAATGAAACTAATTTTGGGGGAAACAAAATGTGTTAAAGGAAATGCTATACTGAAAGTTGACCTCATAATCTGATTATGCAAAGGAGTTCTGGAAATAAGTAGCCTGGCTTATTTTCTCTGCTTACAACACACTTTCTATTTTTGAAATAGAAATTTGAAATATAATTTGTTATAGAATGTACTGTTTTTTGAGACTCTAGGTCAAAAGAGATGGACAATAGATTAAAACTGCTAACTCTAAGCCCAATTTGAGGCTTTTCTGTGTTGATTTAAAAAGTTATTCTATGACTCTCTTTATTAATCAGCTAACAAGAAAGCTGCTAAAACTGCTCTGTTTAAAAAAATGGTTACATTATAAGTTACCTCCTGATTTCCTATAGAGTACAAAAAAATAAATATTTTTCGTTGTTTCATGTTATTTATTTCTATTTATTTTTAATAATATATTGTATGTTTGATTTCTATTGCTTTACATTTTTATGAATTCTTTTTTTAGTAGACTAGGCTACTGTATCTTATTTGAAAATGTACTTTATTGCCTTGCACTACCTCGAGTTCCTTATCCTATTTTTGTTGTGTGTGATACATGTGTCCCCTGTGATCTTTGTTCAATTAAAAAAAAAAAAAAATAATAATTTGCAGACGCAGACGTCACGTATTGCAGACGCAGACGTCATGTTTTGCAGACGCAGACGAAGTTCCTTGAGACGAGTGCATGTTGTAAAGTTATATTAAAGAGCCGATCGGAACGCCATATCCTTGCACACCAGAAACGTGTCTGACGCGATGCTGCTGCTAGGTGACGTAGAGGGAGGGCGCCGACAGACCAGTCTACATTTGGATTAGCGGTGTGTTGCTCTTGCCTTTGTTGTAATAGACTACAGAATATTTGGTTCTGTATTGACAGGTGCAATATTTGAAAATTGATCATTATTTATTTTTATTAAATTATATTTACATCTGAATTTATGTCAAAACCTAGACTTTCAACCATCAAAATGTAATTTATTAATATGTATTCGTGTACAAAATAACATATAAACATATTTTCCTATTCTATTTTGCCTGGAAACGCTTCCAACAAGCTTGCATGTCGCGTGAAAATTAGGCGTCGGTTAGCATGCACGCGAGTGTTCTTCAACCCTGCTCCTGAAGGACCCCCAACACTGCACATTTTCTTTGTCTCCCTAATCAAACACACCTGATTAATCTCATCAGCTCATTATCACATGGGTTAATGAGCTGATGAGTTGAATCAGGTGTGTCACCGGCCTCTGGTGGTAACAAGGTTGCGCTGCTGAGGCTCGTGCAGCCTCTTGAGGAGAAATGTAAACAAATGAGCACAGCACACAAAAAAAGAAACTCAGTTAACAACATACAGGTGAAAAAATATCATGAATATCGTGCAAAATGTATTTATTTCAGTAATTCAACTTAAAAGTTGAAACTAATATATTATATAGACTCATTACATGCAAAGTGAGATATTTCAAGCCTTTATTTGTTATAATTTTGATGATTATGGCTTACAGCTATGAAAACCTTTTACAATCTATTATTTAGTATATATAATATATTAGTTTCACCTTTTCAGTTGAATTACTGAAATGAATTTTTTCACGATATTCTATTTTTCGAGTTTCACCTGTACTGCCTATAAAAATTACACATATGGAGTTTTTATATTTTTAACATATGATAGTTAAGCAATCTCACATGACGAGAGTTGTTTACTGAATACCATCACTACTGAAAATGTGACATTGATTTCATACAACAGTTCAATAAGCAGTTAAAATTAAGTCACTTAATTTTATAAGTAAAATAAAATCAGAGCTTTGTCAAGAGCTTTGTCTAGTCTAAACTATCAATAAAACACTGCATCATAAACATTTTCTACTATTTGATATGTATATTTAAGTGTTTTAAACCATGAGAGGCTATATGATAGACTAACATGATACACAAATGACTGAAAACTCTGAATTAAATGAGCGCAGCGCGTTCGTAAATCAAATAGTTTCTTTCGCATATCTGAGAAATCAGCTTTGTCAAAGTAAGTAAGTAAGTAAGTAAAATTTATTTATACAGCGCCTTTCACAGACTGAGTCACAAAGCGCTTTACAATAGACAACAATGAATAAAAATAAAATAAAACAGATAAAATTAACAATATATAAATTACAGAGATTACCCAAAAGCTAACCTGAACAAATGAGTCTTCACTTGTCCCCTAAAACTGTCCACATTCTCAGCAAACCTAATACTGGTTGTCAAAGGTAGTCTGCGATCAACTAAATCACTTCTACATACAGATTTTCTACTATTTGATATGTGTATTTAAATGTTTAAAACATTGCACGATATGATGAATAAATGAGTGCAAAGTAAACTATATGAATGAAATGAAGCACGATAGCAAGTCAAATAGCTTCGTTGCCAGCTCTAATTAATCATACACATTCTACCACTTTATTTGTCTATTTAAATGTTTTTAACCTTTCACGATATGATCTTGTCATTCCAATAAACAGCTCAGCGGTTACGTGCAGTGTAGGTCTTACAAACCTGGCTTGGCTTATGGTAGCAAGAATAAAGGTAGCCTACATTTCTACAGTGACGGATTTCAGATTGGGTTCTGTCTTAGTACCAGTCGGGTTCGGGTCGGGTCAAACGATCTCAGGTACGGGCCGTGTTCGGGCTTCAGTTTAAAGCCCGTGTAGACCTCTACATTGGAGCACATTCCTGAACGGCTCAATTTGAGACACAGTTTCAAATTTATGGAAAAAAATAAACGGAGTGGATGGATTTTTACTACAATATGGTGGTTGTGTACACACACTGACTGCAGACACATAAATATGTTTAAAAACAATATACAAGTGAATTTTGCATAATAGGTCCCCTTTAAATAATTTAGGAGATGTGACCTATAGTCTTCTTGACCCTAGTAAACTTTATGAATCAAGAATTACTTCAATAAAGAATTCAAGAATTATTCTAGACTAGGAATAAGAGTAAAGTGACATAATTCTTAGAATTTTGGCACACTTAAGGCTAAAATTTTACTCCAAGCGGCTTTATACATACGACCCTAGGTCTAAATACAGTATATTGTGTAAATATAGACACTGCTAGATATAAAGTGACCTAATATGAATTAACAAACAATAACTTTACAAACCAAAACCCCTAATACTCTGGTGTCTAATACTCACTGCATAAAAACGCATTGTTTGGGCCAAAGCAGGAGGACTGGCCCCTCCATCCTCATGCAGTTGGCTCTTAATGATGAGATCATATAGTGGGGACAAGGTGGGCGCAGTCTCAAAAACAGGGATGCCTAAAAAGAGTTAAAAAAAATTGTAAAGTAGAGCTATGTTCATGCAGCAGTCTTACAGAAACACAAGCAATTATCATATTATTAACTAATATTATACAGCTAATCATCCAGACGATATTATATTCATACCTGTAGAACTGCCCATTTTTTTAATATATAATGCAGAGAATGGCATCAAGCAATTCATCTTCAGGAAGAAACACGCTGGTAAATCTACACAGTTTGAGTTTGTTACGGAAGAAAATGATGGAGTCCTAGGAAAAAAAAAAACAGTAATTAAATAACTAACTATCTGACATGACTCCAAAACATCACATTATATAGATTTTCAAATATCTTGACAGAATAAAGATTTGGATAAATACTTAACAATAAATAATTATTATAAATCAATACATTTTACAGCAGTAAAATCCTGTTTTAAATTACTTATATTTAAACATTTCGCAAACAAAGCTATCATCTGAGTTCAGAACACTTAGGGCACAAGCCACATTGGCTCAAAATTCTACATTCCATGGACAAGGTACCCACTCTTTCATAAACATCAGATTCAAGGACTTTTTAAAGTACCTTTTGTTTTCTATCAAGCACAATAAAGACAATAAAGATGTTACTGCCAACCTGGACAGTATACTGCCAACCTGGACTGTGTCTATTTTTACTGCAGTAATGTTAAGGCATAAACTGACAACTAAAATCAAATTTAAGGTGCATATGTCTTTTTAAATCCATTGAGGAGAGAAGGCTGGTAGAGTGAACGAGAGATGCAGTTTGCAGGTTTCTTATTCCTGCTGTTAAAGGGGTGGTATATTGCCCTTTTCACAAGATGTAAAATTAATCTGTCCCTTTAAATGCAAATGAGCTGCTGCTCCCAGCACAGAGGGCGGAGCTTCAACAGCTCGTTCTTAGCAGCGTCTATTATCTCACACAGACATGCACTGAAAGTTTCAAAAAAGCCTTTTATGTTTAAACCGGAGTCACAAATATGGAGAGACTCAAGAAGAAGTGACAACATGTAGACAACATTTCTGAATGGTTAGTTGATGAGTTTATGTAGCTTATGTGTAGTTATCTTCTCGTCATTGATTAGCATATTCTGTCTTGATAATCTATAAATCGTGTTCTGTGGGCGTGGTTCATGTAAATCTTAGGGTTGGTGATGTCACTAACTCGGGAGGAATGTTGTATAGTCCCTGCCAGCCGTTTGTTGTAGTCTCTAAAAAGCAATTTCTTTAAAAGAAAATATCTCCCTTTGCTTAGAACGTTGAGCATCGTAACTTTGCAGATGTTGTTTATGCTCAAACAGCAACATTACACACTAACTAAAGTTCGAGAAGTGAAATCATAATCAACCACCCCTTTAACCCTCTGGGGTCTAAGGTGTTTTTGGGGTCCTTGAGATGTTCTGACATACTGTGACATTTGTGTTTTTTTCAGTTGCTTATAAACATATTAATGGCACAGGTGAAATTACACTATATTTAGCACAAACGTGGCTACGATAATATGTGATATAATATGTATGTACATGTTTGTATATTTGAGAGAACATTGTTTATGCGTGGTTATTGAAAAAACTAAAAATGAAAGTTTCTGAAATAAGGCTACAAAACACAATACATATGTGTCCACAAGACTTTTGACTAATGGATGTTGTTGCCTAGTGTTTTTTCTTCAAAATGATCTGAAAAACATCCTGCCTAATCATTCACATAAAACTGTGAATTGGGTTTTATGGTTAAAAACTTTTTTTTGTTTGCCAAGGAAATATGCGAATGGGCTTGAACAGTCCAAGCCCCATCATGAATAATTAGGTGATTCTCACCTGACCCGCATAATAATGAGCCTTTCATTCAGGTGTCACACAAGCAAAAATTGAAAGGACAACATACATACATACATACATATATATACACTCACCTAAAGGATTATTAGGAACACCATACTAATACTGTGTTTGACCCCCTTTCTTTAGAAATGTTGGCCCATATTGATAGGATAGCATCTTGCAGTTGATGGAGATTTGTGGGATGCACATCCAGGGCACGAAGCTCCCGTTCCACCACATCCCAAAGATGCTCTATTGGGTTGAGATCTGGTGACTGTGGGGGCCATTTTAGTACAGTGAACTCATTGACATGTTCAAGAAACCAATTTGAAATGATTCGAGCTTTGTGACATGGTGCATTATCCTGCTGGAAGTAGCCATCAGAGGATGGGTACATGGTGGCCATAAAGGGATGGACATGGTCAGAAACAATGCTCAGGTAGGCCGTGGCATTTAAACGATGCCCAATTGGCACTAAGGGGCCTAAAGTGTGCCAAGAAAACATCGCCCACACCATTACACCACCACCACCAGCCTGCACAGTGGTAACAAGGCATGATGGATCCATGTTCTCATTCTGTTTACGCCAAATTCTGACTCTACCATCTGAATGTCTCAACAGAAATCGAGACTCATCAGACCAGGCAACATTTTTCCAGTCTTCAACTGTCCAGTTTTGGTGAGCTCTTGCAAATTGTAGCCTCTTTTTTCTATTTGTAGTGGAGATGAGTCGTACCCGGTGGGGTCTTCTGCTGTTGTAGCCCATCCGCCCCAAGGTTGTGCGTGTTGTGGCTTCACAAATGCTTTGCTGCATACCTCGGTTGTAACGAGTGGTTATTTCAGTCAAAGTTGCTCTTCTATCAGCTTGAATCAGTCGGCCCATTCTCCTCTGACCTCTAGCATCAACAAGGCATTTTCGCCCACAGGATGTTTTTTCCCTTCACACCAATCTTTGTAAACCCTAGAAATGGTTGCGCGTGAAAATCCCAGTAACTGAGCAGATTGTGAAATACTCAGACCGGCCCGTCTAGCACCAACAACCATGCCACGCTCAAAATTGCTTTAATCACCTTTCTTTCCCATTCTGACATTCAGTTTGGAGTTCAGGAGATTGTCTTGACCAGGACCACACCCCTAAATGCATTGAAGCAACTGCCATATGATTGGTTGATTAGATAATTGCATTAATGAGAAATTGAACAGGTGTTCCTAATAATCCTTTAGGCGAGTGTACATATATATGAAGAGTTCAGATGCAAAAGCCTCTAAGTGCCATTTGAAATTTTCTTCTAGAATGATCATTTTTATCAAGCTTGTATATTTAAGTTCAGTAATTTCACTTAAATGGCAATGAAGATTACCTAATAATGGTCATTTAAGTGAAATTACTGAACTTAAAATGTACAAGCTTGATAAAAATTATCATTCTAGAAGAAAATTTCAAATGGCACTAGAGGCTTTTGCATCTGAACTCTTCATATATATATATATAATCAAAATATAAATGAAAGTCAAAAACCCATTTTTAGTCATACCTGGAAACAAATCCTGGTCAAATAGGTTATATGGGTCATTGTATAGAATTGGTTCAAAGTTAGAGTTGGAAACATCTTGAAAAGAAAATAATTTTTCCATATAAAGTGTTATAAGCTTGCATTGGATAACAGTTGATTAGTTTATTTTTGACAAAACATACTATATATTTAACATATGAGCAGAAACTGTCTAACTAAAGCTTATTTGATGTCTATTTTATAGTAAAAACTTCGTAAGCTATGCATCTGTGCGTTCGTTCACACACCCAGACACCCGATTCATATTTAAACAGTCTTTTTGGTTTTACAGATACTATTCTATATTGCGATTAGAACAAATCTCAGTAGTCTTACTAATGTAGGAGCGAGAGTGAATGAACGCACAGCGCGCACACGCGTCTGTGAATTCGTCCATTCATTCGCACACAGACACGCATTTAATAAAACAGTCTTTGTGCAGTTTACAGACACTATTCAATAACGCGATTAGAACAAAGCACTTAAGAATAAATGACTTACTACATCAGCTGAATCCGTGCTCCTCGAATGAAACAGGTAACTGAGTTAGCTTTTCCAGGAATTATTCCTCACTGCGCAGCAAGACGAGATAAAGGTTAGGGCGTTCCGATGTGGGCGTTGTCATGGCTTGCCTCAACATTAACGTTTGAATAGCGCTTGCTCTCAGTGGGCGTGGTCGCATTAACACGTCATACGCTATAATTAGGTGAAAGGAAAAAGACCGACATCTCTCTCTTTTCATACAGATTACATCAACTAAGAATAGTTGCTTTTTTATATAAGTTACTTCATTTAAAAGAAGAGAATTTCAGCTTCATAAAGAGAAATCTTTCGTGTCTCTGTGACAAGTATTTACTGAGTTACAGTTCATTTTTCAGACGCGTTTCAGAAAGATTTTTGCGGAGACAGAGTGAGCTGAAAGCGCACCCTGTTTATTTTATTTATTTTACAAAAACACAAGGTTTTGATGTTAATAAGAGTGTACACAGAAAAAAGAAGACATTTAACAGTATTGAATGATGTGTAACACTTATATGTAAGATCAAAATCAACAAAGTATTTTGAGTTTGTTTTGCACTAATAAGAAAAAAAGTGAGCAGATCGCACAGGCGTGATTGCCGAACCCAGAGGGTTAATCACCTGTACAGGGTATATGCAGGGTTTTTAAAAATCTAATTTAAGGCTTTTAAGACCTACACAAATAAAATGAATACAGTATTGGGGGAGATCCGTGTTTATTTTAAGACTGCCAGACTGTCTGGACCACGAGAGAGCTACTCTCTGAAAAAAACAAGGAAATTAACATTTGAACTCTCTCTTGCAAAATTAGCATCCCCACACCAGATGCAATCACACTGAGTCATTTCAGTATTGTCTTAATTTACATTTCTTTCCTTTCACCCTCTCTTCCCCCATCTCTTCTCTCCACATGCTGAAACCATCTGATATTCACCCAAAAACATATGGTTTAATGTGAACAATTATCATACAACACTATACATGTTTGGTATCATTTGAAGTAAACCAAAAGGTAATAAAGGTTTAAAGAGTTTAGAGATATTTTGTTTTCTGTGGAGGGTGGATCCTCTGTCAAGGTCTTTCATGGAAATTGTCTTCTGACCTCATAAGGTGTAAACTACCCAGATCTAGGACCTTGATTAATGCAAATTCCAATTGTTTCACTTTGGGAGATGTTTTGTCTTGGTCTAAAGTATTTAAAGAATTAAACTACTTTGCTACACTGAAAAGACAGAACGCGCAGAAACCTTCACCCGCTCCATTGGAAACTGTTGATGAAACCGATTGGGAGGGTCTTACATTATGATAACATCCTAAACAATAAAATGACTTTAAAAACCACAATATAAACAACTTCAATATTAATCAACAGCTATATGGGTCGAACTTCGCATTGGTCTGAACAAGGCAGAAAACACGCTGAATGAAAATGCAGTTTCAATCTCTGACAATAGAAGGCACTTATGGAACAGCAGGAATATATTGATTTCTCCAGTTACCTCTGTAAACAAAGCAACGCTGCCTGTGCTTATAAACACTACTACATTAACCATTTGCCCTGTTTCACAGAAAAGGCTTAAGCTAGTCCTAGACTTAAAGGTGACATATTATGTCCCTTTTCACAAGATGTCATACAAGTCTATGATGTCCCCAGAATGTGTCTGTGAAATTTCAGCTAAAAATACCCCCGAGATCATTTATTATAGCTTGTCAAATTTGCCCCTTTTTGGGTGTGAACAAAAACGCGCCATTTTTGTGTGTGTCCCTTTAAAATGCAAATGAGATGCTGCTCCCCGCAAAATACCACAAGGATGAAGCCTGAGCGAGAGATTGCATGCTTTTCTCAAACTTTTGCCATTGCGTTAGAACTGGTTACTTGCACCAAATGGCGGCGCCATGGGTGGAAACGTGCAGATTAAGGGTCGGTAATATTATAATAAGATCCCCTTCCTACATCAGAAGGGGAGCGAAATCTGATTGGCTTATTTTTTGACATGCTTGCAGAAAAAGGCTTACCTAAACAAAGCTACTGGGTTGTCACTTTTTCCTGGTTGGTAGATGCAGCACTTAAACCTGTAGTATTTTCAAATTACCGTGCTTTCCACCCTCATATCCCCCTGAGACGAGAGATTTATGTATTTTTTGTCTAGAAAAAATCCTCCAATCGGATGATTTTTTGGCCAGAGGCTAAAGACTACAGCCAGTAGTAGGGGCTGCCTCAAGATGCACACCAGTAATGTTTATAAAAGCTACTTAAATGTCCTAATTGAACTAAAGCATAATCCTGGCTTAATCTAAGCCTTGTCTGTGAAACTGGGCCAATATTTGTTGGAACCTTGATTACCCAATTTTTATGTAGCTCAATACTGTGCCAAGCATTATTGAATTTGCATTTCCCTAAAACTGAGCTAGTTAAATAGCTCCACGTTTCTCACACTTTCATCATGCAGGGGTTTCCCCCCAATCACTAGTGCGGTTTCGTTCTGGCAGCGCATAAAGGCCAATTTTTGTAATAGCACAATGCTACTCTAACAAAATTCAGTTAATGTTTATTTCAAGCACTTTAAAGGACCCATGTTTGTTTTTGCATACTTTCCAGCCTTGAATCCATGTGTCTGAAATTCAAGTACTTACAAGAAGAGTGGGAACCCTGCATGGAAGGCATTACACAAGATTACACCATTGTAGTTACACCAGAATTGTGCACCATTGATGTTGATTGCATTGTTGTACTTTAATTCCCCAAAGATCTAACCCTTTGTTGTCGACTGGATGGGATCCTGTGATAAGCGGAGCAATGGGAAGCTTGTAAACCGATGTTGTGCCCTCAACAGTCACTGACACACTCACACCTAAAGTACGGGGAACTGCAGAATACAAGAGGAGAAAATAATCAATGACCTTGAAGTAAATAAACACTAGATTGACATTTAAATGAACATTCAACAATTTTGTTATGATTTATAAAACATGATTTTCTCACTATTGATATCAGTGAAGCTCAGTTGGGCTCCTGTTCCCTCTTCAAAGATATCATTTGGAGAAACGTAACACTGTAGAGATACTAGATGACCGCCGCTCCTCGCCGTCAACAGACCCACACTACCATGAAGTATGGTCTCCACAGTGTTGGCATTAGTGGCAATCCTATGATATAAATTGCTTCAGTAATTATAAACTTTCAAGAAGAAAACAAAAAGTATTTTTCTTAAGCACACTATGGTACTGAATGTCAACTGACAGGGACACAGAACCAGTGCCTGAAAATGATGCTATTTACAAACACCAATGGTGAAACTGACTGCCAGAATTTCTATTCACTTGATCAAAAGCAGGTCATAATGGCATAAAAATGCTGAATAACAGATCAGATTATTTTGGATGTGATCAATGACAAGGCAGGTTGAGAAAAAGTGAACCTCTCTGATCCGACTTCTCCACAAGTTAAAAGGAGTAAATTGGGAAGATGAGATTAAATTGGGAGTTGTACAGATCCTTTGCCTTTTAAATACAGGTACACAACCATGCCATAATCCCAACAGTTTTTATAGGATCTTAAAAACATAACAGAGGCGACCAAATCTTTGCTAAAGACTCTCCCCCTAGGAGTGATCCTCCCCACTGAGAAGCATAGTGAAAGCAGTATCATGGTATTAACATAGTACTGCAAGTTACTTTAAAGAATAATATAATAATATCACAATATAGTATTACAATTGTACCATGTCCATTGTACTTTTTTGCTAGTATACGATACTGGGGAAACAGTTTTCTTGACAAATAGGAAATAAAATGTGCCTGAACATATGCATCATCTTGGTGAGGTCTAACTCCAGGGACTGAAGTGCCAAATACATCTTTGTCTTTAGTTTGCTGTGGAATAAAACGAGAAAAAAGTATTAAAATGCAAATAGAAACAGGAACTGCAAGTATTTAATGATCTAATTTAAAAAAAAAAAAGAGAACACACTTGTCTCCAGGGAGCTTATACAGGTTAACCAGACCCTTCAGGTGTTTGGAAAACTCATCAAAATTTTTGTCTCTGTAAAAATAAAGGTTAATGTTATGGTAAATACATTAACTGCTTTGTGTGCTTGTACAGTGACAACTTTACAGTGGTTGTAACTTGTATAAAATATCTTGTTGAATTCTTGACTGGCTCATAGATGACCTTATGATGGCAAGTTGTATAAATGTAGGTCCCATTTTGTCTGTCTCATTACGGTTGCACACTCTTTCTGGACACTTTCAAAATAACAGCAGCTTGGTTTGTTTCTAAGCAAAATAGTGACAAGCAGTGACAAGAAATTTCTCAGATCTACATTTACATTTATTCATTTAGCAGACGCTTTTATCCAAAGCGACTTACAAATGAGAACAATAGAAGTAACTGAAACTAACAATAGGACAACAATATGCAAGAAAAGTGCTATGACCCTTCCCAGTATAATCTAACACAGTCCATGTACTTTTATTTATTTTAAAGATAGCCTAATAGATATAGAATAGAAGATAAAGTGTTAGTATTAATGGATCAGGTGTTGCCGAAAGAGATGCGTCTTCAGCCGTTTCTTGAAAATGGCCACGGACGTAGCAACTCTGGTTGAGTTAGGCATATCATTCCACCAGCATGGAACAGACCAGGAAAAGGTCATAGAAAGAGATTTTGTGCCTCTTTGAGATTGCACCACGAGATCTGAATCTCAATTAGCATCCTTTACTTTGGAGACATTAGTAAAATAAGGAAATGCAAGAGAGCAGATAACATTTTAGCTGTCAAATGACACAAAGCATTCTACAGTATCCATCATCAGTAAATGACAATAGATAGCTATATCATCAAAACCTCTTTGTTAGGCTGGTCTGTTTGAATCTCAGTATATACGATTTGGTGTGCAGTGTGTTTGACTGGGTGCAATCATTTACTAAAGAGATTTTTGAGTCAATAAGCAGCAAGTAAACAATGTACATGAGCATAAATACAATCCACTTTGCTGAAAAATGTAATTTTCCTTATATAGTTTGCTTACCGTAAATGCTGTATCAGCTCAGGACAACTCTACATAACAATGAGACAAAATCACAATAAAGTAAGACCACAGGGCATAGACAAACTGCTTTATTATTCTATTCACAATAACCACAAGTCTTCCTCTCACCACAGGGTTTTCACCATGGTGGGCCACTTTGACATCCACAAGTTTTCCTGCTTTTTCCAAATGCACCTCAACGTAAAACATATCTGAGGTGATATAGCACTCAGTACGTGATGGGCTCAGGTGAGATCCCAACCTGCAGGCACACAGCACAAGAACAAAAGAAAGACCAAACATACCTTTTAGCAAACTTGTGAAGTTAGGTCAAGCAAAATCAAGAAGAAATAAATCAGAACATGCTAGTAATGTTACGCATAACACCAAAGCTCCAAAACATGTATCTAGTAAGCATTGTGATATCATAAAAAGCCCTGTACTAAGGATTGTTTTGTTTTCAGAAAATCACGCGAACAATGACAAACGAAGCCTCACTCTCTCACTTGCATGCTATATCCACGTCCGCTTTTGGTTAAAAATTCAACCAACAGGATGATCCAACAAACTTTATGCTGCTTAAATGGACAGTGTGTTGTCACAAAACCAATAGAGATAAGATGAATGAGTTTGAACTTGTACTAACTTTTATCTAATTATTATATTAAAACAAATACAACAAATCAAACCTATATGCCAAACCCAACTGATGATACCAAATATTCAGAGAAAATAATCCTTCATATACTCTTTAAATAATCTTTAAACAGGAAAAAAAAACTGCTCACCACATTAAATCCTTGTACTTGGAATCTTTGATAATGTGTGAATGTGTGACAATCTGAATAATCCATTGGGAGCAGGGTTGGGTATTGTAATACATTTTCCGGTTCTGATTCCATTAAAATGATTAAACAACTAATAAAAAACAGTAGTAAGGAAAAAATGTACAACACTCAACTCAATGATTTTTGTGTATAGGCTATTTCTTAAACTTTTCAAATGAGTTTAACAGATTGGTAATGTCGGACTTCCGGTGGCGCGTGCTGCAAGATGGCTGCACAGCACTAGGCTCCTGACTAAAAGATTTTGCTGACTAAAACCTCCTAATTGAAGATTTTTTTTTTCACGTTGAGGAAGAATCTCTTGTTCTCTTACGAGAGGTTCTCTCGTATTGCGTAAGTTAGCTTACGCTACGGAAAGATTTATCTTTTCGAGATATTGAAGCCAAAAAATTATCCTTAATTTTGTCTTCATTGTCAACGCAGTGCAGCAGCTAGCAGACCTAGAGCAGGCTGTCTAGCGTGCTCATAGGCTGCCCTGCGGGAACTGCAGCAGCCTACCACTGAGCCTACCACGTGACGTCACGTCCAATGAAGGGGGCTCGCGCCTTCCCAGCGTCATAGCCCGCCAGTATGGGCGTGGCTTAGAGTATATAAGCAGGGCTCGAAGGCTGATTCTATGATTTTCATCTCTTCAGCGAAGCTCTTCGCATCGCTGGATCTCGAGAGAAGCCACCGCCGCCATTGACGAAAGCGACTAACCAGCTTAGGACAGCGGCTGAAGAAGCCGGCCGTCTTCTCCACCTTCAGCCATCTGTGCGAGCTACGCTATCCGGCGACGTATCCTTTTTCCTTTTGCAAAACTCACTCAAGAGCAGCGAGCGTCTTTTTCAAGATGCATGGCACTTCCTGCGGCTCGTGAAGAGCCCCGCTCAGCGATGGAGACCGCCACGTTATCTGCGCTCTCTGCCTGGGCCAGGAACACACAGCTCTCGCCCTCTCGTCAGGGGGCTGTGAGCTCTACGAAGCGCTTCCGATGTCGACCCTGCGGGCTCGACTCGAAGTGTTTCAACCCTCAAGCTGTCACTCCGCCCTTTGCAGGGCCGCGCAAATAAGCGCCGTTCTCAAAGGCCGCCGGAACCTGTGGTCACCGCTGTGGTCACCGCTCGCCGGACTCCCTCCCTCGAGCCTCGCTCTCGCCTTCTCCGCCTCATCTCAGACGCGTACCTGCCGCCCACGAGCAGCACTGCCGTCGTTTCTGATGCAAACGCTTGCCGGAATGATTTGCCCATCTTAGATTTGAGACGTTTGAACAAAGTGCTTATGAAAAGACCGTTCAAAATGCTTACGACCTGGAAAATCCTTGCGCACGTTCGCCCGAGGGACTGGTTTATTTCTCTCGATCTGAAAGATGCCTATTTCTAGATTCAGATAATACCCCGTCACAGGCCATTCTTGAGATTCACCTTCGACGGTCAGGTATATCAATACACCGTCCCGCCGTTCGGCCTGTCTGTAGCACCCCGTACATTTACGAAGTGCATGGACGCGGCTCTCGCCCCCTTGAGAAATCCGGGTTTGCGAATCATGAACTATCTGGACGACTGGCTGATTTTGGGGCGGCAGTGGCTCAGTGGTTCATGTAGGTTGTCTACAAACCAGAAGGTTGGTGGTTCAATCCCCGGTTCCTCCTGACCAAGTGGTCCATGAGCAAGACACCTAACCCCAGCTGCTCCCGACGAGCTGGATGGCGCCTTGCATGGCTGACACCGCCGTCAGTGTATGAATGAGTGAGTGAATGGGTGAATGTGAGGCAATGTGTAAAGCGCTTTGGTGACCATTGGGTCTATGAAGCGCTATATAAAAGTCCATTTACCATTTTGGCACAGTCAACTGCAATCTCACAAAACTATGCTCCTCAGTCACCTGGAAAGCTTGGGTCTCACGGTCAACTGGAGCAAGAGCTCATTACTGTCCAGTCAGTCAATTTCCTTTCTAGGAATAGAACTGGACTCTGTGGCCATAACGGCTAGTTTATCGACGCCGTGTTCGTCATCTAGCCGCGTCTTTCCAGAAGGGCAGCAGCATCCCTCTGAAGACATTCCAGAGGATGCTGGGCTGTATGGCCTCAGCTGCAGCAGTGCTTCAGCTGGGCTTACTGCGCCCGCTTCAACATTGGCTGAATGCTCGAGCGTCTCGCCGAGCTTGGGCCTCTGGCCACAAACGAATCAGAGTGACTCAGACCTGCATTACGGCTCTGCAGCCCTGGTTAGCGGCCGACTGGTATCAGCGGGGAGTGATGATGGGAGCTGTCTCATATCGAAAGGTCATCTCGACAGATGCGTCCAACTCAGGTTGGGGCACTCTCTTCGAGGGCAGACCGGCCTTTGGCCTGTGGTCAGACCAGGAGAAGCTCCTTCACATAAACTGTCTGGAAATTATAGCGGTCGAGAACGCGCTGAAGCGCTTCCTCCCGCTCATATAGGACCACCATGTTCTAGTCCGTTCAGACAAATTATCCAGGGACAACGTTCCCCCAGGGGAATGGTCCCTGCACCCCCAATCAGTCCAGAAATTATGGCGCCTATTCGGCAAAGCGGAAGTCGACCTATTTGCGAAAAAAGACAACGCTTACTGCCAGATGTTTTTTTCAAAGAGCGAGGACGCGCTGGCCCAAATCTGGCCCAGCCGCCCGCTGTATGCCTTCCCTCCGATCTCTCTGTTACCACAGGTAATCAAGAGGATCAGGGAAACGTGCCACTCGGTGCTCCTTATAGCCCCGCATTGGGAGAATCAGACTTGGTTCCCGGAGCTGACACGGCTGTCACACACAGCCCCGTGGCCGATTCCGGTGAGAACAAATCTCCTCTCTCAAGCTCGCGGCTCGATCTGGCTTCCCTATCCAGTAGGGATGGTAAGATTCACCGTTTCGCATCGGTGCATCGGCATAAAAGCTAACGATGCGATGCATCGATTTAAATAAGTGTGCATCGGATACAAGTTGGTATTTGTATCGCGATGCATCGTTTCTAATATCTGCATCGGTAAAAAACTATTTATTCATATTAGTGCTGGGCAAGTTAACGCGTTATTGTCGCGTTAACGCATTTATTAATTAATGCCGACAATTTTTTTATCGCGCGTTAACGCAGTTTTTTTTATTATTATTAGTTTGAAAGTCCGTTGCTCACTGGCTCTGAATACACATAGGCCTACAGTCAAACCATGATCACAGGAGGGGTGGGATGTTGGTCAGCCAGCAAATAACCCACCCAAACAAGCAGTAGAGGGGCTTTGGCAGGTTCTCTCAGGTGAACAGAAAGGGAGACAGCGCTCTGCGAGTGAATGACAGGCGCTCTATTGATAGTAACCATGGCAACGGCTTCTGTGCGCTACGCAGCTGTAGTCTTTTTAACTTAAAATTATACATAACTTTACCTGATAGGCCTGCGTTTAGTTTAGCGGGGATGCTCTGCCATGTGAATTCCCTCCTGTTGATGTCCTGATAACTATTTAGATTCTGGAAACTCACAAACAGCGAGCCGAGGATCAGTCTCTCTTCCAATGATTTGCGCTGCGCGTCGTGTACAAAAAGTTAGACAATTCAATTTCGGCAACGCGCGGGCGCGTGCGTGAGGCAAGCATGACCGCAACAGTTTCACAGGAACGCACCCGCTTGTCGCTGCACCTGTGCTCGACCACTTCACCTCACTCTAGGCTGATTTATAATTCTGCGTCGGACCAACGCCGGAGCCTCTACGCTATAGACTACGCGTTGGTTAGTTTTCATTATATAGCTGTCCGCGTTGACGCGCAATTACACATGCAGAGGGAGTGTGAAACCCGGGGAGCGGTTCTAGCAATCACAGCGCTTGCGGTACGCGTAGAATTGACGTTACATTTTTGGAGAGATGCACAGGTACGCGCGCTACACAGCTACGGCGTGAGTTCGACGCAGAAGTATAAATTGGGCTTTACCTCTGTTTAATGTAATCTTACGTGGGAAACCATGGCATGCCATGACCAAACCTAAGCTGCTATCAGAGAAGTAACGTTGGTCGACTTATATCTGTAGTAGTGATCATGACCCTTTTAGACTGTTTCTGCTGCTCCCTGATACAAGATACCTGTTCAGAAAAAAAAGAAAACTGGACTCGTTTTAACAAGCTAGCTAAAAAGTAATGCCCTGGCAGTGGCAAATAGCTTTGTTTAAATATTTGATTTGATTACATTAATGTTTAAGTTGAGATTTACAAGAAATATTTTATTGATACTGTGTAAAGGGAATACTGCTGGTATAAAAGCACCTTATTTGTTTAAAGTTTTTGCAAACCACATGTTATTGCACTTTTGTAGCAGTACATTAAAATCAAAAGTGCGCAATACAGTACTTTAGAATTCATTATTCAATTTTGCGCATAACAATGCGATTAATCGCGATTAATCTGAAGAAAATCATACGATTAATCGCGATTAAATTTTTTAATCGTTGCCCAGCACTAATTCATATATAATTATTAGTAGATCCTAATACTTTTACTATTTAGAAAGTGACCAATCATTTGTGACCAATATTTTATTATGTAACTGCTGCGTTCACACCGAACGCAAATTGAGCGTCTGTAGCGAGTGATTTCCATGTTAAGTCAATGTAAAGACGCGGGTCTGGAGGTCCTGCGGCGCGAGACGCGTTTAGCGCGGTGCGATGGACACGATTTCGCCTCATTCGCGCGTCCAGGTCGACTAGAATGATTTCTCCTTTCTGAACTGTTGCTCAAGCGCGTTCTCTCATCACGACTGCTGCAGCACGTATCACAACACTACGGAGTGTGAGGCGTGTCCTGAGAGTCACCTACCTTTAAACCTTAAAGTAGGACATTTGAGTTAATCTGGTTTACAGCAGCCTGTGACTGCCAATAATAGTTTTTCATTTTTTTTACATTTGAATAGTTATATAAGACCTGTTTGTGAAAGGTTTTTTTTTTGTAATTGTTTGTTAAAACAGCACCTGCTTTTATTTAATCTTTTGGTTTTGTGAAAAAAGATGAAAGAACCATGCGTTAAAAGTCAGATGGCACTTAAAGGGTTAGTTCACCCAAAAATGAAAATTAAGTCATTAATTACTCACCCCCATGCTGTACCAACCCCGTAAGACCTTCGTTCATCTTCGGAACACAAATGAAGATATTTTTGATTAAATCTGAGAGCTGGATCACTGCTACATAGGCTGCCTAAGGGTCTGAAACTTGACGGTCCAGAAAGTCATTAAAGAAAATGTTTAAATATTCCATGTGCCTACAGTGGCTCAATTATAAGTTTATCAAGCGACGAGACTACTTTTTGTGCGGAAAAACAAACAAAAATAACGACTTTATTCGACTATTCCTTTTCTTCCTTGTGGGCCTGAGACGAGAGTTCAAGAGATTTCCACGCCGCATGCGCGAGAACTGAGATGAGGTGATATATATATATACGTGTAAACAAACTTAACATAACTAATATAAAGTTAAGCTATTGTTATTTTAACAAACACCACATGCCGCTTACACTTACATTGTTGTTCTGTATAACCAAGTTTGGCACAGCAGTTGATTTCAGTAATCGTCGACTGTTTTTTTCAACTGGCTTGAAGTCGTCAGGTGTAAAATGTTCACTGCACAACCTCATATGTTTGACGACTTTCAGTGGTAAATTAACATCCCGCTGAATAGCCAGCAGCCATAGCTTCAGTCGCTCAAGATCATTAAATGGGAGATTGAAAAAGGTAAGCCGTTCATTTTGCAACATTGAAGCACTTTTACGTACTCTGGTTGGTTTCTCACGATTCGGACATCCTGGAAATGCATACTTTTTAACCATTGTATATAATATAGCGAGACCTACAGCACATTAAGTGTCGAATTGAAAAGCGTATGTACAGCGCGCGTCTTCCTCTGCTTGTAAACAGAAAGTTTTGCGCTTCCAACACGTCATCTTATACGGTAGGTGGCGGTAATACTTCTAAGCGGTGAGCAGCCGGTAACAAGAAGGAGTCGAAGAAGAACGTCCTCATCTCAGTTCTCGTGCATGCGTCGTGGAAATCTCTTGAACTCTCGTCTCAGGCCCACAAGGAAGAAAAGGAATAGTCGAATAAAGTCGTTATTTTTGTTTGTTTTTCCGCACAAAAAGTAGTCTCGTCGCTTGATAAACTTATAATTGAGCCACTGTAGGCACATGGAATATTTAAACATTTTCTTTAATGACTTTCTGGACCGTCAAGTTTCAGACCCTTAGGCAGCCTATGTAGCAGTGATCCAGCTCTCAGATTTAATCAAAAATATCTTCATTTGTGTTCCGAAGATGAACGAAGGTCTTACGGGGTTGGTACAGCATGGGGGTGAGTAATTAATGACTTAATTTTCATTTTTGGGTGAACTAACCCTTTAAGCTACTTTATGATTTGCTGTCTGTCTGAATAAAAGAAATAAAAGTGAACTATCTATACCATATTGAATTTCATTATATTTTTCTCCATTGCATCATATTACATTGAATCGCATCGCGTTGAATCGAAATCGGATCGCACCGCATCGTAATAGTAGTGAATCGTATTGCATCGCATCGGTAGCTGCTTATAGGTATCTTTAATGTATCGTATCGTCGGCTATGCATCGAGATCCCTACTATCCAGAGCGCTGGTCTCTGTTCGTATGGTTGATCAAAGGGTACCCGTTGCCCTGCCAGATGGAGTGATGAACACGATCACGCAGTGTAGAGCTCCCTCTACCAGAAAGCTGTACGCGTACCAGAAAGCTGTAAATGGTCTGTGTTCTCCAAATGGTGCACCGACGAAAATCTGGACCCACGGACATGTGGGGTCTCGCAGCTGCTCAGTTTCCTACAAGAGGTGTTGGATAAGGGAAGGTCCCCATCCACGCTTAAAGTTTATGTGGCGGCCGTTGCGGCGTTCGCTGAGTCAACTCATGGCCGGTCGCTAGGAAAAAACGAGCTGGTCATCCGCTTCCTTAGAGGAGCCAGAAGGATGAACCCTCCGCGCCCCCCTTCGGTTCCTATGTGGGATCTTTCATTGGTCCTCGAGGCCCTGAGGCTTTTCCCTTTGAACCACTAGATTCCGTGGAGTTAACCCTCTATAACCCCCGGCGTGATCTGCTCACTTTTTTTCTTATCAGTGCAAAACAAACTCAAAATACTTTGTTGATTTTGATCTTACATATAAGTGTTACACATCATTCAATACTGTTAACCCTCTGGGGTCGGCAATCACGCCGACCCCAGCTCACACTGTCTCCGCAAAAATCTTTCTGAAACGCGTCCGAAAAATGAACTGTAACTCAATAAATACTTGTCACAGAGACACGAAAGATTTCTCTTTATGAAGCTGAAATTCTCTTCTTTTAAATGAAGTAACTTATATAAAAAAGCAACTATTCTCAGTTGATGTAATCTGTATGAAAAGAGAGAGATGTCGGTCTTTTCCCTTTCACCTAATTATAGCGTATGACGTGTTAATGTGACCACGCCCACTGAGAGCGCGCGCTATTCAAACGTTAATGTTGAGGCAAGCCATGAAAACGCCCACATCAGAACGCCCTAACCTTTATCTCGTTTTGCTGCGCAGTGAGGAATAATTCCTGGAAAAGTTAACTCAGTTACCTGTTTCATTCGAGGAGCACGGATTCAGCTGATGTAGTAAGTCATTTATTCTTAAGTGCTTTGTTCTAATCGCGTTATTGAATAGTGTCTGTAAACTGCACAAAGACTGTTTAAATATTAAATGCGTGTCTGTGTGCAAATGAATGGACGAATTCACAGACGCGTGCGCGCGCTGTGCGTTCATTCACTCTCGCTCCTACATTAGTAAGACTACTGAGATTTGTTCTAATCGCGATATAGAATAGTATCTGTAAAACCAAAAAGACTGTTTACATATGAATCGGGTGTCTGAACAAACGAACGCACAGATGCATAGCCTACTGTTACAGACGAAATAGATTAGAAAGTTTTTACTATAAAATAGACATCAAATAAGCTTTAGTTAGACAGTTTCTGCTCATATGTTAAATATATAGTAGCCTATGTTTTGTAAAAAAAAAAAACTAATCAACTGTTATCCAATGCAAGCTTATAATAGCCTACTTTATATGGAAAAAAATTCTTTTCAAGATGTTTCCAACTCTAACTTTGAACCAATTCTATACAATGACCCATGCAACCTATTGACCAGGATTTGTTTCCAGGTATGACTAAAAATGGGTTTTTGACTTTCATTTATATTTTGATTATATATATATGAAGAGTTCAGATGCAAAAGCCTCTAGTGCCATTTGAAATTTTCTTCTAGAATGATAATTTTTATCAAGCTTGTACATTTTAAGTTCAGTAATTTCACTTAAATGACAATTATTAGGTAATCTTCATTGCCATTTAAGTGAAATTACTGAACTTAAATATACAAGCTTGATAAAAATTATCATTCTAGAAGAAAATTTCAAATGGCACTTAGAGGCTTTTGGATCTGAACTCTTCATATATATATATATATATATATATATATATATATATATATATATATGTATGTATGTATGTATGTTGTCCTTTCAATTTTTGCTTGTGTGACACCTGAATGAAAGGCTCATTATTATGCGGGTCAGGTGAGAATCACCTAATCGCCTTGGCAAACAAAAAAAAGTTTTTCACAATAAAACCCAATTCACAGTTTTATGTGAATGATTAGGCAGGATGTTTTTCAGATCATTTTGAAGAAAAAACACTAGGCAACAACATCCATTAGTCAAAAGTCTTGTGGACACATATGTATTATGTGTTTTGTAGCCTTATTTCAGAAACTTTCATTTTTTGTATTTTTTTAATAACCACGCATAAACAATATTCTCTCAAATATACAAACATGTACATACATATTATATCACATATTATCGTAGCCCTGTTTGTGCTAAATATAGTGTAATTTCACCTGTGCCATTAATATGCTTATAAGCAACTGAAAAAAACACAAATGTCACAGCATGTCAGAACATCTCAAGGACCCCAAAAACACCTTAGACCCCAGAGGGTTAAAGTACCTGTCACTCAAAACCGTTTTTCTGACTGCTCTGTCATCAGTTAAACGTGTGGGGGACTTACATGCGCTGTCCGTCAGCGCTGCGTGTCTTGAGTTCGGGCCAAATGACTCAAAAGTCAATGTTCCTAAAGTGATTGGCACTCCTTTCAGAGCGCAGGTAATTTCTCTATCGGCTCTTCCTTCATCCGATAGCAATGTTAATCTCCTCTGCCCAGTCAGGGCGCTAAGGGTTTACACTGCGCGCTACGCCCCTTTCAGGCGCTTGGAGCAGCTTTTCGTTCCGTTTGGTGGGTGCACCAAGGGTCTCGCCGACTCGAAACAAAGCCTGTCCAGATGGATAGTGGATGCTATAGCAGCCGCTTACGCGTCAAAAGGTCTGCAATGCCCCCTAGGCATCAGGGCTCATTCCACTAGAGGCATGGCCTCATCTTGGGCATGGTCCAGCGGAATTTCTATTTACGACATACGTGTGGTGGCGGGCTGGGCTTCACCGTCCACCTTTGTCAGGTTTTATAACCTAAAAGTTCCCGCTCTGCAGGCAAAACTTCTGTCAGTATAAGTGAGATGTACATTCTGTCCAGATATGATCATGCGCAGGCTACTCTCACGTATCTTTACAAGTGCTGGCCCGCGTTGCTGGCCACTTTATTTTCCCATTTTCTGGGTTCCCCGGAAAATACTGGGACTCATGTGTGGATGCTTGGCGCGCACGGCGTTGACAAAGGGTTCCCGTAGCGTAAGCTAACTTACACAATACGAGAGAACCTCTCGTAAGAGAACGTATCGGTTACCTAACGTAACCTCGGTTCTCTCTAGAAGAGGGAACGAGTATTGCGTAACCTGCCATGCTCGCGCTACGAGCAACTTCGCTTCAGTTGATGAAAACCAGAGAATAAGCCTCCGAGCCCTGCTTATATACTCTAAGCAGTGTTAATTTTGACAGCAAATTTTGATTTAGTTTTAGTCTTAGTCTTTTGACTAAAATGCCATTTAGTTTTAGTCATATTTTAGTCATCTGAATTGTTTTAGTTTTAGTCTAGTTTTAGTCGACGAAATACAATAACATTTTAGTCGACTAAATCTACAGTAGATTTAGTCGACTAAAATATAATGGGTTTAGGTAAATTGTAATGCGTTAATTTAGAATTTCTCTAAAATTTCCAAACCCATATACTCCCGGAGAAAACATCTATTAACCTATTAATATGAATGATTTTTAAGTTTGAACATGCAATACAGACACAGATTTAACTACTGTGACTTAAAAATATCTTAAAATTAAATAAAACCACTTTTCCTAAAGTAGAACAGTCTTCTTTTCAATGAATATGCATTCTTTATAACTACTTGCAAACATCATTCTTTATTCTTTCAAGCAGACATATTTATTTGTACGAATTAAATATAATTAATCCTTATTAAAGCTATTAACAAACAGTGAATGCTTTTCTCTTTTTCTTTTGTTGCTTGATCAATATTAAGGACACAGACCGCATTATGTTTATTGCCACTGTTACTTTAAGACGTCAGATCATGTCCAATGACATGCGGATACAATTGCACTGATGATACACTCACAACTGTTTAAGACATAACCAGCATAGTTTACATGAATACTCTCCAAAACGGACATTTAGACATACTGGTGTGTGTATTTGTCCATTCAGACACGAAAGAGAGCTTAATTCAGTCCTCGCGTGCTTGTGTCAATGTGCACGGCTGCACGCTTCGCTTCGGGTCGGGTGTGTGCGCACAGAAAACCGTACCGAATAGAGCTCTTATTTGCATCGTCACTCTTATTCAGATCTATATGTCTGCTCTACTCATTCTCCCAGACGTTCACATTTTTTAACGTTTTATGAGACCACGGGGTAGATCACATTACAGCCTACAAATGTGCGCATCTACCACACACACGCAGGACATCAGTTCTGACGGATCGCTTCCCAAATCGTCACTAACATTTTCGTCTAGTTTTTATTCGTTGACGAAAATGTCAATAGATTTTCGTCATAGTTTTTGTCATTCAAAACAATTTTTTAATTAGTTATCGTCTCGTTTTAGTCTGTGAAAAAATGTCGTTGACGAATAATTTTCGTCATTATTTCCGTCAACGAAATTAACACTGACTCTAAGCCACGCCCATCCTAGCGGGCTATGACGCTGTGAAGGTGCGAGCGCCCTTCATTGGACGTGATGTCACGTCGGGCTCAGTGGTAGGCTGCTGCAGTTCCCGCAGGGCAGCCTATGAGCACGCTAGACAGCCTGCTCTAGGTCTGCTAGCTGCTGCACTGCATTGACAATGAATACAAAATTAAGGATCATTTTTTGGCTTCAATATCTCGAAAAGATGAATCTTTCCGTAGTGTAAGCAGGGCAGGTTACGCAATACTCGTTCCCTCTTCTAGAGAGAACCGAGGTTACGTTAGGTAACCGATACGTTTTGTCACAATGGTATAAGTTTTATTTCCAGTATGGCAACTAGTAAGAAATTGAGTTCACCGCAGAAATCGGCAATGGGCTGCAAACGACTCAAAACGCTCGAGGACGACGTAGCCTCAACTGTTAGCCATGCAATCGAAGCACAACAGGAGGCCATGCACGGAATGGTTTCCCGCATGTTGACACAGGCAATACAATCGGCCCTTAACCCTCTGGGGTCGGCAAACGCGCTGGCGCGTTTTGCTCGATTTTTTCACATAGCAGCAAAATAAACTTAAAATACTCCGTCATTTTTGGTCATACAGACTTAAGAAATATGAAAAAATATACTGTTAAATGTCTTCTTTTTTATGTGTCCACTTACAATCGAAATAAAACATTGTGCTTTTGTAAAATAAAGAAAATAAACCGGGTGTGCTTTCTGGCTCTCCCTCACCGTGAACTTTTTTCAGAGATACATATCTTTATAATCATTTAAGTGTGTACTTTTAAATGATCTGATTCAAAACGAAAACAAAATTTCTGTTTAAGTAATTTGTATAAAACCAACAAGATCTCCAGTTTCTCAAACGCATGCTCATTATTTTTCATTTGACCACGCCCACGCGCGCAAAAGAGATTGATATGCAAATCTCCACGAAGTAAAACGAACGCGCTCATTACCTAAAAAACAAAGCACCAAACTTCATCAGTCCTCAGCTTTTCGTTGAGTTTGGAAGACACGCAGTGAGCTTACATTGGATCTACCTCAGAAGAAGAAGAACGCGATTTGAAGACAAGAAAGATGTAAGGTAAAAAATGTATTATGAAATATATTAGTTAGTGTTATTGTTGCATTAACATTCCAGTTTAACTGTTGCTAGACTAAAATTTATGAAATCGACGGAAACATGTTAAAATATGAACTATAGCCTAGACAGCCAGGAAATTTATATAGATGTACGACACGAGGTTGTTTTCATGTTTGATGATAAAACACAGCATGATGTTAGGCTAGTATCAGTGTTTACTCAAATATGGTGAATATTATAATGTTTAGAACCATGTTTACTGTTAAATAACGAATGGAAACATTTGAAGTAACATGATAAACATCTATTTTTCTCTAGTGTACTGAAGTGTTCCGTTTTAACGATTTATAGGCCGCATGCTATAGGCTATTGTTATTATTATTTGGAATTAAAATAGCCGCACATCATCACATACCCTTCACCATACCTAGAGATTAGCATGGGGTAAGATCATCTCTCAATGCAAATCAAACCAGCTATTAGGCTAACTGAAACAAAACCATGTCTATATGGTGAAGGGTATGTGATGATGTGGGGCTATTTTAATTCTAAAGGCCAAGAGAACTTTATCAGGACGCATAGTATCCTGGATCCATGAAATAACTGGCCTTTAAAAATAAAAATCTGCCTGCCTCTATGGGAATTTAACATAGGGGTGTCCAGACGTATGCACCCTGTATTTTAACTCTCTGGGGACCAAAGGTTTTTTGGGGCCCTTGGGATGTTTTGACATGCACTGACATTTGTGCTTTTTTCAGTTATTTATAAACATGTTAATGGCAAAGGTGTAAATTCACTCTATATAGCACACACGGGGCTACCATAATATGTTAGCAACATGCATGTACATGTTTGTATTTTTGAGAGAATATTATTTATGCGTGGTTATTGAAAAAACTAAAAATAAAAGTTTCTGAAATAAGGCCACAAAACACATATTGATTATTTCTTCACAAGACTTTTGAAAATTGTATCACATAGTCTAGAATATTTGCTCCAAAACTATGTGAGAAACATCCTGACTACTTATTCAGATAAGTCAATAAAGTCTTTTAGAATGTGTATGACGTGTTTTGTTTGAGAAAGCTTTATGCGAGGAGGCTTGATCTCTCATTAGTATGTATCCATTTCACACCTGAGAAAGACAAAGACCATCCCATAATGGCCCTATTAGGTGCTATCAGGCCATATCATTATGAAGAGCCTTGCAGAAAGAATGAGGAGATTTAAAAAAGAATGGCTTTTAGATTGTTTGGATTTATTTACAACACACACACACTGCTTAGAATAAGTGAACACACCCATGCTAAAGTTGACTAAAAAGAGGAATAAAAAATCGTAATGCCTTAATTAAAAAAATGAGGAAAACTCCAACCTTTAGGGACATGAATAATGTCCTTGAATTCTTGTGAATGAAAAATTTATCACAAATAATTAAATGTTCTTCTTTAAAATACAGGGTGCATACGTCTGGACACATCTATCACACACCCTTCACCATATAGACAAGGTTTTATTTCAGTTCAAAGTTAGAGTTGGAAAAATCTTGAAAAGAAAATTGTCTTTTCCATAAATGTCTTAGTTTGATCATACATATTTCAAAGTTGAGGATTCATTATTTTGATTTAGCTTGGATTGGAACAAACACTAGACTATAACATCTTAGTTGATTAGTTTATTGACAAAACATATATATTTAACATATGAGCAGAAACTCCTAACAAAGCTTATTTGATGTCTATTTTAGAGTAAAAACTTTATACTCTATCCAAAACTAGTCAACAAAATGTATTTTATTTCGTCTATAACAGTGCGTATCTGTGCGTTCATTCATTCATTCATTCACACACACACACACACGATTCACATTTAAACAGTATGCTATTTTTCCGTTTACAGACACTAACGTTATTCTATATCGCGATTAGAACAAAGCACAAGCATAAAACACTTACACACTTCTCAGCTGAATCTGTTGCTCCTCCTCGTGGTGAAAATAAACCAGCACTTGTTCTGAGGTAGGTAAATGTCCCAGGATTGTTCCTCATAGCCGCTCAAGATGACAGTAGATTAATCTGACTAAAAAATATAGTGTGTTTTCAGAGTTTATGGGCGTTAACGCGTCTCAATGTGGTGCTTCACGTATTTGCGTTTGAATAGCGCGTGCTCTCCGTGGGCGTGTCACATTACCGAAGATAATGAGCTGAGAGAAAGATAATTACAATGGCTGACACGTCTCTCTTTTTATATAGATTACATAAACGGAGAATATTTATTTTAGTTTTGAATCGGATCATTTAAAAGTACAAACTCAAATGATTTAAAAGATATATTGCTCATGTCTGGGTGAATAGTATTTGCTGAGTACTTTAAGTCTATTTTTCTGCTATGTGAAAAAAAACGAGCAAAACGCGCCGGCGCGTTTCTCGTCCCCAGAGGGTTAATTATAGTCTGGTTTGAAGTTGTTCGTTCGTCTTTGGCTCAAAGCCACTTGCTGCAAACTTTTCTTCGCGGAAGCTTCACGTCTATTTCAAGTGAGTGAGATAAAATATTTCAACTCAAAACAACATTTTGTGCCCAATTATTTCCCAGACGTAGTTTTGGTATTGAGGTCAAAGTTAACTTGCCTTGAGTTCGCTATACAATACTGGGTGATGGTCACACAAGACGACTCGGCAGATTTGAAGTGTTTCTATAGCAGCGACTTTTTGTTCTGCAGACAGGGTGACCATCCTCGATTAAGTTTCCCTCAGGACTTTTGTAAAAGCCAAAATATGAACACAGTTTTGGTCCTCTTAAAAGGCTGGAAAATCTCCCGAGTACAGTCACTGCCTTCCGCCATTCCTTCTCGAATAATAAAAAAAAAAACATTGCGCGCTGCGCCTGCGTCAGACTGTTGCTGGCTGGACAGGATTTACAGTGAGTTATTAAAATCGCGATAATCAAATATGGTTTTAATGATAATTAAATTTTAAACGATAATACTAACCGTCAGTACATTTTATCGTGAAACCGGTAATCGTCCCATCCCTAGTCAGTAGCTACTTAAATAATGTCAACATGTACTACTAAATGACTACATGTCTGAGAAACTTACTGTTAATTCTGGAGTACTGCAGGGCTCTATTTTGGGGCCCTTGCTGTTTACAATATATATTAATAACCTCAGTGAAAATGTTTTTAATGCAAAAATACACTTGTATGCTGATGATACCATTATCTATTCTGCAAATTCATCTGCTGAGACAATTTTGAAGTTACAAACAGCATTTGAAAATATTTAGCTCAATCCACATGCATTCAATTTAGTTCTAAATGATAAGAAAACGAAATATGTTTTTTACTAGAACCCGTAAGCCTGGAACTTCCTTGCCTCAGCTCCACACATTACAGGGCAGGCCAATAGAATTAGTTTGCTCATACATATCTGGGATTTATATTGGAGGAAGACATCTCTTTTAATTTGCATATTAAACAGTTACTCACTAAATTGAAATTAAAGCGGGGTTTTTACTTCAGAAACAGTTTTTGCTTTACATGGAAAGTCAAGAAAAAGCTGGTTGAATCTACCTTTTTGCCGGTTTTAGACTATAGAGATGTGTTTAACAGACACTCCACAAAGACTTCAAGACAAATCTGTGGATTCTGTGTATCATTCAGCATTGAGATTTATAATGCAAGCTCTCTGTTCATCACTGTGTATTATATGAAATAGTCGGTTGGCCCTCACTTAAAACAAGAAGGCTCAATCATTGGTTGACCTTTGTGTACAAATCAATAACTGGACACACTCCTTCATATTTAACTACACTTTTAACACCAAGTAGATCTGAATACAATCTAAGATCAAGTAGATACATACTGTATGATGTTTCACAAACTAAAATGCAAGTTTGGCAAAACTGCTTTTAGTTAGTGCTCCAACTTCATTAAATGAGTTGAATGACATTGCATATGGGATGATTATAGTATCAAAATGATTAACACGTGCAAGCACACTTATCAATGAACTTGATACATGTTGCAGAAATGTTTTATCCATGCCTTTCAACTTGCGTGTGCAAAATTCAAAATTGAATGAATGTGAGGCAATTTGTTCAAATAGAGACATTTTTGTGAATACAAATGTTTTCCTTTGTATTAGTGTATCATAATTTGCACATACAACACAGAAGATGTGCATGTGTGGATCAGATGACACGCGTGCATTCATTGACGTCTTTTCTGAGTCGATCTCATTTGATTCATTTGGATTTTGAGACTTTCTTTTCGCGGTTTTTAAGCATTTCACAACCCACACACAAACAACTACAAATGAATAGGCCTGGTGCTAATTATTAATGTGTGCACAACTACCCATCTATTTGACAAATTCACAAATGTGCGTCACTACATTTAAACTAATACAATACAACTTGTGTGTGCAAAATCCAAAATCACATGAATGTGCAGCATTTTGTACATATAGAGACATAGTTGTTAATACAAAACCTCGATTTTGTATTAATGTAGGCCAGAATTTGTGCATGCAACAAGTAAGATGTGCATTTGTGGATCAGGTGACACGCGTGCATTCATTGACTCGTTTCTGAGTCGATCCTATTTGATTCATTTGGATTTTGAGACTTTCATTTCGCGGGTTTCGCCTGGCAAGATCCACACACACTGTCTGAGAAAAGGTGCTACCACTAGATGGCAGTGTTCTGCTAAAACAGACAACGGCAGCATAATCAAGCGTTCTTCCGCATTTAAGACGCTTAATGAGAGTGATATTGATGCACCAAATTTAGTACACAATAATATAGGCCTACCTTATTAATAAAGCATACTTTATTGAGGCAAACAGATAACATCAGATTATGAACAACACCCATAGAAAACCATTAGTTGCATGTTCAATACGGTATATTGGCTATTGACCATTGAGTTTAAATATCACCGTCTTACGGCATGACGTTAAGCTTTTTCTTTATAATATGCTCTATGGGAGGGAAATATATCCTACAGACAAGAGACTACATGAACGCAACGAACGGCGTTTCAAGTTAATGGCATTTTCCTTCCCGTTAAAAAAAGGTGAAATTTCGCAGTTGCGTTCATATTATATGCTTATTTTTATCTGACTACACACTGTATACATAGTATACAAGCTTTGGAATTTGAAAATGTCTGTTTTTAAATATTAAAGACGATTTTCGCAGTACATTTGTTTTCCCTTGACCCTTAGGCTAAGCCACTGTTATAGGCTATAGTCTTACTATAGCACGATGAGTTTTAACAATATGCAACCATTGTATATCGACATGAAATATTAATTGAAAATCAACTGGCGTAGCGGGCCTGTAGCTGCATTTCTACATGAGAATGCTTTGACGCGCTAACCACAGCTCATGATGCACAAGGGAACGTCTGCCAATTTCACTAACTGTGTTAAAACCACTGATCTATATAATGTCATTCTATATAGATCAGTGGTTAAAACGTATAATTTGTTTTTATTCAAATTATTTTTAAAATTTAATAACAGACATTTTCAAATTCCAAAGCTCGTAGAATGTTTCTGTAAGACTGACTTACAAGTAAAATTTGGACAATACTTCCCTTCATGTAGCCTGTATTCTGCAGAAAAATACTGTAATTCACCAAAAGGGTTTTTTCATGCAAAATGGTTGTAGTATGTTCCTATAGTGACTAGACTGGCTTACTACAGGTGCAATTGTCCCAATACCTCCCTTCATGTAGCCTATTTAAACAATTATTATTTTATATAAAAATTACTGTAATTAACCAAACGGGTTTTTGGTGACTTAGCATACTACAGGTGAATAATGTAAAATTTCACCTGACTTATCACTAGGAACGTAGGCTACTACAACCTTTGGAACATGAATAGAAAAACAATTTACAGTAATTTAAAAAATTGTACCGTTCAATCGAGATATTGGCTGGACATACAGTAACAGTAGGCCAAGTCAGTCTGCCCACTAGACTTCCAAGGTTATAATATAACCTTGGAAGTATGTTCATTTGAATGAATGACTGGACGTTTATATTTTTTTTTTGACTGAGTGGAATTTGCAGATGGTCCCTTTATAAAATGTGGTGAATATTAAAACTAAAACTTACTTCACTGCGCTCTCGGACCGGTTGCTCTCCTATTCACATGCAAAGTTAAACGCAACTGCAGGATTTCATGTTAAGCTTTTTCTTTTTAACAGGCTCGGGAAGGAAAATTGTATTAACTTGAAACGCCGTGCGTTGCGTTCATGTAGTCTCTTGTCTGTAGGCTATATAGTTTTCCTCCCATAGAGCATATTATAAAGAAAAAGCTTAGGCCTAACGTCAATGCAGGGTGATATTTAAACTCAGTAGCCAATCCACCTTACTGACCATGCAACGCGCGATTGCACGTTAAGCGTTTTATAATGGTTTTCTACGGGTGTTGTTCATAATCTGATCTAATGTTTGCCTCTATAAAGTATGCTTTATTAATAAGGTAGGCCTATATTATTGTGTACTAAATTTGGTGCATCAATATCACTCTCATTAAGCGTCTTAAATGCGGAAGAACGCTTGATTATGCTGCCGTTGTCTGTTTTAGCAGAACACTGCCATCTAGTGGTAGCAGCTTTTCTCAGACAGTGTGTGTGGATCTTGCCAGGCGAAACCCGCGAAATGAAAGTCTCAAAATCCAAATGAATCAAATAGGATCGACTCAGAAACGAGTCAACTTACTTGTTGCATGCACAAATTCTGGCCTACATTAATACAAAATCGAGGTTTTGTATTAACAACTGTCTCTATTTGTACAAAATGCTGCACATTCATGTGATTTTGGATTTTGCACACACAAGTTGTATTGTATTAGTTTAAATGTAGTGACACACATTTGTGAATTTGTCAAATAGATGGGTAGTTGTGCACACATTAATAATTAGCACCAGGCCTATTCATTTGTAGTTGTTTGTGTGTGGGTTGTGAAATGCTTAAAAACCGCGAAAAGAAAGTCTCAAAATCCAAATGAATCAAATGAGATCGACTCAGAAAAGACGTCAATGAATGCACGCGTGTCACCTGATCCACACATGCACATCTTCTGTGTTGTATGTGCAAATTATGATACACTAATACAAAGGAAAACATTTGTATTCACAAAAATGTCTCTATTTGAACAAATTCCTTCACATTCATTCAATTTTGAATTTTGCACACGCAAGTTGAAAGGCATGGATAAAACATTTCTGCAACATGTATCAAGTTCATTGATAAGTGTGCTTGCACGTGTTAATCATTTTGATACTATAATCATCCCATACATTGCATGTCATTGAATGCAGGTTTTTATTTCACATACTGAATTCAAGTCCTGCCTAAATTGTTAAAGTGTATGGTAACACTTTATTTGAAGGGGTGTGCATAAGACTGACATGACACTGTCATAAACATGACATAACACCTGTCATGAACATGAAGGAGTCTTTATGAATGTTTATGACTGTTGTCATTAAGTGTCATTCGGTAAATTATGACACTTTTAATGCAAAGTTGACATTGTTTAAAATGTCTTTGTTATGACAACTTGACATTAACAAAGACAAAAATGTCTTTGTTATGAAAACTTGACATTAACAAAGACAAAACATGTCTTTGTTATGACAACTTGACATTAACCTTGACATTAACCAAGACAAAAATGTCTTTATTATGACAACTTGACATTAACCAAGAAATCATAACCTGTCAACCTGTCACAAATATGTCATAACAGGTCTAATTATCAAACTTAAAGATGATATTTAGCTTTGCGTTAACATTACATTACCCTGTCATATGTTAAAGCATTTGTCATATGTCATATGTTAAAGCATTTGACAGTGTAATAACCCTTAATGACATCTTTATAACTAGTACAATGTGTTCCACTTTACTTGAGGACAAGTAAAATATTCATGCAGTTATAATGGTGTCATGACGGCCAAAGTCAAAACCAACCACATATGACAGGGTAATGTAATGTTAACGCAAAGCTAAATAACTTCTTTACGTTTGATAATTAGACCTGTTATGACATATTTGTGACAGGTTGACAGGTTATGATTTCTTGGTTAATGTCAAGTTGTCATAATCAAGACATTTTTGTCTTTGTTAATGTCAAGTTGTCAAAGACATTTTAAACAATGTCAACTTTGCATTAAAAGTGTCATAATTTACCGAATGACACTTAATGATAACAGTCATAAACATTCATAAAGACTCCATCATGTTCATGACAGGTGTTATGTCATGTTTATGACAGTGTCATGTCAGTCTTATGCACACCCCTTCAAATAAAGTGTTACCAAGTGTATTCTATATGTGCTGCCTTCTTGGCCAAGGCTCACTTGTAAAAGAGATTGTAATCGAAAATGTGATTTTTTTTCTCCCTGGTAAAATAAAAAATTAAAAAAAATTAAATGTTTCAGGGGAGAAACACATCATACAGCTGATAATAATAATAATACTGTATATCTCACTGTGTGTCATCCACACCAATTACAAAAAACTACTGTAACAAATTATTTAGCCTTTTTTGCTTCAAAGAAAAATAATGCCTTTTTGAATTCACCTTACAATAAAAGGAAGTTGATCACAAATTAAAGAGCTCTGTATGCTGCTCCCACGTATTCGTTAAATTCGTTAAATTGACATGAACGAGTTTCGTCAACAGTTCATGTTTAGATAATGCCAGATTGTTGACAAATTACACACTGCTCAAACATTCTAAAACTCTTGAACACTTCAATTGATTTTTTTTTTTATGAAAAACCTTTAAATACATTAGCTACAATATTTATAATTTAATTGCGATATGGCCTATTTGGACACATTGAGAGATTTATCCTGAAAGGAATTTTGCCTTTGCCTGTTCTGTATCATTAGGCTGGCTATCCAACACTCTCCATATGAAAGACGGGACATTACCACCTATAGACTATTGTCCTGCACCCCCATGTAACTATTTTTACATGAACACATCCAAACTATATTGCTATAGCCTACTGAGATTTGTTCTAATCGCGATATAGAATAGTGTCTGTAATGACATTTCGTTGACTAGTTTTGGATAGATTATAAAGTTTTTACTCTAAAATAGACATCAAATAAGCTTTTGTTAGACAGTTTCTGCTCATATGTTAAATATATAGTATGTTTTGTCAAAAATAAACTAATCAACTGTTATAGTGTTTGTTCCAATGCAAGCTATATCAAAATAATGAATCCTTAACTTTGAAATATGTATGATAAAATGTATTGGCCTACTTTAAAAAAATAATACTTTATAAGAGATATGGAAAAAGACAATTTTCTTTTCAAGATGTTTCCAACTCTAACTTTGAACCAATTCTGTAGAATGGCCCATATAACCTATTTGAACAGGATTTGTTTCCAGGTATGACTAAAAATGTGCTTTTGACTTTCATAGTGTGTGTGTGTGTGTGTGTGTGTGTGTGTGTGTGTGTATATATATATATATATATATATAGTCCTTGCATTCTTTCTTGTGTGACACACCTGAATGAAAGGCTCATTATGTTTTTCACAATTTAAAACAATCTATTGTTTTATGTGAACGATTAGGCAGGATGATTTTCAGATCATTTTGAAGCAAAAACTCTAGGCGACAACATCCATTAGTCAAAAGTCTTGTGGACAGATATTTAGTATGTGTTTTGTGGCCTTATTTCAGAAACTTAAATTTTTAGTTTTTTCAATAACCATGCATAAACAATATTCTCTCAAAAATACAAACATGTACATACATGTTGCTCACATATTATGGTAGCCCTGTTTGTGCTTAATAGAGTGTAATTTCACCTGTGCCATTAATATGTTAATTAATAGCAACTGAAAAAAGCATATGTCAGGGCATGTCAAAACATCCCAAGAACCCCAAAAACACCTTAGACCCCAGAGGGTTAAGCATTTAAGGCTACACAAATTAGGTCAACCAGAACCGGCAACACTTACCATAACACCCAATGTACTTGTTCCATCATAAGAAAAATACCATCTATGCTAATATTAGTCTATCAGTTTCTCTGTTTATCCTGAGGTTAACGTAGTCAGTCGGATCCGGTCTATACTGGAATGATAAATCCGATCTTCAGGCAAAAGGAACTGGATGAAATATTTGAATGCCACCGATCCCAATCTGATTTCTGACTTGTGATGCAGCTTGAATCATAACCACACCGTGTTATTTCATTGGCCAGAGGAGAACTGGTCCCTCGACTGAGCCTGGATTCTCCCAAGTTTTTTTTCTCAATTCTGTCAACTGATGGAGTTTGGGTTCCTTGCCACTGTCGCCGTTGGCTTGCTTAGTTTGAGGACATCTAATATTTAACAATATTATTGATTTGACTGAACTGACACTATTGGATGAGAACTGAACTGAGCTGGACGATGACATCACTGTTTTCTGCAGAACTGCTTTATAGATAGCTGCTGATTTATAGGTGCTGTACAGCTCAAATGAACTCTGTTTGCATCATTGAATCATTTTCCTGTTATCAGCAGCATTTTTTTAAATCATATTCACAAAAACTTTCATGGGCCCCAGAATATAGTGTTGTACAAAAACAGTCAATAAATCAAAAGAAAGAACAAAGCCTCTGCTTAAAAAACAACAAAAATGTATTCCAGCTTATTTTTTTTTTTTTTTATATTCACAAAAGTTTTATTACAAAAATATTTCAAATAAAAAGCTGAGAAAATCTTATTTTTTAGCATTTTAATGTCTCCTCTAAATAAAATAACATGCATGGCTGGATTGTTAGTCGGGCATACCAGGCATTTTCCCGGTGGGCCAACACAAGTTTTTTTGTTGTTGCCGTGGACATGCATTGGTTTGTCATCTGAATTGACAGGCCAAAGCATAAGAGACCTCCCCCATATTAGGTTCTGTTTTTTTTTATTTTATTGGAGTGCATGGGAAACTCCAAAAGGCAAATACCTGTACAGCGCTGCCACTGACAAACGTGCACTGCATTTCTGCTGCTCTATGAAGTGATAAACAGTGCAAGTCACTTGATCCATTCAGATTTGACTTAAAATTTCGTTTTATACAGTCATGTGATATGGGAACATTAAAGGTTATGTGGCGAATCTAGCTGAAAACAGCTGCGACCACCATTTAAATACATGAAGAGGTTGTAACACCCCCTTTTCTTTTTAGGTGTTACCCTGAGGGGGTTCAACAGAAATTTGACTGGTACTGAAAGAGAACCACTTCACTCGACAAATATTAATTTTCCTATTTTATTTCACAAGTGCATATAATTGCCCCCAACAATAAACAATATAAGGAAACCAATAGTCTTTGTCTCTGTGTAAATGAGACGATAATATAAACAAAACTTATCGTCAGTGTCCAGTCTTTAGATGAGTTGAAATGATGATGGTGAAGAGATGAGTATCAAACCCAGTGGTTATTTGAGATCGACGCAATGATATTATCCAATAATCCAGTATGAATATGAGGTGAAGATAGTAAATGGCATTTGGTGCCTCGCTACAGTGTGGTGATATCCAGATCCCTACGTCTCTCTTCCAGGAGACGTGTATCAGATCATCCAAATGATGCAGAACAACAAGAGTGGTTTGAAACAATGGTGATAAGTGACTAATAATGAAAAATCCTTTCTACAAAAGAAAGCAAAACAGCTAACATCAGACCTTATTCATTACAATTACATCCAGAGATTTGAACAGTTAGCCCATACTCACGTTTGAGCATAAACACCATGAGTTCTCAAACCAGGACTTCAAATGGGAAAGCAGGTAGCATTTAGATGAACCATGCGGTTTCCCTCTACCAAACTGAACAGACTTCTTCATGGGTTACCAGGCTTATATCTAGTAGCCACCATGCACTAGTGCCCTCAAATGGCTATTAGTGGTACTACACTTGACCCAGGTAACTTTTCAGGCAATAGTCAGAAATTACAATATAAAAAAACTCAGGCAACATTTGAACCGTTACATACATACACATACGTGGTCTAAAAATTTGACCCATGGCAAATTTGTTAATTCTGGGTATGACAAGTGTCTACCTGAACAGGATCAGTCAACATGGTTACCTTGTAGTTTACAGGTCCTAGCTTTTTCACAATCTTAGCTGGGCCTTTCCATTTAGGTGAGATCTTAGCCATGAAAGCATCATCTGCACTAGAAAGAGGATGTGTTTGCACCCAAACTAAATCCCCCTCATTGAAGTTTTGAGCTCTTCTCTTGAGGTCGTAGTACTTTTTTTGTTTAGTTTGTGCCTTCTCTACATTCTCTCTTACTGACTCGTACAGAACCTTTTGGCATTCCAGGATACTGTAAGCTGGTTGGTCTGGATCTGGTGGATTCTGTAAGGCTCTCTGCAGAGGACCTTTCAGTTGTCGTCCTAGGGCTATCTTAGCAGGTGAATACCCTGTACTCCCATGCCATGCGGTATTTATATTTAGCGCAAATCTGAACTCACATAACCACTGATCCCAGGTACGGTGGTTTTGGTCGACGTACGTGGCAATCATAGTTTTCAAATTCCGGTTGACCCGTTCAGTGAGGTTTGACTGAGGATGGTATGCGGTGGTGAGTTTTTGTGATGCTTGCCACTGCTTACATAATTGGGCCGAGAGGTTTGAGGTGAATTGTGCACCTCTATCAGACACGATGAAAGCTGGTGTTCCCCATCTTGTGAAAATCTCCTCTATAAAAATTTGCACAATGGTTGAAGCCTTAGCAGCTCTCATTGGGAAAACCTCTACCCATTTAGTGAAATAGTCCACTATAACAAGAAGGTAACTATTCTGGCGGGTGCTTCGTGGGAATGGTCCCATGATGTCCATGCCAAGCATATATCCAGGCTCGACAATGGGCACACTTTGTAGCCCACCTGCAGGTTTTAAGTTAGTTGGCTCATGCTGTTGACATTTCTCACACTTTTTGCAGTGCTGCCATACATCAGTACGTACCGATGGCTAATAAGCAAATTCTAAAAGACGCATACGAGTTTTAAATTTACCCAAGTGACCACTCAGAGGGCTGTCATGTGCATAAGTTAAAAATTACTTCCTTCAATTTTGCAGGGACCACAATTTGAAACCTTTGGCCTTCTTTAGAGTCTGGAACACTCCTAAATAAAACCTCATTTTTAAGCACATAGTGCGTTCTCTTAAGATCAGTGGTTTTCTGGCTCTTGGCTTTATCCATGATCTCTTTGTACTCAGAGTCTTTTTTCTGTTCATCTGCGATTTGAGACAAGTCCAACGGCAGATTACAAGTGACAGAAGTAAAACCACGCTTAGCTGGTGTGTGTAACAACACAGCCGGTGAGTCAGTTGCATCTCTCCTGGATAAGACATCAGGCACTACATTACATTGTCCTCTCCGATACCGTACAGTAAAGTGATACCCTTGTAGTCTGATCGTCCATCTTTCCAGTCTGGATGAGGGTTTTGGATCTTGGAAAAGCCAGACTAAGGATGCATGATCAGTGATCACATCAAAAGCTCTGCCTTCTAGGTAATGGTGCCACTTCTCTACAGCCCACACTATGTAATGCATGTAATGGTGCGGTTTTAGTGGAGAAGTCAGAAATAAACCGATGGTACCAAGCCGCAAGGCCTAGAAATCGTTGTAACTGTTTTAAGGACTTGGGAGTTGGGAATGTTCTGATCGCATCCACTTTGTCTGAGTTCACCTTGACTCCATCCACTGTGATGGTATGACCTAAGTAGTCAAGTGAAGAACATATGAACTTACATTTCTTGAGGTTAAAAGTGAGACCGGCCTTGTGCAGACTATGAAACACTTGTTTGAGATGATGCAGTATGTTTGGATATCTGGTGGTGAGTATACAATAATGTCATCGATATTTGCATCCATGCAACATTTGTTCTTGTGCTCTCTGAGAACTTGCTCCATCAGCTGTTGGAAAGATGCTGCGGCGTTTTTAAGGCCAAAGGTAAGACACAAGAATTCATATAGCCCTGAAGCAGTAATGAAAGCGGTCTTTTCCATACTTGCAGAATCCATTTCAACTTGCCAGTATCCGCTCTTTAAATCCAGCGTGCTGAACACCATGGCTCCTTGGAGAAAATCAAGAATATCCGTGATTTGAGGCATCGGATACGCGACGAAGTGAGTTTTTGCATTAAGGCCACGGTAATCAATGCAAAACCGGGATCCTCCATCTTTCTTATCTATGACCACCACAGGTGAAGCCCACGGAGACGTAGAAGGTTTGATGATTTTTAGTTGAAGCAACTCCTTAATCTGTTCTTTAATAAAATCATTTTTAGTTCTTGAAACTCTGTAAGGTCTCTTTCTTAACGGGAGTTCATCAATTGTTTTAATCTCTTGCTTAATGAAGTTCATACGACCTAGCCTATGGGTACATACTGGAGGCCAATCACACATGAGAGCTTTCAATTGATTCTGTGCCTCATTTGAAGCATGCGAGTTTTCTACTGCTTGGTCAATGCTTTGACTTTTCCTCATCGTGAATCATTACATCTTCTCCTTGTGCAGCATAAAATTGAACAGCAGCAATGGTCGGGCATTTTATTAAAACACATAGGATGACTAGAGTTAACGTCAGGCAAGTATATACGTGAAACATTAAAATCGATAGTTAGTTTGGCTTCTTTGAGGAAATCCAATCCCAAGATGACAGGAACAGCCAAGTTTTCATCGTTCATCACATAAAATGTGACTTCATGTTTCACTCCATATATTTCGCATTCCCAGAGTACTTTACCCTGAGTTTTCTGACTCTGGCCATTAGCGAGCATGAACGTTTGAGCACTTCTGGTCAATTGCTCATCCCTCTTCCTCAGTCTCTGCCATACTTTTTGTTGCAACAAAGAAAAGGTGCTTCCTGTATCAATTACTGCATTGAAGTATAAATGATTTAAAATTATAGGAGTTTGTAGTACATTGTTACATTGAGAGCTAAAAGTGGGATCAATAAACATGAGGCGATTCGGTTGATCTTTCCCACCTGCTGCATATAACTAAACTGTGGTCTGAAAAACCAACTGGATTTATAATACAACTCTTAAAAACACTGTGATGGTGCTTAAAACTGTAAAATCTATCCAGTCTTGCTAAAAACAATAGATTTTCATGAGCATGAGCCCATGTATATTGCCTTCAATTTCCATTTAAACTTCTCCAGACATAATTTTTTTCAATTATTTCACAAAGCCGCTCGCGAGAAGGCATATGTGGTTCTATATGGTTGCGATCAATATTTTGCTCAATACAGTTAAAATCTCCACCAAGAAATAATTATTCTTCGCTATTGCATTTGTCTAGAGTTGAGCATAAAATATCTAAAAAAGCCACTCTTTCTATTGGTAACGTGGGGGCATAAACACAAATAAAAACCAGAACATATTTTTCAAAAAGGGATTGAATTTTCAAAAGTCTCCCCTTCACTATTTCCTCCATTTTAAAAGTGCATGGAGTAAAGTTATTTGCAAACAAGATGGCAACTCCTCCACTATGTGAAGTTTTATGACTTAGAAATATATGACCATTCCATTCTTTTATCCAATCTGTAGCATTTGTATCCTCACTGTGTGTTTCTTGTAAAAAAAAGAACATCAAGTTGTTTCTGTTTCATTGTTTCATACACTTGCATTCTCTTTACATCATCTCTAGCTTCGTTCACATTTAAAGATGCTATACGGATATCTACCATATGCAAAGAAAAAAAGGAAACAAAAAAAATTAAGCCATACAGAAACATACAGCAGATCAAGATAAAAGAATTATGCCACTTTGTCATCATTATTATTCAGCTGATTTTGGATTTTTGAAACGATTTCTTTCAGTCGATATACTTCTTTATCCAGAAAACAACCTTCACTCATTAGATTCTTAGTGCTTTCCGCAAACCGTTTCAGGTCTGGGAAAAAAATCAGCAATCTGTACTCCTCTCTGATTTTTTGTCACTTTTAAAAACTTCTATGTCGGGGAGGTCTGTTGGTTGTGCTTACCGGCAGTGGTAGAGTGGCTCCCAGGCCTAGAGAATAGTGTATATTCACAATAATTTTATTGACTGATCTATATGCATTATTATAATTACTATTATTATTATTATAAATACAGTGCTACCACTACTCCTACTATTATTATCATGAATGCTGTTTGTTGCCACTGCTACCGCTACTATCTCTACTATTTTTATCTTTGTTATAATTATTATTATTAGTATGAATACTGCCTCTACTTCTACTACAATTCTATTACAATTACTATGAATCTCAATATTGCTTCTATCTATATCTCTAAAATATCCCCTTACCAATGTATCTGCATACATCACTAAATCGATATATTTATGTTTAGCTGTTTTTTTTGTCGTGTTTTTTTGTTTTTGTTTGTTTTGTGTGCTCGATGTATGTCTTTCTTTCTTTTGTATGTGTATATAATTCACTGATCTTTTATCTTGTATAAACTACAATGTTTTGTTAACTTGCAATAAAAAAAAATAAATTAAAAAAAACTTCTTAATTTCTTCAGCACTGTAATCATTACATTTCCATTCACTTTGTGAGCAACTTGAAGCACTAGAATCAGACAATTCACTTTCACTTTCAATATTATCTGTATCATTCTTCTGCTCTTTTCTAGCTTGTTTCGATTCTTCTTCTCTGTCTTTCTTTTACCTTTTTAAAGGAGTTTTGAAGACAGCTTGATCCATGTCTACTTCACACAAATTTACATTGTCTGATAAAGACTCTATATCAGATAAACAATTCATTGAACTATTTTGTGTGTCCATCAAATCTTCTATCACAGTACCTTCTTTAAGCAAACTCACATTCGACGTTATTTGATCTTTGTCAGTCAAAACATTATCTCCCATGACTTCAATCATGGTTTGAACAGTTTCAACTGTTTGTTTACAAGGCACTTTGTTAGTTGTGCCCTTGACACTCTGTGCTGAATTCACAGGTAGTGGCACAGACGTTCAAGCAGCGCTTTCCACGTCTTGCACCACCCACTTACGTATCATATCTTGCCTTATACGTGTTCCCCCATTTTCAGAACAAGCACGAGCCAAATGCTCGGTTTTTCCACATCCGAAACACTTCATTATATCAGTGGATACATAGACAGTGTAGTCGAAATCATCAAATCTGAATTTCAGATTTAAATTCAGTTCTGTTCTGTTCTCACTCAAAATCATGTAAGTGAATCTCCTAAAAGACACCACGTTTGATCAATTCAAATTTACTCCCGATCGCGATCTTTTTCACTGGAGCAACCAACTTTCCGAAAGGCGATAATTCCTTAAAGGGTAATTCCACCGGTGGAGACATGACTATGTATTGAAAGTGGGTCATATATGTAGTAGAATAGTAGCATAAATTTCTAATTTGGGTCCTTCTTGGCCGATAAAAGGCAGAAAATGACTTTTTAGTGCTTGTGGATTGTAGACAACAATCCCCATAGTGCATTGCAATGCTCAGCTCCGCAGGCCACTCCCACTACTCCGCCCATCAATCTAGACTAGAGTTGAGCTCCACTCTACGCTATCGCCTGGAAATCATTTCACACAATTTCTAGTGAAGAGTTACTTTGCGAACTAATTATTGAATTACTCCTCGTTTATGTTTCAAAATGGTGTGCACTTGCATAGTACCGGCATGTTCAGCCAGCACAAGGAAAATACACGGAGTAAATTTTCATAGATTACCCAAAGATTTGGACTTGTGCAAAAAGTGGCTACGGGCTATCAATAACCCGAAGTTCGGAGAGGACACAGCCATTGAAGCGCTAAAACATCTGACCGTGTGCAGTCTACATTTCAATCCAGAAGATTTCGAACCCAACCCCTTAGGATTGAAGAGACCCACGCTTGTGAAAACCGCAATTCCGTCGATATTTACCTTGCCAGATGATGATGATGAACAGCCAGGAACATCTGGAACTAGCAGTGCTAGTAGCGCTAAACGCATTTGCCTGGAGGTAAGGTTCTTTCTGACTCTACTCTATAAGCAGCTAGTGGCTACTGAGAACACACACGAACATCTGTTTCTACCATAACTTCTTCAAAATCCCAATCCTCCATAATGCATCCGTCTGCGTATTCAGTACCTTCGTCCATATTTTCAAAAAGTTTCTGCTGGTGAAATCAAACGCACTGGCACTGATCTGTGATAGGTCTGTTAGCGCATTAGGTCCAACCCCCTATGGGCGGGTTTGAAAGGGTGGGAACTAGTGCTTGTAGTCTTTACAGAAATCCCCCCTAGGGATGCACGATGATATCGGGACAACATCGGTATCGGCCGATAAAAGCTTAAAATGGACATCATCGGCATCGGCAGATATGAATATTTAATCGTGGATGATTAAAATGTCTCCATGATCTACTTTTGAAGAAAAATCATAGTATCGTGTATTCTATCAGTTCAATTATGGCGCCTTCATCTCAACATACTGTACAACGCGACGTACATTCACATCACATTACATCACATGTAAACGCAGAGGTAGAGTTACACTCACAGGACACTGCAATACACAAAAGTTCATTATTTACATGTGCGTCAAAGTCTTGCTAGTTAAGCATGTCATTCACGTCCTGATGCGCTCTTCTAACACTCACAGGAACTAAAAGCCTGTCACAGCGCCTGCATACTGTACTAAGTTATCTTTCGAGTCTTATTGCGCTAATACTGTCAAATACACACAAGATTTACATAAACAAAGTTGGTTATGTCTAAAGTGAAAGCAAACTTTCTGTGTGTATGTTAGACGCGTCGCGTGCAGTTCTTAAAGAGACAGTAATAATATGCTGCCGCTTGTCCTTAAAGAGATACTGCACCCAGAAATAAAAATTCTGTCATTATGTACTCACTCTAATGTTGTTCTAAACCTGGATTAATGTCTTTCTTGTGCTTAAATATACTATTGAAGTCACTGGAGTACAGCAACTGTTTGGTTAGCCACATTCTTCCAAATAACTTTTATTTTCAACAGAAGAAATACATTTATTTGGGTTTAACTATCCCTTTAATGTTAATAAAACAACAAAACACAAAATCACTCCCTGCTCTTGACTGAGAACTTTAATAGAAGCTTTAATAAGCTTTTTTTTTGCACTTAAAAAAAATACAATTCGGTATCGGTATCGGCATCGGGCAAAATTAGTTTAAAAATATCGGCATATCGAATATCGGCCAAAATCCAATATCGTGCATCCCTAATCCCCCCCTCTTACACTTCCTCTGACAATGACGTAAAATGGCGATTTTTGCGTCATTGTGGGAGGAAGTGAAAAAGGTAAATAGCGGATTTCTCTCGTCTCAGGGGAAAATGAGAGAGTGTTGCACGACCATTCAATAGTATGACTGGGTTTTTAACAATGGAAAGCTTAATGCAAATGGGTGGAGTGTCCCTTTAACCAAAGCTTCATCTTTGATAAAAGGTGGGATGTTTGACAGAATAACTTTTCTCGCAGGGGTTGAAAGAGAAAGCACAGGTGTAAAAAGGCCACGAATTACAAACTCCTCTTTCCACAACATTATTGGCATTTTCCACAGTGTTCAAAAAACAAACAACTGCATTGCTCATCCTTGACGCTGCTAGAATGCTCTTATGTCCAACAACCTCTCCGATACCCAAGATACAATCTTCCACACTTGCAGAGGCCATCACTTTAACCCCGTGGCGCCACGTAATGAACCGAGCGAGTCAACAACTTCGGCCGCCATGCCACACTCACTCACCACACTCACTCACTCACCAAACGACCATGCATGTGCACGAGAGAGAGAGAGAGAGAGAGAGAGAGAGAGAGAGAGAGAGAGAGAGAGAGAGAGAGAGAGAGAGAGAGAGAGAGAGATGTGCGCGTCGTTGACTCATCCAACATGGCAAACTGGAATGCATGCTGAATGGCTGTTTCATTCGCGAACAAAATGCTGAGTTTTACAGTTAATTTAATTCTACCCCACCTTAAAATAATATTCAAACTGAGCATGCATTTCTAGCAGGTAAAATGCCAAAAAAACATGGCATCCGATCAAATTACCTCATCTTTTGTGGTCAAAACTTTCTGCATTCACACAACCAGCGTGTAGGCCTATTTGATAGGTTGTGTGCAGATTATGCTGCCTTGGCAAATCGTGCTATACTGCCGACTGCTAAATAATCTCGACCATGTACCTTTTTAAAAGTTGGTATTTAGCACTTACTAGCATGAACAAATAGGCTATAGACACAGGCTGCATAGAGATCGATTTAAGATTCAAACTCTCTTCGATAGAAAAACATACCATGGTTGAGTTCCTGTGTTTAATGTTGATCACATTATCCGAATATCCACACGATTGCAAATGTGACATTGATTTTATACAACAGTTCAAAAAACGAAAGGTATTAATAGTAAGATGTTCATTTTAAACACAGTATTGTCAGTATTTTTTTGCAACAAAATAATAGCTCCAACAAAAAGCCGCAGCAGAACTGCAGCACACAGCAGTGTTGGTGAACGAATCTGCGGCTTTGAACAAATCACGAGAGTGAATGATTCATTCATAAACAGCCACTTGCTTCCTTACTGAATGAATGAATGACTCGATGACTCACTCAAAAAGACTGTGACTTGCCGCCACCTACTGGCGGTATTATTTTAAAATTTAAAAGCATCACTTTGATTTTACCATCATTGCATATTTCTCTATTTTTTTATTTAAAGTATTATTTATTTTATAAAGGTATTTAAAAAGGTAAAAAAAAAAATGCACTGGAAAAATCGATTTAAAGGGGCTAATATTTTTTGTTTGTATTGGGTTTTTTTTTCAAAGCAGAGAAAAATTCATTGCTCAGACAAAAACTGTCAACTTTGCAAATAGTTTTGGAAATTCTTGAAAGATTTCATTATGAAAATATTTGTTCATGCTTTTAGTATAATTTTATGAATATATGCATAATAGGAATTTCTAAATTATTCTAAATTCTCAACCTATGGTAAACTGTGATAATAAACAGCAGTGTGATCAAGCCTACCAGACATGGAAAAATTAGGGGGTTGAGTACATTTGGCATAGTAAATGTGTATACAAAAAGATGGGGAGCAAAAAAAAAGTATATTATCTCACATGTTCTGCCGAGCAATGGACTCCAGACGATCCGTCATTGATGGCAGCGAAGATACTGATGATGAGGGATGCAGAAGAAACAGAGAAACAGGAGATTCAGGACATCATTTGAGATTCAAAATTATATCAAATAGTCATGACATATTTAAAACGCATTTTATAGTGAAAGAAAAAGTAACCTAACAGAATAAGGCATTAACACATGTTATGCATAACAGTGAGCTAACTAACAGTGAGCAACAATAAGGGTGGGTAAAAACAGATTTTTTTCAATGCATCACAATATTATAATCATCTCGATACTGACTTTTACAAACTACAAACTTTTATCAATGTTTTTTTTTTTCATTTTATATTATTAAAGTTTAATTAACAAATTATCCATTTCCCAGAACTATTATTAAAACTAAAATAAGGATTTTAGTTAACCCTTTAATGTAGTGTGTAGACATGTGCCGGTATTCGGTAATGCGATAAATCACGGTAATGAATATGCACGATATTGTTATCGCGGCCACTTCAAAATACTGTGAAAATAATAGATCCGAATTTAGATTTTTAGAACGCGCATTAGCTTATTTTCCATCAACCGCTTAAAAAACACTGTGTATATGCTGCGCAAAACACGTGCGCACTCTGATTTAACCCTCTGGGGTCTAAGGTGTTTTTGGGGTCCTTGAGATGTTATGACATGCTGTGATATTTGTGTGTTGCACTGAAAGTTGCTTATAAACATATTAATGGCACAGGTGAAATTACACTATATTTAGCACAAACATGGGTACGATAATATATAATATAATATGTATGTACATGTTTGTATATTTGAGAGAATATTGTTTATGCGTGGTTATTGAAAAAACTAAAAATGAAAGTTTCTGAAATAAGGCTACAAAACACATAATACATATGTGTCCACAAGACTTTTGACTAATGGATGTTGTTGCCTAGTGTTTTTTCTTCAAAATGATCTGAAAAACATCCTGCCTAATCATTCACATCAAACTGTGAATTGGGTTTTATTGTGAAAAACTTTTTTTTGTTTGCCAAGGCAATATGCGAATGGGCTTGAACAGTCCAAACCCCATCATGAATAATTAGGTGATTCTCACCTGACCCGCATAATAATGAGCCTTTCATTCAGGTGTCACACAAGCAAAAATTGAAAGGACAACACATATATATACATATATATATATATATGAAGAGTTCAGATGCAAAAGCCTCTAAGTGCCATTTGAAATTTTCTTCTAGAATGATCATTTTTATCAAGCTTGTATATTTAAGTTCAGTAATTTCACTTAAATGGCAATGAAGATTACCTAATAATTGTCATTTAAGTGAAATTACTGTACTTAAAATGTACAAGCTTGATAATTATCATTCTAGAAGAAAATTTCAAATGGCACTAGAGGCTTTTGCATCTGAACTCTTCATAAATATATATATATATATATATATATATATAATCAAAATATAAATGAAAGTCAAAAACCCATTTTTAGTCATACCTGGAAACAAATCCTGGTCAAATAGGTTATATTGGTCATTGTATAGAATTGGTTCATCAGAGTTGGAAACATCTTGAAAAGAATTTTTTTTTCCGTATAAAGTAGGCTATTATAAGCTTGCATTGGATAACAGTTGATTAGTTTTTTTTTTTTTACAAACCATAGGCTACTATATATTTAACATATGAGCAGAAACTGTCTAACTAAAGCTTATTTGATGTCTATTTTATAATAAAAACTTTCTAATCTATTTCGTCTGTAACAGTAGGCTATCCATCTGTGCGTTCGTTTGTTCACACACCCAGACACCCGATTCATATTTAAACAGTCTTTTTGGTTTTACAGATACTATTCTATATTGCGATTAGAACAAATCTCAGTAGTCTTACTAATGTAGGAGCGAGAGTGAATGAACGCACAGCGCGCGCACGCGTCTGTGAATTCATCCATTCATTCTCACACAGACACGCATTTAATATTTAAACAGTCTTTGTGCAGTTTACAGACACTATTCAATAACGCGATTAGAACAAAGCACTTAAGAATAAATGACTTACTACATCAGCTGAATCCGTGCTCCTCGAATGAAACAGGTAACTGAGTTAACTTTTCCAGGAATTATTCCTCACTGCACAGCAAGACGAGATAAAGGTTAGCGCGTTCTGATGTGGGCGTTTTCATGGCTTGCCTCAACATTAACGATTGAATAGCGCGCGCTCTCAGAGGGTTAAACAATCCTCACATGTATAAGCACTGTGTATGGCGGCAAATCAATGACTAAAATAAACGAGCGCACAACTGATGCTGGCGCGCACGGTAAATGACTTTCGCGAGAGGATAACAGATCTACACGCGAGGAAACCGGAACTTGCAAGCTCGTTCAAACCGTGCGCGCGTGCATGACATCTCCTCTGTGCAGTGAGCACTCTAGTCTAATGTAAACAATCCTCACATAGAGAAGAAGCATGGCGGAAGGAGGAGCGCTGCCGACGATTTACCCCCCTTCTAAAAGCAGGGCTGCGAACTCTCACGCATTCAGCCTGAGACTCACACAATTTACACTTTTTACACTTTTTCAAGTAAACCGATCATCTGTTACTCTTTATTTAAAGATACAGTACAACTTACCGAAAGGTATATGCCTCATATATAATATCGATCAATCAGTGTTTTTCAACCACGGAAAGAGGTCAATAAAACTGCAGGAGAACAATTGTCACAGAACGTTACATTTACCTCAGGAAATCCATTTAATGACCAGCACGCTAGTTGACTAGAAAAAATAGCTATAGAGAGGAGTATTTTGCTAAATATGTGCACTATATTACATATTTTAATATACACTCACCTAAAGGATTATTAGGAACACCATAGTAATCTGTGTTTGACCCCCTTTCGCCTTCAGAACTGCCTTAATTCTACGTGGCATTGATTGCTGAAAGCATTCTTTAGAAATGTTGGCCCATATTGATAGGATAGCATCTTGCAGTTGATGGAGATTTGTGGGATGCACATCCAGGGCACGAAGCTCCCGTTCCACCACATCCGTAAGATGCTCTATTGGGTTGAGATCTGGTGACTGTGGGGGCCATTTTAGTACAGTGAACTCATTGTCATGTTCACAAACCAATTTGAAATGATTCGAGCTTTGTGACATGGTGCATTATCCTGCTGGAAGTAGCCATCAGAGGATGGGTACATGGTGGCCATAAAAGGATGGACATGGTCAGAAACAATGCTCAGGTAGGTCGTGGCATTTAAACAATGCCCAATTGGCACTAAGGGGCCTAAAGTGTGCCAAGAAAACATCCCCCACACCATTACACCACTACCACCACCAGCCTGGACAGTGGTAACAAGGCATGACGGATCCATGTTCTCATTCTGTTTATGCCAAATTCTGACTCTACCATCTGAATGTCTCAACCGAAATCGAGACTCATCAGACCAGGCAACATTTTTCCAGTCTTCAACTGTCCAATTTTGGTTAGCTCTTGCAAATTGTAGCCTCTTTTTCCAATTTGTAGTGGAGATCAGTGGTACCCGGTGGGGTCTTCTGCTGTTGTAGCCCATCCGCCTCAAGGTTGTGCGTGTTGTGGCTTCACAAATGCTTTGCTGAATACCTCGGTTGTAACGAGTGGTTATTTCAGTCAAAGTTGCTCTTCTATCAGCTTGAATCAGTCGGCCCATTCTCCTCTGACCTCTAGCATCAACAAGGCATTTTCGCCCACAGGACTGCCGCATACTGGATGTTTTTCCCTTTTCACACCATTCTTTGTAAACCCTAGAAATGGTTGTGCGTGAAAATCCCAGTAACTGAGCAATTGTGAAACACTCAGACCGGCCCGTCTGGCACCAACAACCATGCCACGCTCAAAATTGCTTAAATCACCTTTCTTTCCCATTCTGACATTCAGTCTGGAGTTCAGGAGATTGTCTTGACCAGGACCACACCCCTAAATGCATTGAAGCAACCTGCATGTGATTGTTTGATTATATAATTGCATTAATGAGAAATTGAACAGGTGTTCCTAATAATCCTTTAGGTGAGTATGTTTACTTATCATTACATAATTGTTATTATAATGAAAACCGCATTATATTTAATTTCTCTCTGTATGTTTCCAGCATTATGTGACATATATGTTTTCTTGAGAAAAATTTAAATGCAGGCTATCTACTGTAGCCTACCTAATATTTATCCAAATGAGTCAATATTGAATCAAGATTGAAATCAAATCCAAGAATTGAAATCGTGAAAATTGTGTTAAGCAATAATATAAACAGTAGCATACCAGTCATTGTACCATGTAAACATTGTAACATGTTGTCACTTAACTTAATAAAATTCTGTTTAGTTACCAAATGTTTTGACAATCACAATTACACATTGTGATGCAAGGGTTTTTTAGATACCCCCAATCCATCCGTTTCTCTTGTGCAATTAAAATATCGTAATAATATACCGTGATAAAAGCTCAATCAATTAATCGCAGAATGAAAATTTGATACCGGTACATGCCTAGTAGTGTGACAGATTGCTGTAGCTCCTTTAGTAGGGATGCACTGAAATTTCAGGTGCCGAAAACAGCAGAAAATATGAGCCGTGTTTTAGATTCCTACCCCTCAGTGTTCAGCGCTCATATTTTACTCTTGCTATAGCCGTTATCACTGGGCGGTGTGACGCTCTGCTCAGTTGCTCACGGCCTATGTAAACACTCCACTCATGAACCGCTCATGCTCATTGGAAAAGCAAAGTCTGCTTAAATAATGCACCAACATTAAATTTCTATGTAGTAGTATACCTGTTTCTGTTTGCAATAGCTCTACTGTGCTGTAACGTGGTGTGGTATAGCTGTACTGGGCAACGCTGGTAAACTGACGTTACCTTCTCATTCACTGATTCACTCCCCGCTGCGTTCTGCTCACATGCTCAAGTTAAGATTTGTGTCAAAATAAACACCCATAACTACCTGCTCAATATTCAGAAAAAACATTAAGAGCTAGCTCCATCTGATATTTACTCAAACTCTGACCAATTATCACAACTTTATCAGGTTTTATCAGTGTTTAACTGCAGAAAGTTTTGACTGTTTTTACCTACAGTCACCAAACTTGGTACATAAATTGTTCTCATCAAGCAGGACAACTTTCTAATTTACAGTCAATTTACAGCTCCGATCAACAAGAAGTCAGCTATTTTCGTTTGAATGTGTTTTTTTGTTGTTGAAAAATCAGGCTCTGAATTTTTAACTACTCCTCTTAAGTGGTTAATTTGATGATGAAAAAATATTAAAGATGCTAAACTGTGAACGGATATTGGATATATCAAACGGTGAGGACTTAAATTACTGACAAAAGGGAAAAAGGAAAAGTCTCATATCTTGTAAAATCATTGTTTGCTTTAAATTAAATTAAGATTGTATGTTTGGTAATTGAACGAGTGAATTTAAAAATAATGTGCTATATTTTAGATCAATATATTTTTTTTTTTAATTTTGTATTTTGAGATTAATTCATGACACTAAACAACATTCTCCTCTGAATCATACACAATTTATTTCTATATAAAATAATATATGTATTAGAAATAAACATTTTATTATTTTTTTCAATTAGTGCATGATGTACAAGTTAAAATAGGCAGATTAGTGTGGTTGAAAGCAGAGCATGTGAGCGGAGTGGAGCGGGAGTGAGCGCCGCGGGGAGCGCGAGCGGGCGGATATTGCACAGAGCGCAGAGCGGCATTTTTAAAAGGATGGAGCGTCGCCTTATTTCCCGCTCCAATTTCGCTCCGCTCACACCACGAGTCTGACTCCACGTCTTTTCCGCCCGCCTGGCTAAAGAAGGTCGCATTGTGTTCAGCATCCCAAGCGGGTCTGCGAGCGCAGAGACGGTTTTCTTTTCTCCGCAACCACCGCATGAGTCTGAAGTCTCAGACATTGTCCAAACTTGTGTTCTTGAAGGTAAACTCAAAAGAACTGTAGATAAGGAAAGCAATTCATTTTCTTTCTTTTTTTTTAAGTTTGACAACAAAAGCCAATTTAAATTGTAATCCACATGCACTCTGCGCAAGAGTTATACGAATTTTGGCCTAATAGTTCATTTAGCCTAAAACTTTGATGTAGGCTAGCCTACAGTAGGCCTATAGCCTGTATATTTTTATTTATATTATTAGGCCCATTGATTCGTTTAATTTGGCAGCAATTTTTTTGTACAATTGATATAAGCCCATTTTAATTTTAATCGTGCGCGCTGTGCAAAAGTTTAGTTATCAAAATGTTGGCCTAATAGTTAATTTACTTTTAAAACGTTTATGTAGGCCTATTTTTTAAATATTTTTGTTTATATCATTTTTATTAATATTATTAGGCCAATTTATTCGTTTAATTTTACAGCAGTTTGTGTGTTATGGAGGGATTATTGGGTCAGATTGAAAACTAAAAGTCTAAAACTAAAAGTCTTAAACGAAAACTAAAAGTCTAAATTTGAAACTAAAAGTTTAAGTCGAAAACTAAAAGAAAATGAATTTGGTATTTAGGATTGGGCATTTTGTATTTAGGATTGGGCATTTGGTCATTTAGCCATTTAGGATTGGGCATTTAGGGATTTAGGACTGGGCATTTGGTATTTAGGATTGGGCATTGGGCATTTGCTGTCCCAACTTAATTGATATCATAAGTAGAGTAGAACATTATATAGAAACTGTGTCTATTCCTCGTTTAGTGAGCCCAAACAATAAATCTACTGTAGGATCTAGGAAAAATCTAATTGTAATTAAACCAGAAAATCTAAATATCAGTGAACAAAAACAATTTCTAAAGCTAGGTCTTCTAAACATTAGATCGCTCACACCTAAGGCGGTTATTGTAAATGAAATGGTCACAGATAATAGTTTCGATGTACTTTGCCTTACTGAAACCTGGCTTAAACCAAATGATTATTTTGCTCTAAATGAGTCTACTCCACCAGGATACTGTTATAAGCATGAGCCCCGTCTGATCGGCCATGGCGGCGGTGTTGCAACAATCTATAGAGATATTCTAAATGTTACTCAGAAAACAGGTCACAGGTTTAATTCGTTTGAAGTACTTGTGCTAAATGTTACGCTCTTAGATGTTCTTGGCCAGGTCATGTTTGTAAATGAGAAGTGGTTCTCAAACAGTTTACCTGGATAAATAAAGGTTAAATAAATAAAATAAAAAAGTAAGAAAGAAATCCCTATTATCTCTAGCATTGGAGCCAACTGTAGCCCTACTGTATATAGACCTCCAGGGCCCTATGCTGATTTCCTAAAAAAGTTTGCAGACTTTCTCTCAGATCTATAGGTCAATGTCGATAAAGCAGTAATTGTAGGAGATTTTAATATACACGTAGATAACACAAATGATGCGTTAGAGGCTGCATTTACAGATTTATTAAATTCCTTTAGGGTCAAGCAAAACGTCAGTGGTCCCACTCATCGTCTAAATCATACACTAGATTTAATTATATCATATGGAACCAATCCAACCGATATAGATATTATACCGCAAAGTGATGATGTCACTGATCATTACATGGTAACTTGCATACTACGTACTGCTGAAATTTGTCATTTTGCGCCACGTTACCGACCAGGCAGAACAATCCTTCCAACCACTATAGATCGATTCTCAAATAGCTTACCTGATCTATCTCAGCTGCTCAGTGAACCCAAACAAACAGATGAACTAGAGGAAATGACTAGCAGTTTAAGCACCATTTTTTCTAGTACATTAGAAATTGTTGCACCAATTAGATTAAAAAAGGTCAGAGAGAAAACTAAAGCACCATGGTACAACAGAACTACGCATGTTATCAAGAGAGAAACTCATAACTTAGAGCGTAAATGGAAACAAACTAATTTAGAGGTCTTTAGAATTGCGTGGAAAGACAGTACGTCACATTATAAAAAGGCTCTAAAAGCAGCCAGAGCTGAGCATCTCCGCAAACTAATAGAAAATTAAAGCTGCAAGCAGCATTGAAAGGGCCCTTGCACCCGTGCCACCGCCACCCGGTGGCTTTAGAAAGACGGTGGGCAATGTGCATTTAAGTAGGTAAATATAGGAGGAGTATGTCAAAGTCAGTTACAAAAATGTCCTTTATTATGGGGATAATAGCATGCGTTATCACTTAGATAAGTGTTGCTAGCATGTTTTAGCATGTTTCTAGCATGTTTAGAACTCCATGGCATATTTACTATGTTTTTAGTAGCCTACTGCATCACAGTGTAAAACATGTCACTTCCTGTTGCCAGTAGGTGGCGCTATTACTATGACTGAAAATTGTCATGTAGATGTGTTCAGGGCAGGACTCTTATCAAACGTGTGAAGTTTGGGACAGATTGGACATTGCCTTCTTGAGTAACAACAAATTCCTGTTTCATTGCATTAGCATGCTTTAGCACTTAGCTAAGAATTGCTAGCATGTTTTAACATGTTTATAACATGTTTATAACTTAATGGCATATTTAATATGTTGCTAGTACTGCATCACAGTGTTAAACATGTCACTTCTTGTTGCCAGTAGGTGGCGCTATTACTATGACTGAAAATTGTCATGTAGATGTGTTCAGGCCATGACTCTTATCAAACGTGTGAAGTTTGGGGAAGATTGGACATTGCCTTAAGTAACAACAATTTCCTGTTTCATTGCATTAGCATGCTTTAGCACTTAGCTAAGAATTGCTAGCATGTTTTAACATGTTTATAACATGTTTATAATTCAATGGCATATTTAATATTTTGCTAGTACTGCATCACAGTGTTAAACATGTCACTTCGTGTTGCCAGTAGGTGGCACTATTACTATAACTGAATATTCTCATGTAGATGTGTTCAAGCCATGACTCTTATCAAACGTGTGAAGTTTGGGGCAGATTGGACATTCCATGACTGAGTTACAGCAAATTACTATTTAATTGCAGTAATAGCATGCTTTAGCACTTAGCTAAGTGTTTGCTAGCATGTTTTCACATGTTTCTAATATGTTGTTAGCATGTTTATCACTTGCTGTCACTTTTTATGTTATTAGGAGTCCACAACAGTGTTAAACATGTCACTTCCTGTTGCCAGTAGGTGGTGCTATGAATGTAACTGAATATGAGCATGGACATGTGTTCAGGACCGAACTCTTATCAAACGTGTGAAGTTTGGGGCAAATTGGACATAGTTTGCCTGAGTTACAGCAACGTCCTGTTTCCTGGCGAAACATCGAAATTTTTCAGGCCGCCGAGGACACGCCCTTTGACAAAAACTCAAGATCTTCGCAATTTAACGTCACAACGGCCTTAAGATTACACTCACCAAATTTGAAGATGATCAGATTAAAACTGTAGGAGGAGTTCGTTAAAGTACGAGGCCTGAAAATGATGTAAATTGTAAATGCAGATGTAAATTTTCGCCAGTTCTGACGCGTGTGCAAATTTTCATGAGTTTTCGTGCATGTTTAGGCCCTCAAAAATGCGATTCATTGCGGAGAAGAATAATAATAATAAATATAGCTGCGAGCAGCGATTACGGGCCCAAGCCGGTGGCACCGCAACCCCGGTGCCTTTAGTTACCTAAAGGCACCGGAGTGGCGGTGCCGCCGGCTTTGGCCCTTCATCGCTGCTCGCAGCTATATTCATTATATATATATATATATATATATAAACAAGCCGGTGGCACCGCCACCCCGGTGCCTTTATATGTATATATATATATATGTCTACATTGTTCAATCACGCCTCACACACACACACACACTTTTGCAGAGCCCACACCAATGCAAGCTCTATAGCACACATCTTCTCAAAGGTCAAAGCGGAGTTACGATATTGCCCGTCATGCACAGTAACCGTAAAGGCACCGGGGTGGCGGTGCCACCGGCTTGTTTATATATATATATATATCGTATTATTCTAACTTGTAAAAAACTATTAACTTTTGTTAATATTCAACCATTTCACAACTAACTTTTTTCCATAGATCAAACACAACATAATTATATGGTGGACTGAAACAAAAATTATTAATTAAATAAAATTATTGTTTTCCTCTGAAATAGCAAAAGCATCACACACTAGCTGTACCTGCTTTAAATAAAAAAGAGTAATTCAATAAAAATACAAAATCGAACTAAATAAAATAAATTATTACAAAAACAAAATCAAACCAAAGAAAATATATCTTCGAAAAAAAAAGCGAGTGTCATGAGGAAAGGCGCCTCAGGAATCGTCAGGATTAACTCCATGTGTAAGGAATTTTGATTGATTTTATTTGTCACTTGAAAATTATTGTTAAATGTGTGCCTGCATAACTTTAATAAGATTTATTTTCTTTGATTTGATTTTGTTTTATATAATTTATTTATTTCGATTTTGTATTTTTATTTAAATACTATTATTTATTTAGAGCAGGTACAGCTAAGTGTGCGATGCTTTTGCTATTTCAGAGGGAAAAAAACACATTTTATTTCAAAAAGGCTTTTCAATTAAATAAAATGTTCAAGCTTTGTTTTCGTTTTATTATTTTGTTTGTTTTAAGCTTTGTTTAATTTATATTGTTAATCATCTGACACAAAACAAATGCATAAAGTATCATTTTAACTTTTAAAAAACTATTAACATTTGTTAATAGTACATTGCCTGTCTTTTGTTAATAGGACAAAACATAGTTATTATATTTTATAATATTTTATAAATATATAAAATAAACATTTGTAATGAAATCGTTCAAAAAAATGATATTAGCATTGTTTTAAACTTTGAAACAGAAGTAGCGCAATGCCTGGCCACTCCCGCGCCGCCTCCTTTTCACAATCCGAGGGAACCATCTCCGGAATATTAACCTCACTCCTAGAAGTCCAATTCTCATTATTCATGCCTCTTACCTGGGATTGATTGCACACACACACACACACACACACACACACACGCACGCACGCACTCACACGCACACACACACACACACACACACACGTGTCAAGTCACTTACATTTTAGATGCAATATTGACTGTTCTTCTGTTTCAGCAGCGAAAATAGTTAAACAAAGATCACAGCAGAACCATTGCATCTCACAGCAACGTGTTTTCTCATTACTGAATGATTCAGCATTTTGAACAAATTGGTTGACTCAAAGATTCAATGACCAATCCATAAACATCTGTCTCATTCATGAATGACTCAGTCGTTCAAACGAATCGTTTGAACGAATGAATCAATGACCCGCTCATTAAGACGGTCGCCTGGCGACACCTAGTGACGGTTTAGTGTTATTTGATTATACACTCAAAATATTCCACAACAAATCCTTTAAATTTAATGATATTCAGAACAGAACACAAATAAAAAAATAACTATAATAAAGCCAAAACGAAATAATTTAAAACAAAAGTAAAAGTAAGTGGTGTTAGGCTCACGTAAATCTCTCTTTAGAATCTAAATGTTGCAACATTTGCGATGTATTTGGATGCTAAACTATTCTTTATTACAGGCTTTGTACTTCACTCACTTTCCAATATCGACGGAAAAAATCATCCTCTTCACTTGTGCAAAAATGTGCTTGGAAAAATCACAGTGGAGCGGTGCTTACTGTGAATGATACAAATTGTACTACTGACTATTTCAACATAGCAGTGTAATTTGTATATGTTAGGTTGAATGTTTTATTATTGTGTGTGTGTGTGTGTGTGTGTTTGTGTGTGTGTGTGTGTGTGTGTGTGTCAGTGTGTGTGTGGGGGTCTGGGTGGCTCAGCGCGATTGAACAGTGAAACATACTCCGTCATTTTCTTCATACAGGACATCATTCAAACGTCAAAGTGTTTACTTATATTTGTGTACACTCGCAATTAAACACAACATTGTGTTTTTGTTAAATAAATTAAAGTAATACGTCCCCCGAAATGGCGCTAATTTTAAAATGAAACTAAAATGCTCACGGCTGCACGGGCATTCATAACTCTGCGCGCCCACGGTGAGGGACGAGCAGAACAGAGCGAACGTTGTTTAGTTCATTCCTACTTCCATAGGAATTAATTGAAAAAGCTCACTCTACTCTGCACCATTATTAATGAATTGTGCAGACGTCCTTATTTTACTTTCGCTTTTTACCTGATTTTGAACACAAGAGGGCAGTATAACACTATGTATGATTTGGAAAAAAAATTTTTTTGACTAAACAACCATTCTGGCTGTTTTTAAACTTAAACATTATTCTCTAATTGCTCTCACCATGCCCGTTTCTGAAACTCTGCACATGTCTACTGTCTAATAAATGTGATGTGTCTGTCGGGTTTCATGCAATTTCAAGTATGTTAAGAGTCTCAAAAGCATCAACAAAGAATAATAAAGTTTGATGCGTTGCCACGGCAACAGTATCTAAGATATCAATAATCCTTTCTCAGGTCTACATCTGCCGTGTGTCTACATTATACACATAAAGTTTGAAGCAAATTGGGTAAAAATAAGAGGGTGATTTCAAAGCCTTTAGGAAGTGACACACTTCCTGCTGCCAGTTGGTGGCGCTATAACTTTGACTCACAATAGTCACATCCATGTGATCGGACTCTTACAGCGAACACACTGCTGAAGTTTCATCAAGATCAGTTAATGTATGCAGAAGTTATAACACACTTCCTGTTTCCTTTATTCGCCATAAATTCGTTTCCTCGCCACAGCCAAACCGTTCGAGATATCAAAAATCCCCTGGCAACTTTTCATCCTCAATGTCTTGACTTCATGCTGACCGAGTTTCGTGGCGATTGGTTGAATTCTCTAGGAGGAGTATATCGAATTCCAGGGGCATACGCTTCCAAACAAACCATAATAGCCGACTTCCTGTTGGGCTGGGGTAAAAAGTAAAAGTACAAAGGATATATGAATCGATGAGATCTATATGTGTACCGAGTTTCATATTATTACATTCAAGCGTGTTTGATTTATGGACCAAGTTTTCGGACCCCGTTCCAGGGGGCACTGTCGAGCCCCCCTGCCACGCCCGGGTACCAGCTTCAGCCCGGCCCTGATGGCCACGGGTTCTGACCCGTGTGCAAAGTTTCAAGAGTTTTTGAGCACGTTAAGGGCCCCCAAAGTGCGCTGAGAGTCTCAAAAGTATCCAAAAAGAATATTAAAGTTTGATGCGTTGTCACGGCAACAGCATCTAAGATATCAACAATCCTTTCACAGGTCTAAATCTGGCGTGTGTCTACATTATACACATCAAGTTTGAAGCAAATCGGGTAAAGCCTGTTTGATTTATGGACCAAGTTTTCGGACCCCATTCCAGGGGGCGCTGTCGAGCCCCCCTGCCACGCCCGGGTACCAGCTTCAGCCCGGCCCTGATGGCCGCGGTTTCTGACCCGTGTGCAAAGTTTCAAGAGTTTTTGAGCACGTTAAGGGCCCCAAAAGTGCGCTAAGAATCTCAAAAGTATCCAAAAAGAATATTAAAGTTTGATGCGTTGTCACGGCAACAGCATCTAAGATATCAACAATCCTTTCACAGGTCTACATCTGGCTTGTGTCTACATTATACACATCAAGTTTGAAGCAAATAGGGTAAAGCGTGTTGGATATATGGACCAAATTGTCTGACCCGTTCAAGGGGGCGCTGTCGAGCCCCCCTGCCACGCCCGGGTACCAGCTTCAGCCTGGCCCTGATGGCCGCGGGTTTTGTCCCGTGTGCAAAGTTTCAAGAGTTTTCGAGCACGTTAAGAACCCCAAAAGTGCCCGAAAGCATAAAAAAGCATGAAAAAGCTTAAAAAAAGGAATATTAATGTTTGATGCATTGCCATGGCAACAGTATCTAAGATATCAATAATCCTTTCACAGGTCTACATCTGGCGTGTGTCTACATTATGCACATGAAGTTTGAAGCAAATCGGGTAAAAATAAGAGGGTGATTTAAAAGCATTTTGAAAGTGACACACTTCCTGCTTCCAGTTGGTGGCGCTATAACTTTGACTCACAATAGTCACATCCATGTGATCGGGCTCTTACAACGAACACACTGCTGAAGTTTCATCAAGATTAGTTAATGTATGCAGTAGTTATAACACACTTCCTGTTTCACGTTTCTCGCCATAATTTCGTTTACTCGCCACGGCCAAACCGTTCGAGATATCAAAAATCCCCTGGCAATTTTTCATCCTCAGTGTCTTGACTTCATGCTGACCGAGTTTCGTGCCGTGTGTTTGAATTCTCTAGGAGGAGTATTTCACATTCCATTGCATGTGTTTTCCAAACAACCCTTAATAGCCGACTTCCTGTTGGGCTGGGGTAAAAAGTAAGAGCATGAAGTATATATGAACCGATGAGATCTATATGTGTACTGAGTTTCATATTATTACATGCAAGCGTGTTTGATTTATGGACCAAGTGTTCAAACCCCGTTCCAGGGGGCGCTGTCGAGCCCCCCTGCCACGCCCGGGTACCAGCTTCAGCCCGGCCCTGATGGCCGCGGGTTCTGAGATGTGTGCAAAGTTTCAAGAGTTTTCGAGCACGTTAAGGCCCCCAAAAGTGCCCAAAAGGTAGTAAAATAATAATAATAATAATAAATATAGCTGCGAGCAGCGATTACGGGCCCAAGCCGGTGGCACCGCAACCCCGGTGCCTTTAGTTACCTAAAGGCACCGGAGTGGCGGTGCCGCCGGCTTTGGCCCTTCATCGCTGCTCGCAGCTATATTCATATATATATATATATAAACAAGCCGGTGGCACCGCCACCCCGGTGCCTTTATATATATATATATATATATGTCTACATTGTTCAATCACGCCTCACACACACACACACACTTTTGCAGAGCCCACACCAATGCAAGCTCTATAGCACACATCTTCTCAAAGGTCAAAGCGGAGTTACGATATTGCCCGTCATGCACAGTAACCGTAAAGGCACCGGGGTGGCGGTGCCACCGGCTTGTTTATATATATATATATATCGTATTATTCTAACTTGTAAAAAACTATTAACTTTTGTTAATATTCAACCATTTCACAACTAACTTTTTTCCATAGATCAAACACAACATAATTATATGGTGGACTGAAACAAAAATTATTAATTAAATAAAATTATTGTTTTCCTCTGAAATAGCAAAAGCATCACACACTAGCTGTACCTGCTCTAAATAAAAAAAGAGTAATTCAATAAAAATACAAAATCGAACTAAATAAAATAAATTATTACAAAAACAAAATCAAACCAAAGAAAATATATCTTCGAAAAAAAAAGCGAGTGTCATGAGGAAAGGCGCCTCAGGAATCGTCAGGATTAACTCCATGTGTAAGGAATTTTGATTGATTTTATTTGTCACTTGAAAATTATTGTTAAATGTGTGCCTGCATAACTTTAATAAGATTTATTTTCTTTGATTTGATTTTGTTTTATATAATTTATTTATTTCGATTTTGTATTTTTATTTAAATACTATTATTTATTTAGAGCAGGTACAGCTAAGTGTGCGATGCTTTTGCTATTTCAGAGGGAAAAAAACACATTTTATTTCAAAAAGGCTTTTCAATTAAATAAAATGTTCAAGCTTTGTTTTCGTTTTATTATTTTGTTTGTTTTAAGCTTTGTTTAATTTATATTGTTAATCATCTGACACAAAACAAATGCATAAAGTATCATTTTAACTTTTAAAAAACTATTAACATTTGTTAATAGTACATTGCCTGTCTTTTGTTAATAGGACAAAACATAGTTATTAAATTTTATAATATTTTATAAATATATAAAATAAACATTTGTAATGAAATCGTTCAAAAAAATGATATTAGCATTGTTTTAAACTTTGAAACAGAAGTAGCGCAATGCCTGGCCACTCCCGCGCCGCCTCCTTTTCACAATCCGAGGGAACCATCTCCGGAATATTAACCTCACTCCTAGAAGTCCAATTCTCATTATTCATGCCTCTTACCTGGGATTGATTGCACACACACACACACACACACGCACGCACGCACTCACACGCACACACACACACACACACACACACACACGTGTCAAGTCACTTACATTTTAGATGCAATATTGACTGTTCTTCTGTTTCAGCAGCGAAAATAGTTAAACAAAGATCACAGCAGAACCATTGCATCTCACAGCAACGTGTTTTCTCATTACTGAATGATTCAGCATTTTGAACAAATTGGTTGACTCAAAGATTCAATGACCAATCCATAAACATCTGTCTCATTCATGAATGACTCAGTCGTTCAAACGAATCGTTTGAACGAATGAATCAATGACCCGCTCATTAAGACGGTCGCCTGGCGACACCTAGTGACGGTTTAGTGTTATTTGATTATACACTCAAAATATTCCACAACAAATCCTTTAAATTTAATGATATTCAGAACAGAACACAAATAAAAAAATAACTATAATAAAGCCAAAACGAAATAATTTAAAACAAAAGTAAAAGTAAGTGGTGTTAGGCTCACGTAAATCTCTCTTTAGAATCTAAATGTTGCAACATTTGCGATGTATTTGGATGCTAAACTATTCTTTATTACAGGCTTTGTACTTCACTCACGTTCCAATATCGACGGAAAAAATCATCCTCTTCACTTGTGCAAAAATGTGCTTGGAAAAATCACAGTGGAGCGGTGCTTACTGTGAATGATACAAATTGTACTACTGACTATTTCAACATAGCAGTGTAATTTGTATATGTTAGGTTGAATGTTTTATTATTGTGTGTGTGTGTGTGTGTGTGTGTTTGTGTGTGTGTGTGTGTGTGTGTGTGTGTGTGTGTGTGTGTGTGTCAGTGTGTGTGTGGGGGTCTGGGTGGCTCAGCGCGATTGAACAGTGAAACATACTCCGTCATTTTCTTCATACAGGACATCATTCAAACGTCAAAGTGTTTACTTATATTTGTGTACACTCGCAATTAAACACAACATTGTGTTTTTGTTAAATAAATTAAAGTAATACGTCCCCCGAAATGGCGCTAATTTTAAAATGAAACTAAAATGCTCACGGCTGCACGGGCATTCATAACTCTGCGCGCCCACGGTGAGGGACGAGCAGAACAGAGCGAACGTTGTTTAGTTCATTCCTACTTCCATAGGAATTAATTGAAAAAGCTCACTCTACTCTGCACCATTATTAATGAATTGTGCAGACGTCCTTATTTTACTTTCGCTTTTTACCTGATTTTGAACACAAGAGGGCAGTATAACACTATGTATGATTTGGAAAAAAAATTTTTTTTGACTAAACAACCATTCTGGCTGTTTTTAAACTTAAACATTATTCTCTAATTGCTCTCACCATGCCCGTTTCTGAAACTCTGCACATGTCTACTGTCTAATAAATGTGATGTGTCTGTCGGGTTTCATGCAATTTCAAGTATGTTAAGAGTCTCAAAAGCATCAACAAAGAATAATAAAGTTTGATGCGTTGCCACGGCAACAGTATCTAAGATATCAATAATCCTTTCTCAGGTCTACATCTGCCGTGTGTCTACATTATACACATAAAGTTTGAAGCAAATTGGGTAAAAATAAGAGGGTGATTTCAAAGCCTTTAGGAAGTGACACACTTCCTGCTGCCAGTTGGTGGCGCTATAACTTTGACTCACAATAGTCACATCCATGTGATCGGACTCTTACAGCGAACACACTGCTGAAGTTTCATCAAGATCAGTTAATGTATGCAGAAGTTATAACACACTTCCTGTTTCCTTTATTCGCCATAAATTCGTTTCCTCGCCACAGCCAAACCGTTCGAGATATCAAAAATCCCCTGGCAACTTTTCATCCTCAATGTCTTGACTTCATGCTGACCGAGTTTCGTGGCGATTGGTTGAATTCTCTAGGAGGAGTATATCGAATTCCAGGGGCATACGCTTCCAAACAAACCATAATAGCCGACTTCCTGTTGGGCTGGGGTAAAAAGTAAAAGTACAAAGGATATATGAATCGATGAGATCTATATGTGTACCGAGTTTCATATTATTACATTCAAGCGTGTTTGATTTATGGACCAAGTTTTCGGACCCCGTTCCAGGGGGCACTGTCGAGCCCCCCTGCCACGCCCGGGTACCAGCTTCAGCCCGGCCCTGATGGCCACGGGTTCTGACCCGTGTGCAAAGTTTCAAGAGTTTTTGAGCACGTTAAGGGCCCCCAAAGTGCGCTGAGAGTCTCAAAAGTATCCAAAAAGAATATTAAAGTTTGATGCGTTGTCACGGCAACAGCATCTAAGATATCAACAATCCTTTCACAGGTCTAAATCTGGCGTGTGTCTACATTATACACATCAAGTTTGAAGCAAATCGGGTAAAGCCTGTTTGATTTATGGACCAAGTTTTCGGACCCCATTCCAGGGGGCGCTGTCGAGCCCCCCTGCCACGCCCGGGTACCAGCTTCAGCCCGGCCCTGATGGCCGCGGTTTCTGACCCGTGTGCAAAGTTTCAAGAGTTTTTGAGCACGTTAAGGGCCCCAAAAGTGCGCTAAGAATCTCAAAAGTATCCAAAAAGAATATTAAAGTTTGATGCGTTGTCACGGCAACAGCATCTAAGATATCAACAATCCTTTCACAGGTCTACATCTGGCTTGTGTCTACATTATACACATCAAGTTTGAAGCAAATAGGGTAAAGCGTGTTGGATATATGGACCAAATTGTCTGACCCGTTCAAGGGGGCGCTGTCGAGCCCCCCTGCCACGCCCGGGTACCAGCTTCAGCCTGGCCCTGATGGCCGCGGGTTTTGTCCCGTGTGCAAAGTTTCAAGAGTTTTCGAGCACGTTAAGAACCCCAAAAGTGCCCGAAAGCATAAAAAAGCATGAAAAAGCTTAAAAAAAGGAATATTAATGTTTGATGCATTGCCATGGCAACAGTATCTAAGATATCAATAATCCTTTCACAGGTCTACATCTGGCGTGTGTCTACATTATGCACATGAAGTTTGAAGCAAATCGGGTAAAAATAAGAGGGTGATTTAAAAGCATTTTGAAAGTGACACACTTCCTGCTTCCAGTTGGTGGCGCTATAACTTTGACTCACAATAGTAACATCCATGTGATCGGGCTCTTACAACGAACACACTGCTGAAGTTTCATCAAGATTAGTTAATGTATGCAGTAGTTATAACACACTTCCTGTTTCACGTTTCTCGCCATAATTTCGTTTACTCGCCACGGCCAAACCGTTCGAGATATCAAAAATCCCCTGGCAATTTTTCATCCTCAGTGTCTTGACTTCATGCTGACCGAGTTTCGTGCCGTGTGTTTGAATTCTCTAGGAGGAGTATTTCACATTCCATTGCATGTGTTTTCCAAACAACCCTTAATAGCCGACTTCCTGTTGGGCTGGGGTAAAAAGTAAGAGCATGAAGTATATATGAACCGATGAGATCTATATGTGTACTGAGTTTCATATTATTACATGCAAGCGTGTTTGATTTATGGACCAAGTGTTCAAACCCCGTTCCAGGGGGCGCTGTCGAGCCCCCCTGCCACGCCCGGGTACCAGCTTCAGCCCGGCCCTGATGGCCGCGGGTTCTGAGATGTGTGCAAAGTTTCAAGAGTTTTCGAGCACGTTAAGGCCCCCAAAAGTGCCCAAAAGGTAGTAAAATAATAATAATAATAATAAATATAGCTGCGAGCAGCGATTACGGGCCCAAGCCGGTGGCACCGCAACCCCGGTGCCTTTAGTTACCTAAAGGCACCGGAGTGGCGGTGCCGCCGGCTTTGGCCCTTCATCGCTGCTCGCAGCTATATTCATATATATATATATATATATATATATATATATATATATAAACAAGCCGGTGGCACCGCCACCCCGGTGCCTTTATATATATATATATATATATATGTCTACATTGTTCAATCACGCCTCACACACACACACACACTTTTGCAGAGCCACACCAATGCAAGCTCTATAGCACACATCTTCTCAAAGGTCAAAGCGGAGTTACGATATTGCCCGTCATGCACAGTAACCGTAAAGGCACCGGGGGTGGCGGTGCCACCGGCTTGTTTATATATATATATATATCGTATTATTCTAACTTGTAAAAAACTATTAACTTTTGTTAATATTCAACCATTTCACAACTAACTTTTTTCCATAGATCAAACACAACATAATTATATGGTGGACTGAAACAAAAATTATTAATTAAATAAAATTATTGTTTTCCTCTGAAATAGCAAAAGCATCACACACTAGCTGTACCTGCTCTAAATAAAAAAAGAGTAATTCAATAAAAATACAAAATCGAACTAAATAAAATAAATTATTACAAAAACAAAATCAAACCAAAGAAAATATATCTTCGAAAAAAAAAGCGAGTGTCATGAGGAAAGGCGCCTCAGGAATCGTCAGGATTAACTCCATGTGTAAGGAATTTTGATTGATTTTATTTGTCACTTGAAAATTATTGTTAAATGTGTGCCTGCATAACTTTAATAAGATTTATTTTCTTTGATTTGATTTTGTTTTATATAATTTATTTATTTCGATTTTGTATTTTTATTTAAATACTATTATTTATTTAGAGCAGGTACAGCTAAGTGTGCGATGCTTTTGCTATTTCAGAGGGAAAAAAACACATTTTATTTCAAAAAGGCTTTTCAATTAAATAAAATGTTCAAGCTTTGTTTTCGTTTTATTATTTTGTTTGTTTTAAGCTTTGTTTAATTTATATTGTTAATCATCTGACACAAAACAAATGCATAAAGTATCATTTTAACTTTTAAAAAACTATTAACATTTGTTAATAGTACATTGCCTGTCTTTTGTTAATAGGACAAAACATAGTTATTATATTTTATAATATTTTATAAATATATAAAATAAACATTTGTAATGAAATCGTTCAAAAAAATGATATTAGCATTGTTTTAAACTTTGAAACAGAAGTAGCGCAATGCCTGGCCACTCCCGCGCCGCCTCCTTTTCACAATCCGAGGGAACCATCTCCGGAATATTAACCTCACTCCTAGAAGTCCAATTCTCATTATTCATGCCTCTTACCTGGGATTGATTGCACACACACACACACACACACACACACACACACGCACGCACGCACGCACTCACACGCACACACACACACACACACACACACACGTGTCAAGTCACTTACATTTTAGATGCAATATTGACTGTTCTTCTGTTTCAGCAGCGAAAATAGTTAAACAAAGATCACAGCAGAACCATTGCATCTCACAGCAACGTGTTTTCTCATTACTGAATGATTCAGCATTTTGAACAAATTGGTTGACTCAAAGATTCAATGACCAATCCATAAACATCTGTCTCATTCATGAATGACTCAGTCGTTCAAACGAATCGTTTGAACGAATGAATCAATGACCCGCTCATTAAGACGGTCGCCTGGCGACACCTAGTGACGGTTTAGTGTTATTTGATTATACACTCAAAATATTCCACAACAAATCCTTTAAATTTAATGATATTCAGAACAGAACACAAATAAAAAAATAACTATAATAAAGCCAAAACGAAATAATTTAAAACAAAAGTAAAAGTAAGTGGTGTTAGGCTCACGTAAATCTCTCTTTAGAATCTAAATGTTGCAACATTTGCGATGTATTTGGATGCTAAACTATTCTTTATTACAGGCTTTGTACTTCACTCACGTTCCAATATCGACGGAAAAAATCATCCTCTTCACTTGTGCAAAAATGTGCTTGGAAAAATCACAGTGGAGCGGTGCTTACTGTGAATGATACAAATTGTACTACTGACTATTTCAACATAGCAGTGTAATTTGTATATGTTAGGTTGAATGTTTTATTATTGTGTGTGTGTGTGTGTGTGTGTTTGTGTGTGTGTGTGTGTGTGTGTGTGTGTGTGTGTGTCAGTGTGTGTGTGGGGGTCTGGGTGGCTCAGCGCGATTGAACAGTGAAACATACTCCGTCATTTTCTTCATACAGGACATCATTCAAACGTCAAAGTGTTTACTTATATTTGTGTACACTCGCAATTAAACACAACATTGTGTTTTTGTTAAATAAATTAAAGTAATACGTCCCCCGAAATGGCGCTAATTTTAAAATGAAACTAAAATGCTCACGGCTGCACGGGCATTCATAACTCTGCGCGCCCACGGTGAGGGACGAGCAGAACAGAGCGAACGTTGTTTAGTTCATTCCTACTTCCATAGGAATTAATTGAAAAAGCTCACTCTACTCTGCACCATTATTAATGAATTGTGCAGACGTCCTTATTTTACTTTCGCTTTTTACCTGATTTTGAACACAAGAGGGCAGTATAACACTATGTATGATTTGGAAAAAAAATTTTTTTGACTAAACAACCATTCTGGCTGTTTTTAAACTTAAACATTATTCTCTAATTGCTCTCACCATGCCCGTTTCTGAAACTCTGCACATGTCTACTGTCTAATAAATGTGATGTGTCTGTCGGGTTTCATGCAATTTCAAGTATGTTAAGAGTCTCAAAAGCATCAACAAAGAATAATAAAGTTTGATGCGTTGCCACGGCAACAGTATCTAAGATATCAATAATCCTTTCTCAGGTCTACATCTGCCGTGTGTCTACATTATACACATAAAGTTTGAAGCAAATTGGGTAAAAATAAGAGGGTGATTTCAAAGCCTTTAGGAAGTGACACACTTCCTGCTGCCAGTTGGTGGCGCTATAACTTTGACTCACAATAGTCACATCCATGTGATCGGACTCTTACAGCGAACACACTGCTGAAGTTTCATCAAGATCAGTTAATGTATGCAGAAGTTATAACACACTTCCTGTTTCCTTTATTCGCCATAAATTCGTTTCCTCGCCACAGCCAAACCGTTCGAGATATCAAAAATCCCCTGGCAACTTTTCATCCTCAATGTCTTGACTTCATGCTGACCGAGTTTCGTGGCGATTGGCTGAATTCTCTAGGAGGAGTATATCGAATTCCAGGGGCATACGCTTCCAAACAAACCATAATAGCCGACTTCCTGTTGGGCTGGGGTAAAAAGTAAAAGTACAAAGGATATATGAATCGATGAGATCTATATGTGTACCGAGTTTCATATTATTACATTCAAGCGTGTTTGATTTATGGACCAAGTTTTCGGACCCCGTTCCAGGGGGCACTGTCGAGCCCCCCTGCCACGCCCGGGTACCAGCTTCAGCCCGGCCCTGATGGCCACGGGTTCTGACCCGTGTGCAAAGTTTCAAGAGTTTTTGAGCACGTTAAGGGCCCCCAAAGTGCGCTGAGAGTCTCAAAAGTATCCAAAAAGAATATTAAAGTTTGATGCGTTGTCACGGCAACAGCATCTAAGATATCAACAATCCTTTCACAGGTCTAAATCTGGCGTGTGTCTACATTATACACATCAAGTTTGAAGCAAATCGGGTAAAGCCTGTTTGATTTATGGACCAAGTTTTCGGACCCCATTCCAGGGGGCGCTGTCGAGCCCCCCTGCCACGCCCGGGTACCAGCTTCAGCCCGGCCCTGATGGCCGCGGTTTCTGACCCGTGTGCAAAGTTTCAAGAGTTTTTGAGCACGTTAAGGGCCCCAAAAGTGCGCTAAGAATCTCAAAAGTATCCAAAAAGAATATTAAAGTTTGATGCGTTGTCACGGCAACAGCATCTAAGATATCAACAATCCTTTCACAGGTCTACATCTGGCTTGTGTCTACATTATACACATCAAGTTTGAAGCAAATAGGGTAAAGCGTGTTGGATATATGGACCAAATTGTCTGACCCGTTCAAGGGGGCGCTGTCGAGCCCCCCTGCCACGCCCGGGTACCAGCTTCAGCCTGGCCCTGATGGCCGCGGGTTTTGTCCCGTGTGCAAAGTTTCAAGAGTTTTCGAGCACGTTAAGAACCCCAAAAGTGCCCGAAAGCATAAAAAAGCATGAAAAAGCTTAAAAAAAGGAATATTAATGTTTGATGCATTGCCATGGCAACAGTATCTAAGATATCAATAATCCTTTCACAGGTCTACATCTGGCGTGTGTCTACATTATGCACATGAAGTTTGAAGCAAATCGGGTAAAAATAAGAGGGTGATTTAAAAGCATTTTGAAAGTGACACACTTCCTGCTTCCAGTTGGTGGCGCTATAACTTTGACTCACAATAGTCACATCCATGTGATCGGGCTCTTACAACGAACACACTGCTGAAGTTTCATCAAGATTAGTTAATGTATGCAGTAGTTATAACACACTTCCTGTTTCACGTTTCTCGCCATAATTTCGTTTACTAGCCACGGCCAAACCGTTCGAGATATCAAAAATCCCCTGGCAATTTTTCATCCTCAGTGTCTTGACTTCATGCTGACCGAGTTTCGTGCCGTGTGTTTGAATTCTCTAGGAGGAGTATTTCACATTCCATTGCATGTGTTTTCCAAACAACCCTTAATAGCCGACTTCCTGTTGGGCTGGGGTAAAAAGTAAGAGCATGAAGTATATATGAACCGATGAGATCTATATGTGTACTGAGTTTCATATTATTACATGCAAGCGTGTTTGATTTATGGACCAAGTGTTCAAACCCCGTTCCAGGGGGCGCTGTCGAGCCCCCCTGCCACGCCCGGGTACCAGCTTCAGCCCGGCCCTGATGGCCGCGGGTTCTGAGATGTGTGCAAAGTTTCAAGAGTTTTCGACCACGTTAAGGCCCCCAAAAGTGCCCAAAAGGTAGTAAAATAATAATAATAATAGGATTATTATTTATTATTAAGGAAAACAATAGGGCCTTCGCCTTTTCAAGGCTTGGGCCCTAATAATAAATATATATATATATATATATATATATATATATATATATATATATATATATATATATATATATAAATATAGCTGCGAGCAGCGATTGCGGGCCCAAGCCGGTGGCACCGCAACCCCGGTGCCTTTAGTTACCTAAAGGCACCCGAGTGGCGGTTCCGCCGGCTTTGGCCCTTCATCGCTGCTCGCAGCTATATTTATATATATATATATATATATATATATATATATATATATATATATATAAACAAGCCGGTGGCACTGCCACCCCGGTGCCTTTAGGGTTGCTGTGCACGACGTGCAGAAACCTAACCCCGCTTTCACTGTCGCCCTACGGTCCCATGGATTTAACGTACACATGAAATAAGTACACAAGACCGAAAATTCATATGAAGTGTACCATTTTGGACAGGGCCTATGATCGTGAATCACAATAGCCACATATATGAGATCATTTAAATTTAGAATCATTTTTAATGTCATAGGACATACATGGGCAATATACGGCCCGGGGGCCGGATTCGGCCCGCATAGTGCTTCAATCCGGCCCCCGCGATGCGATCGCAATTTGGATGAAACACACGCCGAAATAAACATGCGTGACACAAAACAATCTTTAACTTAGGTGGCAAATATGTTTTAGTAATTCTGTGAATTACACTGCGCAAACCAAAATTAATACTACCCACCGGATGAAGGGTTGTCTCTGTCTCCACATAACATAAAATATTCATTTTATTTTATTTTTCGTGTTCACATTTTTGAGGAAAAACAATGTTACGGACGTGTTCTCCGTTACGGACATGAGCGCTCTGAAAGCGGCACTAAAAGATGCTTTAAAACTTTCACAAAGACATCAAACAGAAAGCACAAAACAAAGCACAAAACCTTTCTTTAAAGTGAATTTCGTTTTGTATTAATTGTATCTTAATTTTAATCAATGTTTCATCAAACAATTGCCTGTATTTAATAAATAAGAAGTAAATATAGCAGACAATATAGAGATAATCACGAAACATTAATAACGAGATAATCACGCCGGCGCGTGAACTGGAGCTCGTCTCATAAATGAACCGAAACTCAGCATATAAAGTAGCCTACTTGCCTCACATGTCTACTTTTAAACTGAACAATTCAAAACGAAAGAAATCAGACTACAGACTGCTCTCTGCTTATGTAATCCTTATGAAATGGGCATTTCTCTCTGGCGCGTTCACTAGGCTACTGAAGATCGCGAGTCAGCATCGTCAACTTCATCTTAGCCGACAATGACAAAGAAAACACTTATTCATTAATAAACAATTAAAATATCTCCTTGCTATATTTTACATATTCATAATCATTACTTTTGCTGGTTTTGCCAGTCATGTATTCTGCAACGAAATATGTTTTGAAAGTATCCTTCCCAACACTGGAAGTCTGTATGTTAATTAGGGATGGGCATTTTTCAAAAATATTGCATTCGAATATTTGGGCTCATAAAAATCGAATATTCGTTTATTTAAATGACATTTAACGAAAAAGATGTTATTTTTTAAGTTGTTTTTTTTTACGTTTTTGTCACCATTTCTTTTAGTTGAAAACATTAAACATTAGGCCTATGTGTAAACAAAAAATATAAAAAATAAAAGCATTAATAAAAGAATGCTCAAGCAGCGCGAACGGGAAAAAAACGCCTAATAAAGCGGTTGCACCAGATATCGTACAGAACGTACACACACTCGAGTCAGCATATGATTATCGTGTTTATATTGTTTCATGTTTATATAGAGAAAAACAATATCCACATGCAGGGGCGCCGCCAGCAATTTATGATCGAGTGAGAAAAGGCGCTGCGCTGACAGACGTTTCAGAGACACAAAGATAACGGTGTTCTAAGTTTCTAACAGCACTTTGCGTTTTCTGCTCTTAAACCGGTCTCCCTCAACGAAACTTAAAGGAAGTATATGTCTCAAAATAATTTTGCTATAAGATAAGTTATCATCTAAGCTCGGATCACGCGGGGTCCAGCTGCGCTTACCTGCAGTCGTGAATGCAGTGTTGGTCAGCTGTCTTTCCTCAGTCGACTGTTTGGATTTCATGTGATTTCTCATTGTGGTGATGATGATGATATTATAACTCAGATTAATTAATTAATTTGATCAAAAGTAATTCCATTTAGTAAGATCATTTTCAAGTAATTCCAAACTTCGCGAGGCAGACAACAACATTATGTGATCAAATACACACAACTTGTTAACACACTCCACAGCACCACCCAGTGCATTTAATTATAATTGCGAGTTAGTGCTTGGGATTTATCATGGATTCACTGCATTTACGGCCAGCAAAGCAATGTAGTAAAATTCGAATAGTATTTTATTTTACTAATAATAATTACAGATCGAAAATTCGAATATTCGTGCACATCCCTAATGTTAATGTAACCTGCACACATACATTTGCAGTTTTGTTAATAGCTTTCCATCTTGAATAGTTACAGCTGGTATGAATGACATGAACAATGTGCAGGGTAGTGTAGGAAAGTAAATCAAGTTATTGTAACCTTAGAGTGGCCTAGGTCAGACTGGCCTATAGCAAAAATAAATATCAGGCCTTGAAATAGGCTGGCAAAGTCAAAGTAACTGTAGAGTAGCCTTATACATATTTGCATTGAATTAATTTGTACCATTTAATCATGTAACTGTTTAATTGCAATTGTCCAAAGTGTGGCCCTCCGTTTACTTTGCCAAAGTAACTGTGGCCCTCAGACTAAAACTGTTGCCCACCCCTGTCATAGGATGTCATAAGTCAATCTGTTTTGCAGCACTTAAATGTGTAAATCCAGAACCACAGTATTTATCTGGAGGTCTTTGCCCTTTGCCTGTCAACCTGGTTTGTCTCTGCCTTTTCTGTTCTGGCCCTGTTTGCCATTGCTCACCCTGTCTGTCTTGACCTTTCTTAATAAAAAGCTGCAAATGGACCCCCCTGGCCTGGCCCTGCCTCGTTACAACACATATGCTGCATCTGCTCGCTATCTGCCGAACGGCTCTGGTAGTTCCGCTTCAGCACTGATGATGTTGTAGGAATAGTGCGCTCTGGTTGGTCTGGATTATTCGGGATTTTTATTTTATACAGAAATAAGTTATTTATAATTTAGATGAGAATAAAATTAGTGTTGATTAAAATGATGGAAAACAAATATATTGATCTGAAATATAGTGCATACATTTTAAATTAATTTAGATTAAATTACCAAACATACCATCTTAATTTAATTTAAAGCAAACAATACATTTAAATACATTTAAATTATGACTAGTCAGAACGGCATTGTAGATATCTCAAACTGGAGTTAGGGATAGTCATAATTTTGATAATAGATATTAGATATCTATTATCAAGTGAAAGATATCTTGAAATTCATTTTGATTAGAGATATCTGAAATTTGATATCTGTAACTTTCATTTTATTGGGTTAGCTATGCGCACTGTGATTGGCTCATCGCGTTTGGGGGCGTGGCTTAGCCATAGGCCAATTACGTTACAGATATCTTAAATGATAATACAAACTATCCAAAATATAATTACGACTTGTCAGAAAGACGTTGTTTATATCAAAAATATTAATTCCGGATAGTCAAACTTAGCTTTTAAATGTTAAAAGGGCTTGCCATACAGAGCTCAGAGAGAGGCTCACCATATTCAAACCAAATTATCTGACTTCCTGTTGGTCGTTGCTAATTACGGTAAATTAGAAAGTTGTCCGGCTCGAAGAGTACAATATACATATCGAGTTTTGTTACTGTAGATAAAACTAACCCCCCCACTTTTGTCAAAAGCATTTAGAAAGTGACACACTTCCTGCTGCCAGTTGAGGGCGCTATAACTTTGACTTACAATAGTCACATCCATGTGATCGGCCTCTTACAGCGAACACACTGGTGAAGTTTCCTTAAGATCAGCTAATGTATGCTGAAGTTATAACACACTTCCTGTTTCACGTTTCTCGCCATAAATTCGTTTCCTCGCCACGGCCAAACCGTTCGAGATATCAAAAATCCCCTGGCAATTTTTCATCCTCAATGTCTTGACTTCATGCTGGCCGAGTTTCGTGGCATTTCTTTGAATTCTCTAGGAGAAGTACTTTAAATTCCATTGCATGCGTTTAACAAACAACCCTAAATAGCCGACTTCCTGTTGGGATGGGGTAAAAAGTAAGAGCATGAAGTATATATGAACCGATGAGATCTATATGTGTACCGAGTTTCATATTATTACATGCAAGTGTGTTTGATTTATGGACCAAGTTTTTGGACCCCGTTCCAGGGGGCGCTGTCGAGCCCCCCTGCCACGCCCGGGTACCATCTTCAGCCTGGCCCTGATGGCCGCGGGTTCTGACCCGTGTGCAAAGTTTCAAGAGTTTTCGAGCACGTTAAGGGCCCCAAAACCTTGAAAAACTATTTTAAAAGCATTTTCACTCAACAGACAATCCCCTCACCCCCCACACACACACACATAGATGCAGAGACAGAGAGAGAGGGAGGGAGAAAATCCTCCTGAAAATCACATTCAAACCAAAATATCTGACTTCCTGTCGATCCGAGCTAGTGAGTGTAAATTAGAAAGTTGTCCGGCTCGAGGAGAACAATTTTCCTTCCCTTTTTTTGTTACTGTAGGTAAAACTAATACCCCATTTTTGACTAAAGGTGGCGCTACTGAGCCCCTCACCACGCCCGTTTCTGAAACTTTGCACATGTCTACTAGCTAATAAATGTAATGTGTCTGTCGAGTTTTATGCAATTTGAAGAATGTTAAGAGCCTCAAAAGCATTCAAAAAGAATATTAAAGTTTAATGCGTTGCCATGGCAACAGTATTTAAGATATCAATAATCCTTTCACAGGTCTACATCTGGCGTGTATTTACATTATACAGATGAAGTTTGAAGCAAATCGGGTAAAAATAAGAGGGTGATTTCAAAGCATTTTGAAAGTGACACACTTCCTGCTGCCAGTTGGTGGCGCTATAACTTTGACTCACAATAGTTACATCCATGTGATCGGCCTCTTACAACGAACACACTGCTGAAGTTTCATCAAGATCAGTTAATGTATGCAGAAGTTATAACACACTTCCTGTTTCCATTATTCGCCATAAATTCATCGCAATTTTTCATCCTCAATGTCTTGACTTCATGCACACCGAGTTTGCTGACGAACGGATAAATCCCCTAGGAGAAGTGTTTCAAATTCCTGAGCATGCGTTTCCAAACAACCCATAATAACTGACTTCCTGTTGGGCTGCCGTAAAACTTAGAGCACGAAAGTTGTTCGGCCCGATGATGTCTATAGGTGTAGCCAGTTTCAGATTATTACATGCAAGCGTGTTTGATATATGGACATGTTTTCGAATCTCGTTCCAGGGGGCGCTGTCGAGCCCCCCTGCCACGCCCGGGTACCAGCTTCAGCCCGGCCCTGATGGCCGCGGGTTCTGACCCGTGTGCAAAGTTTCAAGAGTTTTCGAGCATGTTAAGGGCCCCAAAAGTGCCCAAAAGGTAGTAAAATAATAATAATAATAATAAGTCGGAAGAATAATAATAATCCTTAGGAAAACAATAGGGCCTTCGCCTTTTCAAGGCTTGGGCCCTAATAAATAATAATCCTAAGGAAAACAATAGGGCCTTCGCCTTTTCAAGGCTTGGGCCCTAATAATAATAATAATCCTTAGGAAAACAATAGGGCCTTCGCCTTTTCAAGGCTTGGGCCCTAATAATAATAATAATAATCCTAAGGAAAACAATAGGGCCTTCGCCTTTTTAAGGCTTGGGCCCTAATAATAATAATAATAATCCTAAGGAAAACAATAGGGCCTTCGCCCTTTCAGGGCTTGGGCCCTAATAATAATAATAATAATAATAATAATCCTAAGGAAAACAATAGGGCCTTCGCCTTTTCAAGGCTTGGGCCCTAATAATAATAATAATAAACGGAGCAATTCCAAGAGGGTCCTCACACCATCGGTGCTCGGGCCCTAAATATAGCTGCGAGCAGCGATTACGGGCCCAGGCCGGTGGCACCGCAACCCCGGTGCCTTTAGTTACCAAAAGGCACCGGGGGTGGCGGTACCGCCGCCTTTAGCCCTTCATCGCTATATATATATATACATTATATATATATATATATATATATATATATATATATATATATATATATATATATATATATTAGGGCCGGGACTTTAACGCGTTAATTAAGATTAATTAACTACAGACTTTAACGCGTTAATTAATTACACAAATTATTTTTAATCGCACTTATTTTTGCACCGCGGAACGTTTCTCACTGGATGAGTTTCGGCGGACCGATTATACTGGCGCACCAACTAGCGTTCATGACGAAGAAGCTGACGAGATCACTTTGGTTGGCCGGTGGATGGGAAATTTTGTTACAAAAACGAACGGATGGAAGCGTCGATAAGAGCATGGTTGTGTGCAAGCTATGCAACAAGGAATTCGCTATTGCTATTAGTGTAGTGTAGCAATATGCTATTGCTACACTTAATGGCAAAAAACACTGGTCTGCTGGACTTGGTTGAACAAAAATAAACAATATTTTGTTGCTTAAGCTTATGTATTCAGTCATTATTCAATGGTATACTAAAAATCCATGTGAAAAAAATTACTTCTCACTGTTCTCAGGTCAAATATTTATGCAATTAAAATGCGATTAATTTCGATTAATTAATTACAAAGCCTCTAATTAATTAGATTAATTTTTTTAATCGAGTCCCGGCCCTAATATATATATATATATATATATATATATATATATATATATATATATATATATATATATATATATATATATATATATATATATTAGGGGTGTAACGGTTCACAAAATTCACGGTTCGGTACGGTACGATTCGGTACGTTTTCGATACTGCAAAAAGAAAGACATGCCAGAGAAATTTCCTTGATTATATTTTTTAATTATATTTTTTTTAAAACTAACATCATAAAGTATGATATTTTTTAACTTTGAGCAATGATGGAGCTATACTTGACTTTTCTTAGGAGCTTATTCACGTTTAAAGTCTGTTTAGAGAGAACGGCGTCGTCTTAGTGGCCCCTAATTTAATAACTAGTGCTGGGCAAGTTAACGCGTTATTAACGCGTTAACGCATTTATTAATTAATGCCGACAATTTTTTTATCGAGCGTTAACGCAGTTTTTTTTATTATTATTATTTCGAAAGTCCGTTGCTCACTGGCTCTGAATACACATAGGCCTACAGTCAAACTATGATCATAGGAGGGGTGGGATGTTGGTCAGCCAGCAAATAACCCACCCAAACAAGCAGTGGAGGGGCTTTGGCAGGTTCTCTCAGGTGAACAGAAAGGGAGACAGCGCTCCGCGAGTGAATGACAGGCGCTCTATGGATAGTAACCATGGCAACGGCTTCTGTGCGCTACGCAGCTGTAGTCTTTTTAACTTAAATTAAAATTATACATAACTGTACCTGAAAGGCCTGCGTTTAGTTTAGCGGGGATGCTCTGCCATGTGAATTCCCTCCTGTTGATGTCCTGATAACTATTTAGATTCTGGAAACTCACAAACAGCGAGCCGAGGATCAGTCTCTCTTCCAATGATTTGTGCTGCGCGTCGTGTACAAAAAGTTAGATAATTCAACTTCGGCAACGCGCGGGCTCGTGCGTGAGGCGAGCATGACCGCAACAGTTTCACAGGAACGCACCCGTTTGTCGCTGCACCTGTGCTCGACCACTTCACCTCACTCTAGGCTGATTTATAATTCTGTGTCGGACCTACGCCGGAGCCTCTACGCTACAGACTACGCGTTGGTTTTCATTATATATCTGCGTCGTTGTCCGCGTTGACGCGCAATTACACATGCAGAGGGAGAGTGTACGCGCACTACACAGCTACGGCGTGAGTTCGACGCAGAAGTATAAATTGGGCTTTACCTCTGTTTAATGTAATCTTACGTGGGAAACCATCGCATGCCATGACCAAACCTAAGCTGCTATCAGAGAAGTAACGTTGGTCGACTTATATCTGTAGTAGTGATCATGACCCTTTTAGACTGTTTCTGCTGCTCCCTGATACAAGATACCTGTTCAGAAAAAAAAGAAAAAAAAGAAAACTGGACTCGTTTTAACAAGCTAGCTAAAAAGTAATGCCCTGGCAGTGGCAAATAGCTTTGTTTAAATATTTGATTTGATTACATTAATGTTTAGGTTGAGATTTACAAGAAATATTTTATTGATATTGTGTAAAGGGAATACTGCTGGTATAAAAGCACCTTATTTGTTTAAAGTTTTTGCAAACCACATGTTATTGCACTTGTGTAGCAGTACATTTAAATCAAAAGTGCGCAATACAGTACTTTAGAATTCATTATTCAATTCTGCGCGTAACAATGCGATTAATCGTATTTATCTCTGTATTTATTAATCGTGTTTATCTCTGTAAAGCTGCTTTGGAACAATCCATTGTTAAAAGCGCTATATAAATGAAGATGACTTGACTTGACTTATAAAACAAAACAGCTCCTTGGACAAAATGAAATGTAATATTGTAGTAGTTATAAACAAAGGTTTATTTTAGTTCAGATTAACATTTGAGGGCAGCAATTGTATTCATAATGTCAAAATCAAACCGACGTGATGTTACTTGAAAGCATTATAGCCTACTATTCCTGCCAAACTTCCATGGTTATGGTTACAGTTAGTAGTGTTACTACAGTAAATCCACGGTAAATGTTGCTGATCTGTGGACACTGGATAGTTCATTCATGGCACAATGTTTCTTCCTGGTTTCCACGTCAGGGCTGTTTGATCCGTTAATAACAGAGAAATGTGAATGTTTCTCACTAGATCTCGCAGCGATTTTATTAATTCAGTGGCGAATTCAAATGCTTTCTTTACTGCATTTCGCTGTGTAGTAACAGTGCTGATGATTAAGATCGACTCGCAATAACGAGTGGTTTCGTTCCGCTTACATTACATTTGCAATTTGATGTTGGGCAATGTGGTGGTCACGCCAGCGTCTGTTATGAGCGTGCTTGCCACGCGTGACGCGCCTACATTTGAAATAACGAAATTTTGGTCGGCAGGAAAAATGGTCCAACGAACCGTTCGGTTCAAAAATGCGTACCGAAAACCGAACCGAAAGCCTCGTACCGAACGGTTCAATGCGAATACGTGTATCGTTACACCCCTAATATATATATATATATATATATATATATATATATATATATAAAGCCAGTGGCACCGCCACCCTGGTGCCTTTAGGGTTATTGTGCACGACATGCAAAAAAACGTAACCCTGTTTTGACTGTCGAAAAGAAGTGTGCTGTGGAGCTTGCATTGGTGTGGGCTCTGCAAAAGTGTGCATCGAGGGCACATATCAACCACAAAGTATGCGTGAGCAACCTTATGAAAGGTCAGGTCTACATCTGCCGTGTGTTTACATTATAGTAGTGAAGTTTGAAGCAAATCAGGTAAAAATAAGAGGGTGATTTCAAATCATTTTGAAAGTGACACACTTCCTACTGCCAGTTGGTGGCGCTATAACCGGGGTTGCGGTGCCACCGGCTTGGGCCTGTAATCGCTGCTCGTAGCTATAAATATATATACACACACACACACACACGTATATATATATATATATACACACATATGTGTATATTTATATAAAGATACAGAGAATATTACTTGCTTTACCTGATTAGAATGCTACCTTGAAAAACAATAATTTAAATTAAATCTCACCCAATAGAGAAATCCCCCTGCCACCTCCCCACACAGGATTGTCCTCAAACAGAGCACTAATCTGTTTATTTTTAAGTTACACATTCTACATTGATTAAAAAAGAAAGATCAAAAGTGTTTTTAGTCAGAGTATTATTTTATACAGAAAAAAATATATTTGTAATTCAGATGAGAATGAGGTTTGTTTTTTTAATTTCCAAAAGGAAAACAAATATCAGACCTGCAAACTCCTCAGAGTAAAAAAGGTGACAGTGTTGCGGGGGGGGGGGGGGGGGGGGGGAGGTTATGGAGGGTGCTTGCAGTGGCAAAACTCGTGGTTCGGTTGCTAGGATAGTTGCTACAATGTTGTACATGATTGCATACGAGCCAACAACAATGTCTTAACGATGTTGTGGAGCTGCAATATGGCTTCTATATGTTGCAATATGGTTGCTAGGTAGCTTTAAACGGTTGCTAGGGTGTGGTTACACAGTTACATGTTGTTCTGGATGAACACTATACTGTATATATAATTATCATAGGATTGGCAAAGGAGAAAAAAGGCAGTAAAATATAAATGAACCATGATAAGCAATACATTTGTTACTGTATTTATTATTCTTTGTTAATAAAAATACAGCTGTTCATTGTTTGTTCATATTACTTCACACTAGCATTAGGCTAACTAATGTTAACAAATATAACTTTTAATTGTAATAAGGCTACTAGTAAATAGTGAAATTAACATTACCAAAGATTAATAAATGCTATTTATTTATAAAGATTAAGAAGTGCAGTTTATGAATAGTTAATATTAACTAGTTTGGTGTTATCGATTTGTTATACACCGATTTAGATCTCTTTTGAAGAGACAGATGTTGGACAGATCAGTTATTTTAACCATTCATAAAAGTAAATCGGTTCAAATGAGTCATTAGTTCGCGAATCGGACGTGCCATTAGCTGACACACATGGCTAGCGTTGTGTGATTATCCCAGCAGATAAGGACATCGCACAAGATTTGTCTCAACTCTCAACACAGAAAACATTTAATCACTGGATAGTTTTTTTGTTTATTGAAAATGTGTTTTATGTCAGCTGAATGTGCGGAACGCTTTTCAGAGAGGATAGGGCAATTTTAGTAGGCTGCAATTCACACCCAGCGGTAATTCAGGAAAAAAATGTCCACGTGAAACTTTGGTCTTTTGATCTTTTACTATCGTGTCAATTCTCAATAGATTTTGATTAATATGCGCGATGGAGGGAGAGCAAGGCAGTTTGAATACAGTGAGAGTGCGCGCGCGACCGGCTCTCTCTCTCTCTCACGAGCGCAGCATAACAAAGCGGTAGCTAACATTAATTGAATCAAGCAAACAACTAGCTGTTGTTTTTGCTCCAAAAAAGCTTGATTTACCTCGAATTTCACATTAGATTCCTTCACGTAATGAGTTTCCATCAGACTCGCGTGGTAGCCAGGTGTCTCATCCAATGGCGATTCTGACGCAAGTGCTAAGATTCCGATTGGCCAAGAGAAATGTCAATTATAAGAATTATCCAATAATGTTTCGCAATTCTAGCCTGCGTGCAGATTAAGGGCAGCCTACACCAAGCACCCCCCCAAAAAAAACTCTCAGCGACAAGTTTGCAGGTCTGAAATATATTAAAATATAGCACATGAATTTTAAATTCATTCAGCTTCAATTACCAATACAATCTTACTTTTATTTAAAGCAAACTATACATTTAAAAGATGGGGGTTATATGCATATTTTGTCATTAAAAAAAATGCAAAATTATTATGCAAAAAGACAAGGACTTAGGATTTCTTTATCCTTTAATGCAGGAAAAATCAAACAGCCAGCCACACACACACAAACACAGACATCAACCCTCCCTCCCCCCCCCTCCCCTCCCCTCCCCTCCCCTCCGCTCCCCTTCCCTCCCCTCCCCACACAGACACACACACACACAGAGAATGGCAGGGGGCACAACAAATCCATTCAAACTACAATATCTGACTTTCTGTTGCTCAGAGCTAATGACTTTAAATATCTTTGCGCCCCCTGTGTTGACGCTTCACACTCCTGTCCAGTTGGTGGCGATAAATGCACCTTTTAGCTGGTTTGCCAACCGCCCTAAAACTCCAAAAGAAGAAGAATAACTGACTTCCTTTTAAACTGAAATGACTTCCTTTTACACTGAAAAGTTCACGCACATCCACATATGACATCACTCGCATATACATATATACACAACTAAAGCATGCATCCACGTTTTATTTTGTATGTATGCGCGAGTGTTTTATGGATGTGTATGCGCGCATCGGGTTTATATGTGTGCGAGTGTTTATAGGTGTATGTGCATGGAAGTTTATATGTATATGCGAGTGTGTATAGGTGTGTCTGCGTGCAGCGAGTGTATATGTATGTGCTAGTGTTTATAGGTGTATGTGCATGGAAGTTTATATGTATATGCGAGTATTTATAGGTGTATGCGTGCGTCAAGTTTATATGTATATGCAAGTTATTCACAAGTTTATATGCATTTATTACAAACATAATATGTATTGGTATGAATTTCATATTAGTGTGCACGTGTATTTTATATATGTATTTTGAACATCCAGTAGTATACATGTATATGCGAGTAATTTATAGGTGTATATGCACGTGTGTTATGCATGTATTGATAAGCGAAGTTTGATTTAAATCCTACGTGGCGCCTCATACGTCCGGAATTTAGCATCCTCAATGTCTTGACTTCATGCTGACCGAGTTTGGTTGGAATCCGATCAATTCCCAAGGAGAATTAAAACGAATTTCAGGGGTATGCGTTTCCAAACAAACCATAATAGCCGGCTTCCTGTTGGGCTGTCGTAAAACTTAGAGCACGAAAGTTGTTCAACCCAATGAGATCTATAAGTGTACCGAGTTTCATATTATTACATGCAAGTGTGTTTGCCTTATGGAAAAGTGTTCGAATCCCAGTCCAGGGGGCGCTGTCGAGCCGCCCTGCCACGCCCAGGTACCAGCTTCAGGCCGGCCCTGATGACCGCGGGTTCTGACCCGTGTGCAAAGTTTCAAGACTTTTAGAGGATGTTAAGGGCCCCAAAAGCCCAGAAACCTTGAACAACAATAATTAAAAGCATTCTCACTCAAACAGACACATCCCCCTCCCCCCACAGACACAGAGGTACGCAGAGAGAGGAAGAGAGGGAGAGAGAATACTTCAAAACATCCACATTATATAACCAAAATATCTGACTTCCTGTTGTTCGGAGCGAAAATCTGTAAATTAGAAAGTTGTCCGGCTTGATCTGAACAATATGCCTACCGAGTTTTACAAAAAGTAAAAATAAAAAATAAAATAAAAAATTGTTAAATAAAACAGTTTGTCCAGTTAAGTGCGGTTTTAATTGTCAAAAACAAACAAAAACAATAAATATCAGTTCTGCATTTCAGTTATAAAGCACATAAACCTGCAAATCGGTATTAGATTTAGTGCATATATATATAAATATATATGCACTAAATCTACATTGAAATGTATTGATTAAATTAACCTTTTTGTGCCCTTTGCAGTGTCTCTAAACAGTTGAGCAGCAGTGGGTTTCCAGCTGTATTAATGACCCCACGCTTTTCCTAAACAGCCAATAAAACAGACAAAGGGATGTAAAAAACAATGTTAATAAAAAATGACCAACATTTATAAAAACTAGGGGTGTAACGGTACATGTATTCGTATTGAACCGTTTCGGTTCGAGGCTTCCGGTTCGGTACGCATACAAACCGAACGATTCCTTGGACCATTTTTCCTGCCGACAAAATTCGCGCTGGCGCGATCACCACAACGTTGCGCAACATCAAATGGCAAGCGTAATGAAAGCGGAACGAAACTGCGCTACTCATTATATTGTGCTTCACGGATCGTTTATCCGCTCGGACCAGCAACATCTGTGCACAGCGCGAGCCGATCTCGATCAAGCAACACTGTTACAACACAGCGCTAAGAGATCCAGTGAAGGAAACATTTGAATTCGCCACTGAAGTAATAACATCGCTGCGAGATCTAGTGAGAAGCATTCACATTTCTCCGTTATTAACCGTAGATCTCTATTACTAGATCAAACAGCGCTGACGTGGAAACCAGGAGAAACTTTGTGCCGTGAATGAACTAGTAATACTTTACGTCCACAGACCAGCAACATTCACCATGGATTTAATATAGTAACACTCACTGTAACCAGTTTGGCTGGAATAGTGAAATGCTTTCAAGTACTTCACACATCTTTTTCCAGCACTTCAAAACTCAAATAATATATAAATAAATAAATAAATATATATATATATATATATATATATATATATATATATATATATATATATATATATATATATATTTAAATGCTATTTTTAATGTGATGACCAAAACATTATTTGTTCATCCTTCAAAGATAACCCCCATTTATAAACCTGAAAGTTTCAAGATGTAGGAAAACTCAGTTATTTAAAAATATTTTTTTCTTTTAACAAATAGGACATTTCTCTGGCATTTCTTTCTTTTTGCTGTATCGAAAACGTACCGAACCGTGACTTTAAAACCGAGGTACGTACCGAACCGTGATTTTTGTGTACCGTTACACCCCTAATAAAAACTGTGAATAGATATATGCTATGATTCTCCAAGAAGCTCTTCTATCAGAGGATCTTACCATTGCCTGCCGCACCACTTTGCTGGTCTCCTGCCAGGACCGGGTTGAATTGTGTTTGCCATGGAGCCTTTCCAGTAGTGCTGTCAAACGACTCTGTTTCTCTGACTCTGTCAACAAATGCAAACAAAATGACAAAAAATAAGACAATTATTGAGGGAATGTAATAGTAAAAGACTCTATAATAACAATTAACCATTTGTGTTTTTCTTTAACCAAGTTTTCTCTTTGATCGGAGTCAAGATGTCCTTGGGATATTATTTCTTATTTCCCGTGATTTGTCTATGTGACAACTGACACAAGTCCATTTTGCACACTAATCAAAGTAAATTACCATAAAATTACCAGAATTCACACATAAATTCTGTGATGCAATTCATCGGAAATTATCTCTAAACGCATGCGCCTGTGCCTTCATTTACACACATGAGGAGAAGTCCTTTAGTTTTACTATCTGTACAAGCATGCCATACTCATACTACTTCTTTTGTTAAATGCTGATTAACAGTGCATATCGCCACCTATTTGGTGGCTGTGCAATAATTTTTCAAACTTTGTTTAATAATCTTTAATCACTGTGAATACCTACATGTTTTGTTTGATGCTCATTATATAACAAAAGAAAGACTAAGTAAACTAAATACAGCAGTGTTTTCCCATACATAACGTTTACCTGGGCGGCTCTCCCAGGAAGATACAATTCGAATCCCACTTTACGAAATACGAAGTTCCGTATTTTCTGACCTCGGTTGGATGACCAGTGTAAATCTTTTTTTTTTAATTTTATAACACCTTTATTAAATACAAAAAATAAAAAAATAAACATTACAAAAACCTTCATTAGATTATCCCAAAATCTCAACAGATTTGGCAAAAGACAACACATCATTATCAACCCAACACAGCAATTTTTCTACACTACAAATGTCTTCAAACTTTTCCACATTCTTCATAGATACATAAAATCATGCCTTACTCTTGTTTTTATAAGCCTTTTGAAACACAATTCAACTACACAATTCGAATCATAAAGAATCTTATATCTTCTACTAGATATAAGATTATATCTACTTATATAATACTTATATCTTCTAAGATGGACCGCTCTCATTAGAGTCACAAATTATTTGCTCTTATCATCCGATCGTGGTTGTATCTCTCTATTAGTGTTACTCGATCTTAGTGCATTTGACAACATTGACCACAACATTCTTTTAAATAGACTAGAAAACTATGTTGGCATTAGTGGAATTGCATTAGCATGGTTTAAATCATACTTAACTGACCGTTATCAGTTTGTAGCAGTAAATGAAGAGATGTCTTATCGATCACAAGTTCAGTATGGCGTACCACAAGGCTCAGTACTAGGACCGCTGCTGTTCACTCTGTACATGCTACCATTAGGAGATATCATTAGGAAACATGGAGTTAGCTTTCACTGTTATGCCGATGATACTCAGCTGTATATTTCTTCAAAACCCAACGAAACTTACCAATTCACAAAATTAACGGAATGCATAGCTGATATAAAAAATTGGATGGCTAGTAATTTCCTACTACTAAATTCTGAAAAGACAGAGATTCTAATTATTGGACAAAAAACTTCCACACGTAATAACCTAGAATACGGTCTAACCCTTGATGGCTGCTCTGTCAAGTCTTCGTCGTCGGTTAGGAACCTGGGTGTGCTCTTTGATACCAACCTTTCTTTTGAAAGCCACGTGTCTAGTATCTGTAAAACTGCATTTTTCCATCTTAAAAATATATCTAAAATACGCCATATGCTCTCATTGGGAAATTCGGAACAATTAGTTCATGCGTTCATGACTTCAAGGCTAGATTATTGTAATGCTCTACTGGGTGGTTGCCCTGCACGCTTAATAAATAAACTACAGCTAGTTCAAAACGCCGCAGCTCGAGTTCTTACCAGAACCAGGAAATATGACCATATTAGCCCGGTTCTGTCAACACTAAATTGGCTCCCTATTAAACATCGTATAAATTTTAAAATATTGTTGATTACCTACAAAGCACTAAATGGTTTAGCTCCGCAGTACTTGAGCGAGCTCTTAACGCATTATAGTCCTTCACGTCTATTGCGATCTCAAAATTCCGGCCAGTAGATAATACCTAGAATATCTAAATCGACTGCAGGCGGTAGATCCTTTGCCTATTTAGCACCAAAACTTTGGAACAGTCATCCTACCATTGTCCGGGAAGCAGACACACTCTGTCAGTTCAAAGCTAGACTAAAAACACATCTCTTTGACCTAGCATACACATAATACATTATAGACTTCTATAATTCAATGTTAGGCTGCATAGATTAGGTCAGCCAGAACTGGGAACACTTCCCTTAAATCTTGATGTACTCGTAACATCATAAGAAGAATGGCATCTACGCTAATATTAGTGTCTTTGTTTATCCCAAGGTTTTCCCGCAGCCTGCCGGATCTAGGCCGTATCCAGATCTGATGAAGGAGATCCGCCTGGACCCGATGACAATGCAGTGCTGAAGTATCCACTATCCTCTCCCTATGGAGGATCCCTTTCCCACTCTACAGATAAAGCGTTGTGAATTTCGGCTCGCGTACCCCGAAGTGATAAAATAAAGCAAAATTCTGTATCAAAATTTATAGACAAGACAAGTAGTTTGTTTAGGCTGGGTTGTATGGAATTACAAACCTGCGCACATATTTTCAAAAGCACATAACTATAGAATCAATTCTGAATGAGCATGTGAACGCCGTCAGCGTTAATCACAGGTTCGCGTTTAAAGTCTGACCATTTCGACGGAGGTGAATCAATCAAAGTTAACTTTAGCTGGAAATAACATTATTCAAGAACCGCTATAACGCCAAAACAATCTGTTACCTTAAATTATATGTTTATCTCTGTAAAGCTGCTTTGAAACAATCCATTGTTAAAAGCGCTATATAAATGAAGATGACTTGACTTGACTTGACTACTAACATATGTAGCCATTTTTGCTTGTCCTAAAATCAAGTTTAACAACAGTCCTTTCCTCTTCTTTTTTTTTTTACAATATTCAAAACCAAAGATATAGCCTACACCGACATTGTAAACCTCTCATTGACAGAAGAAAACAAAGTTTCCAATAAGACAAAAAGAGATTTCAGTCTCTCACAATGTGTAAAACAGTGAAAAATTGTTTCTCTGTCAGTAAAAAAGGGCATTTATCTTGCACAGTTGGGTTCAAGATTGAAATAAAAGCATTAACTCCAATAATGCCATGTACTACTCGCCACTGCAGATCTCCAACTTTTTTAGTCAATGGTGACTTGTAAATTAAACCCCAAACAGGCTTAAAACCATCCTCAACCTTTAAGTGGTTTCTCCATGGCATATATCCACACGTTGTGATTTGTCTTTATTTATCACTCGTACACACACTTGATATAAACTCGTGCCCCCCATTGTATCAAAGACAATATCTCTTAAAATCTTTGAGGTGGCTGAAGAATTCTCCATTTCTAAAACAGTCTTAGGTATAACCATACTTGGAAAGCGATCCATTTCATTTGGGACAGTTCGTAACGATAAAAAAAGTCCAATCTTCTTTACTCCTTGTCTCTCGAAATTTTTTCAACAGAAGATGAATTGTCCTTGTTGATCTTATGCCCAGTTTCTGTGCAAATGCATCAGTATTGTCCAAAGTCTTACCAGCCACTTCCATTAGGCTCTACATTTTCACAATCTTAGCATTTGTCAAAATCTGTTTTAACCACGGTGTTGTATCATCACATAAATCCAAACGTACACCATTAATCAGAGGTTCTTCTAAAAACCATTGTAAAGACTTGTAGGGCAAGGATCTTTTGATTTGTACCACACACCAAGCTTTTTTCACACTTTCATAAAAAAGAGAAATAAACCCAAAATCAAATTTAGTGCAGTCCATCCAAAAAATATTTTTTCCAAAACCCCACTCACCAACCTTACCTAAAAGGCAAGAAGTTAATCAAGCCCACAATACATTTGACCTATATAAGAATCTCTGAACAAATTGCAGCCTTTTTACTCTTGAGGTCTACAATACCTTGACCACCATCTTCCTTCGGAAGATCCAACACAGCCCTAGGCGCCCAATGCAGTTTATCCCCCAAAAAGTTTGTCATTTTGGCATGTATTTTTTCAAGAATCGCAACAGGAGGCTCTGAAACAGATAATCTATGCCATAACGAGGAGGCTACCAGATTGTTAATGATCAGAGCCCTTCCCCTAAAAGACATTTTAGGCAATATCCATTTCCACCTTTCTAATCTTCCTTCAACATTTTCACACACGTTCTCCCAATTTTACTTATTAGTTGATTTATCGCCTAGGAAGATTCCAAGGTATTTTAAACCACACTGTGACCAGCTCATTCCAGCTGGCAAAAACAGTTTTTCCTCCTTCCATTCTCCAACTAAATACACTGCACTTTTGTCCCAATTCACTTTTGCAGAAGAGAATTTCCCATACCTATTAACAATATCCACTAGCTTATTAATATCATTCTGCCCACTAATCAAAACAATTATATCATCAGCATATGCTGACAGTTTTATCGGTGGAAAGAGATTTTCACAATTAAAACCATCTAACTCTGCTCTAATTTTATTTAACATTGGTTCTAAAGCTATAGAATACAGCATACCTGATAGGGCACAACCTTGTCTTATACCTCTTTGAATTTTGAAAGGACTACCTAAGCCACCTAATATACTTAATATAATATACTTTCAATGTCACAATAGAGCACTTTAAAGCCCCCAAGTTTACAATAGTTACTGTATTCTTTCAATAGCTCTAAGAAAGGGTGGCTGGGTGACCTTTTTATTTTTTTATTGAATGCTAGACATCAGAATGCATTATTTTGTTCTTGTACACTCTTACTTGAATTTTATTTTTTAATTTTGAGTTTAAGAAAAAGGTGAGTGGCAGAGTGTATTACTATACGTTGTTGTTATTTTTATGTGAATGAAGAATTAAAAGATGCACTTTTTTCAGTAAGCTAGGACTATGTGTTTTCAACAAATGTTCAATTCTGTTCGTTCAGGAAGGACGCCATGACAGGCTCCCACTGTCGCTGTTAATTTTTATTTATTTTTTGATGGAAAAGCACTCTCTGTATTAGCTTAAAGCCCTCAAGTTTACATTGGTTACAGTATTCTTTGAATTGCTCTAAACAAGTATTTTGGGTGACCTTTTTATTTTTTATTGAATGCTAGACATCAAGTTGTTGTTATTTTCATCTGAAAGAAGAATTACAAGATGCACTTTTTTTCAGTAAGCTAGGCCTATGTGTTTTCAAGGCTTCAAGGTTTTATTGAATGCTACCTCTGACTAAGAATCCGTTACTTTGCACTTGTAGTCTTTTATTTTAGTCTTCAACTTTTACTTTTATCCCAGTCCTAATAAAAATAAAACACTACATAGACTTCACTGTATAAATTATACATTGATTCTTATTAAAGCTACTATTAAAATTCTCAGTCAAGAGCAGTGAGTGATTTTGTCTGTTTTGTTGTTTTATTAACATTAAAGCTACACTGTGTGATTTTTACCCCCATCTAGCGGTGAAAAGGTATATGACCATCCAGGGAATATTAGTTTATGTTCCTCTCAATTCCGATTTCGTTTTAACTCCTACGGTGGCCAATGTAGTCCAAGATTAACATGGCTTCCAGTTCGACCTCGTCCATGAGTGTTCCTTCAAGTGATGAGGTTATTTTAAAAAACTATTATAATTTGCAGTAATTCAGTTTGTCAGGTAACATATAGGTTATGACATCTATGTAAATTGAATAATAGTTTTATGTTTTCGTAATTTTTTTACCATTTCATTGCTAACATCAGTTATCAGGTTCCCAGATGAATGCAAGCTAATCTTAGTAAAGTAACTTTTATTTTTTAACTTTTAACTCTTTTTCGCTTCCTTGGCGACTCTGATATGTATCCTCGAGAATAAGAGTGATCCTCCATCAGCAACAGACTTTCAAAAAGACTTTCAAGTTTTTATATATCAGTCTCAAGCAATCCCCCTCTTCACATTCGACACGGTGCCATCGAGTGTTAAAACGCGAAAGGCGAAGCTTGAATTAACGGGTATGTCCCTCTTTGGCTAATGTACTTTCAAGATGGAGGGGCAACATGGCGACCGACATTAGAACCCCTTACCCGTATGTATTTTCAATGGCATATTATACACTCACGAGAATACTTTATTACTTGAACGAAGTAAATATACATTAATGAGCACATATATTTTTGAAAGAACTAAGTGTTTTTAGCTAAGAATAAACTAAAAAAGTTACACAGTCTAGCTTTAAAGGGATAGTTCCCCAAAAAATGAAAATTGTCATTATTTACTCTCTCAAGTTGTTTTAAACCCGAATAAATTTCTTTCATCTGTTGAAAATAAAAGTTATTTTGACGAATGTGGATAACCAAACAGTTGCTGGTCCTCCCCAGTGAATTATATAGTATATTTTTTCCAACTATTTAAAGGGGTCATATGATGCCATTTTTATACAAGTTAACCCTCTAAGGTCGGCTATCGCGCCGGCGCGATAGTCTCGCTTTTTTCTTATCAGTGCAAAAGAAACTCAAAATACTCTGTTGATTTTGATCTTACATATTAAGTGTTGTACATCATTAGATCCTGATAAGTGTCTATTTTTTTTGTGGATACTCACAATAAAAACAAAGTGTTGTGCTTTTCGCCAAATAAAGAAAAACAAACATGATGCGCGTTCTGCCTTCTCTCTGTCAGTGAAGTCCATTCTGAAACGCGCCCTAAGATTATTTTTAATTCCGCGAATACTTGTCATACAGGCACGAGTGTTTTTCCATAATGAAGCTTGAACTCTCTTCTTTTAAATGAATGAATTTATATAAAAAAACAAATATTCTCAGCTTATGTAATCTGTATGAAAAGAGAGAGATGTCAGTATTTTTCTTTCCAGCTCATTACACCTAATTATGCGTTAATGTGCCACGCCCACGGAGAGCGCGCGCTATTCAAATGCAAATGATCTTAGACAAGCCGTTCAAACATGCCAACGCCCACCAGCTGGATTATAAAACACATTGTGTTTAGTAAGTATCTTGTACAGCTGTGTACACAGCGTATCCTTTCGCTGTGAGGAATATCTAACCCTGGAAAATGTACCAGAAGTGCTGGTAGTTTCATTTCGAGGAGCAACGGATCCAGCTGATGTAGTAAGTCATTTATTCTAGTGCTTTGTTCTAATCGTGATATTGAATTTGTCGGACTGTAAACCGCAAAAAGACTGTTTAAATATGAATTGCGTGTCTGTGTGTAGGCTAAATGATGAGTGAACGGCAAAGGCGCGCGCGCTTTGTTTACTACAGTTATACAGCGCGTCTCTGTGCCTTGTTCATTCACTCTCGCACCTACATTAGTAAACGTTATGTTTACATGAACAACACATACAAACTATATTGCTACAGCCTACTAAGATGAGTAAAAATAGACTGAAATATGTTGAAATAAAATGTCTGAATAAGCAACAAGCTGCAAATTCACATGTATATACTAATATATCATACACAATATATTACAGACTAAATATGAATGTTTAGACACGATTTTGTGATTAGTTTTGGATAGATTATAAAGTTTTGACTGTAAAAAAAGACTACTGTCACATTAAATAGGTACGCTTTTGTTCACCAATTTCTGCTCAAAGTTAAATATACTATAGTATGATGTTTTGTCAAAAATAAAGTAGGTATATTGAATTATCAACTAAGATGTTATTATAGTGTTTGTTCCAATATTCAAACTAATGAATCCTTACCTTTTTTTAATACGTATGATAAAATGTATACTTTTTACAAAGAAATACACTTGAAATATTGTTAAAATTGTAATTGTTGTTGTAATTGTAACCTATTTGTAATTGGTTACAATTTCTAATTGTAAAATATCTATAGGCTATATAGATAATTTCTTTTGTCCTTGCATTCTTTGGGATCCTGTGACACACCTGTGTGAAAGGGCTAATTAATATGCAGCTCATTATGCGGCACATTATCCGGCCTTTGTCTTCTCAGGTGTTAACACGCCTCCACGCATATTGCCTTTCCAAACCAAAGGTCTCTAATAAAATTTAAATCAGTGTATGTGTTTGTGTAAATGATTAGGCAGGATGATTTTCAGATCATTTTGAAGCAAAAATTCTAGGCAACAACACTCATTAGTCAAAAGTCTTGTGGACACATATTTAGTATGTGTTTTGTGGCCTTATTTCAGACACTTTAAGTTTTAGTTTTTTCAATAACCATGCATAAGCAATATTCTCTCAAAAATACAAACATGTTTCATAATTGTTGCTCAGAAATTCCGGTAGCCCAGTTTGTGCTATATTGAGTGAATTTACACCTTTGCCATTAACATGTTTATAAATAACTGAAAAAAGCACAAATGTCAGAGCATGTCAGAACACCTCAAGGACCCCAAAAACCCTTAGACCTCAGAGGGTTAATATGATTCTTTAGGGTCTAAATAAAAAGTTTGTAATATACTTTAATTAAAAATTCTCATTAATATTGTAAGAAAACGCACATTTTACCTGGTCAAAAACAGCTGTTTTCAGCACGTCATTTAAGTGCATGTGTCTTTAAATGATAATGAGCTTTTCTCACACCGCCCCTCTGTTCTGTGGGGCGTTTTGACACAACACACGTGGAGTGTTGCCTTGACAACAGTTGAGGGTATATTTTGGAGAAAGAATGGCAGCGGGAGTCTCTGAGCACACATCTGTTTGAACCGGAGTCGGACCCGGAACAAGATGACGGCCGCAAAGAATTTCGACAATTAAGGCTCGAACAGGACGTTTCTGAATGGTTGGTTAACATAATGTCATTTTGATCTATCTTTGCATGTACTGGCAGGGTAGAGTAGTCAGATACGAAAGCTATGCGTTTACTGATGTATACGTTAGTTCATTGACAGATTGATGTTACAGCTAATGGTCATGAAAAACTTTTTTTCGCGATTTGCAAAGATTAATATAAAGGTTAATAAAACTTTTCACTCACTTCTTCTGGAGGTGCAGCAGGAACACGAATAGTTGGTACCGATTCTTTTTTCAGGAGCAGCTTCTTAGCAAAACCAGCTTTATACTGACCCTCGTTTATAAAGCAGTCTGGTGAGAAATAAATCGCGCAACCATGAAAGCATTGACGTTGATCGTGGGGAATATTCTCGCGAGACTAAAACATGACGAGATTTCTCGTCGAGTGAAAAGCTGTCTTGCGATATCGCCATGACTGAGCGTGAGGGTGAGATTACCATAGAATCACCGCTACACTCACATTCGCCTAGACTATCGTTTTGCTGTTTTATATATAAAAAAAAAAAAATTATAAAATAATGTAAAAGTCTGCTCTGTTCATCCAGCACGAGTTGCCGTTGCAATCAGTGCAGGACGAATCACAGTTCACTGATCGCGTGAGGATGGCGGAGGATTCGTTGCGCAACAAAGACTAACGTCTGATAAATGTATTGTAGAATGCACGCTCAGCACCGCTGCGCTATCACGAAAGTGAAAGTAAAACAAGCTCCCTGATGTGCATTGCGCACAAATTAGGCCGCGAACATACAATAGTCTGTCTCCTAATACCCATCTCTGGACTGTTTATTTGCGGCTATGGTCTCAGTTTGCACTTCGAATATTGAGAGAGTAGTGTAATGTCGTAAGGACAACAGACAAGGGAGGCTCTGTTTCTGAACTTATAAACGGAACGCAAGAAGAACTGTAGAGACAAACACACCAGCCTCGTTTCTCTCTACTCAGCCTTTTCCGAACTCACCGCATTAACCCTATAACCGCCGGTGCAAAATAAAACAGCAATTTGAAAACAATTATAAAGAGTCTGTGTGCTAACTTTGATTATGGTTGCACTTGCACTTATTGTTTGTGCTTAATAAGACTTCAAGGAGTTCAGTTAGGAGGTCACACACAGCCTCAATCAGAAGTTCTGAAAGCTCTTAAATGTACAGTAAGGTCTGAAGAGACTAATGTGAAATCATACAGAGAAAAGCCAGTCAATAAAAACCTTTTACAGTGCTTGTATATTGTTTTCTTTCAATGCATTTGATAATTCATACTCATAATGCATGTCATTTCAGGTCTACTTTATAAGATTATTAGTTAAACATTGCAAAATGCACCTGCATACTATTTTGTCATGCATTTTGTCATTGAGGATTTCTGAAAAATTGTGCAAAAATCTCGTCTCGTCTCGTTCTGGTGAACCCAATCTCGTGTCTCGTCTCGTCTCGTGAGATAAGCGTCTCGTCACACCCCTTCTAGCAGGTGTTCACCTGTTGGTAGTGGGCCGTAACACCCCTACTAGCAGGTGTTCACCTGTTGGTAGTGGGCCGTAAAAGTCTGCACTTACATCTTGCCAGACTGTGTCAGGTAGGTCTGACATCTGCAGAGGTTCTGTGTGCGTTTCAGGTGTGGTGGCTTGACATGCTAGACAGTTTCTGACCATTGCCTCGGCCTGTCGGTCGTTGCCTGGGAACCATACCTTCTCCCTCAGGAGGGCCTTCGTCTTTGTGATTCCCTGATGTGCCTCATGGGCGAGCTGAAGTACTCTGTACTCGAGGGAGGAGGGAATGACGATTCTGGAGCCCTTGGGTATGATGTAATTTTCGTGTGATACTGTGAGCTCGCTTTTCACATGTTCATACTGTTTTAGCGCAGCGACTTTTGCGACTGTGTGCCATGCATTGTTGCGTATAAGAACACTAACCTTTTGTAATGTTGCATCCTTGAGTGTCTCTGATTTGATTTCATCTAGAGTCATCGCATTTGGTATGTTGTTCTGCATGATGAAGTTTACATATTCTTCAGCCACTTTTGTGGCACGGGTGTTTTTGGTAGGTGTCTGTGCTGGGATTGGATGGCGGGACATGTAGTCAGCTGGATTATCAGTCCCTTTCCTATATTCAATTTTGAGGTTGTATGGCTGCAGCCGGAGTTCTCACCGCTCGATGCGGGCAGGCGGCTTGGACCTCGGGTTGTTTCAGATCAGTTCGAGTGGCTTATGGTCCGTCACCATCTTGAACTCTTTGCCGTAGATGTAGAGATGAAAATGTTCACAGCTCCACACAATTGCAATATCAAACTCTCGTTTGAGAGTAGCGCCTTTTGACGTCACTAAGTGCTCTGCTTGCATAAGCGATTATGTGTTTCTTTTTTTGGTCTTTTTGCAGCAGTATTGCCCCTAGCCCGACTGGACTAGCGTCGACGATGAGCTCTGTTTCTCTGTTCGGGTTGAAATATGCCATCGTGGTCTCGCTGGTGAGACTCTCTCAGTGTGCTCAGTGCTGCATCCTGTTCTGCGCCCCACTGCCAGGTCGTGTTTTTCCTCGTGAGCTTTCTGAGGGGCTCTGTTACTGTGGCGAAATTAGGGATGAAGCGTGAGCAGTAGTTTGCCATGCCCAAAAGACTTCTGACTTCCGCAGCATCCTTCGGCTTGTCGGCTTGGTGTCAAGTCAAGTCATCTGCATTTATATAGCGCTTTGAACAATGGATTGTTTCAAAACAGCTTTACAGAGATAAACATATAATTTAAGGAACAGAGATTGTTTTCGCTTTATAGCGTTTCTTGAATAATGTTATTTCCAGCTAAAGTTAATTTTGATTGATTCACCTCCATTGAAATGATCAGACTTTAAACGCGAACCTGTGATTAACGCTGACGGCGTTCAGATGCGCATTAAGAATTGATTCTATAGTTATGTACTTTTGAAAATATGTGCGCAGGTTTGTAATTCCATACAACCCATGCCTAAACAAACTACTTGTCTTGCCTATAAATCTGGTTCAGAATTTTGTTTTATTTTATCACTTCGGGGTACGCGAGCCGGATTTTCAACAACGCTTTATCTGTAGAGTGGGAAAGGGATCCTCCATAGGGAGAGGATAGTTGACACTTCAGCACTGCATTGTCATCGGGTCCAGGCGGATCTCCTTCGTCAGATCTGGATACGGCCTAGATCCGGCAGGCTGTGGGAAAACCTCTGGATAAACAAAGACACTAATATTAGCGTAGATGCCATTCTTCTTATGATGTAACGAGTACGTCAAGATTTAAGGGAAGTGCCGGCTGACCTAATCTATGCAGCCTAACATTGAATTATAGAGGTCTATAATGTATTATGTGTATGCTAGGTCAAAGAGATGTGTTTTTAGTCTAGCTTTGAACTGACAGAGTGTGTCTGCTTCCCGGACAATGGTAGGAAGACTGATTTAGATATTCTAGGTATTATCAACTGGCCGGAATTTTGAGATCGCAATACACGTGAAAGACTATAATGCGTTAAGAGCTCGCTCAAGTACTGCGGAGCTAAACCATTTAGGGCTTTGTAAGTAATCAACAATATTTAAAAATTTATACGATGTTTAATAGGGAGCCAATGCAGTGTTGACAGAACCGGGCTAATATGGTCATATTTCCTGGTTCTGGTAAGAACTCGAGCTGCTGCGTTTTGAACTAGCTGTAGTTTATTTATTAAGCGTGCAGGGCAACCACCCAGTAGAGCATTACAATAAACTAGCCTTGAGGTCATGAACGCATGAACTAATTGTTCCGCATTTCCCAATGAGAGCATATGGCGTGTTTTAGATATATCTAAACATGGTGTATGGCGTCGACCTTCTTGGGATCTGCTGAGACACCGCCAGCAGAGAAAATGAACCCGAAGAACTCAAGTCGAGTCTTGCTGAACTAACATTTCTTTTGGTTTAGTGTGAGGCCGCGTTCGAGTCGCTGGAATACAGCTGTTAAACTCTTGTCATGATCAGCCTGTGTCACTCCGTAGACGATGATGTCATCGCTGAGATTCTTCACCCCTGCGATGCCCTGAAGTGTCTGATGGATTGTGTTTTGAAACACCTCCGCGGCTGAAGAGATGCCAAAATTGAGGCGCTTGTACCTTCTCAGGCCCAGGTGTGTTGTGAATGTGGTAATGTACCTGCTGTTGGGATGTAGTTCCAGCTGGTGATATCCTGATGTAACACAGCCCGTTAATTTCCCTAGGATGGGCAGTGCGTCTTTGGACCCATAGGCAAGTATTTTGAGATCAGTGTGTAGGAGACGGGGCTGAATGTCAGATTGTTGTATGTCATTTCACTGATGATGTTTACAGCAGCCCCAGAGTCGATCAGAGCTGGCAGTGTGTCTCCATACAGCTTGATTTGTGTTGACGGCTGTTTACTGTTGCTGCTTGAAGATGACTTGATTTGAGCTGGTTCTCTTTGTGTTTCCACCTGATTGATTTTCTTCCTATAGCTTTTCTTGTATCTCTGTGTCTCTGCTTGCTGCTCTGTGGGTTGTGGTTTTGACCTGCACTGTCTTGCAAAGTGGTTTTGCTTCCCGCATGCTTTACATTGTTTACCCTTTGCAGGGCATTCATTTTTGTGCGGCCACACGCCCCCGCAATTTCTGCATTGCGTGTTGCTGCCACCCATTGGACGTTTTTGGTATGTCTTCTTTTGGAGTTTTCTGTGTATTTGATTCACAGCGGTAGTGGGATTTGAACCTTCTTCGATTCCCTTTGACTGCAGTTCAGAAAGTTGTAGAGTCCTGCCGTATTCAAGCAGTTCTTTTAATGTCTTGTTTGCCTCCCTCAAACAGTACTTGCACACCCTGGAGGACGTGCAGCTTTGTATGATCTGTGACTTTATTTCACTAACTCACAGTATTTTGCCAGCATACGAAGTCTCGTATTATATGCATCTAGATTCTCACCGCGCTGTTGTGCAGCTTTCCTGAAGACGTACACTTCGTACTGGACATTCTTTTTGGGCGAGAAGTACTCGGTGAGTTTTGCTTTCACGTCTGCATATTTGTCAGCCTCCGCCGCCACTGTGTCGTATATGTCGTGCACTCTTTCGCCAGCCAGATACAACAGGAGGGCTTTCAGTCTTGGGTCCCCGGTAATATTCACAGCTGTAGTGTAGTTCTCGAACCGCTGAAGCCACTTATTCCACCTCGGTCCGACAGAGCTGGGTTCGCTCTCTGTATCAAACGGTGGTACGGACGGGCTGTGCTAGCGCCATGCTAACTGTCCGGTTGCTAACTCGCTAGCTCACTTGCTTTACAGCCGGTTGCTTTCACTCCGAACTTTCTTCCGCACGCACACGTCCGCTGTCCAGGAGACGTTTTCGTTATTGTCGATCCTCGTCGCCAGTGTGGTATTTTATGTGCATTGTTTGGTTAGTCTACAAATAATCAGACCGAACGTTGCATACAGTGCGTTTTATTGCCGGGCTACGTATAATCATACCAACGTAATGACGTCAACAGTACGTGGACGCTTGCTGATATACTCTGAATGTTACAGTAAGTATCTTCTGTTGCTTCTGAAAGGCAGTACTAAATGAAAAAAAAATATATATTTAAACAGAATGAGAAAAACATCTTTATCCTGTTCAAAAGATTTCACCCCCGGCTCTTAATGCATCGTGTTTCCTTCTGGAGCATCATTGAAAGCTTGATCCTCTTTTAATAGTTGTGTTTGAGTCCCTCAATTGTCCTCAGTGTGAAAAGATGGATCTCAAAATCATACAGTCTCTGCTGGAAAAGGTTCAAATTTGCAAAAGATGCTGGATTTTTCTAAAGAACACTGGGAAGATTAACTGCTCAGGACAAACAAGGGACTCAAGAACCACCATCACAAACAAAACAGAAAAAAAAGTGGGCCGTGGATCATCCAGGTAATGACACACAAATGCTAAACTTTCGTGACGATGCAACACCGGCTCGATTGCGCAAGAGAAACGCGAGAACCTAGGATCGCTGCCTGCAGCGTGCTTGATGCTTGCCTTATGGACCGCTGAATCACTCATGTTGTTTGATGCATGTTAACATCAAATGCACGTTATAAGTGACTCAAACTCAGTGCTTTCAGAGATGGAGCAGCATTTACTGATCACAAAACCGCTCTTCACTAACACACTGTGCATATATTTATTTAATTAAAAATCAGAAAAAAATTGCAGCCTTTGCATTTCATCACTATTTCGGTTTAATTTGAATTAATCATGCAGCCTTAGCAAACAGCGTCAGAGACTGAAGCGGAAGAGAAATTGTAAAAAAAAAAAAAAAGTATTTTTGGTGGGTTTTTGCACACAAAAAGTATTCTCGTCGCTTCATAAAATTGAGGTTGAACCATTGTAGAAACATTGACTATTTTAACAATGTCTTTACTACCTTTCTGTAAGGGGCATTTCCTCTGAGGAGGCAAGGGAGGCAGTCTCCTCAAAAATACTGGATGAGAAAATAATAAATATTACAAAAAATAAAGCAACGCAAATATGTGACATTAAAAAGTGTAAAAGTCACTCGTTTTATAAAGTACCAGTGTCCAACAGCGACAACCGCAGGTGAAGTTTCAGTGGGAGGCTTGCAGCCTCTGTCCCCATTGCCTTAAAACAGACACTTTAGTGGGTTTAGTGAGGGGTAATTGAGAATAAATGGGGGAAAGTCACAAGAGAGGAGGCAATCCCTCCATCGTGCTTTGATTGGATATGATCAGTTATGATTGGATATGATTGCTTGGTGCTCTCATCGGCCTGAATGAAGACAATGATGGTGTTAATTGGAAGACTAATTAAAAAGGAAGTTAACAACTCAGCCATTTCACCGCTTTGTCACGTCAAAATCAAACTTAAAAATGCCCTGAAAACATGATGACTGTGGGGGGGTTTAGTGAGCAATCACTTGATGAAATTAAAGTACATCTTTGTGTCTGTGACCAGTGAATACAAGCTTAATGACCACAGAAAATATGTTGACTTAAAAAAAAAGCTGAACATTACTTTACAAATAAAATATATTGTTTAGATCTTTACTGCCTTTAGTTATTGTTTTGGAATAAATGTAAAAATGTATAAAAACACTAACTTGATTAAATTACACTTGATTTAGAACATTACATATTGCAAAACATACAAAATAGAATTGTATTTGGTCTCTCTTTTTTATGTAATATTTATTTAACCAAGAAAATTAAGTGTAACAGACATAAATTTACAAAAATGTGTGGACTTTGCCTCCTCATTTTAACCCTTTCATGCATGAATTATGATAATCTCAGTCAGGATTTTTTTCCTATGTGTTTTTATTGCTCTTAAGGCATGAAAAACAAGATTTTATTTTATTTATTTTTTTAAACAAATTTTTCAAAGAGATTTTCAGATGTCCACTTGGGTGGACAGCATACATTTATGGTTTAAACTGAAGATATACTGTATTAAACATAATACAATAATCAAATAGATAAAGTATGTCTATTTAACAAACTAATCGATACAATTATATCAAATCATGTGAAAACTATAAAATATATATAAAAAATATATCAATCCAAAATATTGCAAAGGCAATTGACCTTCATACAAGTTGCACTTCGTGTATCTTTTATATTAGAACATGAGCACGTGATTCCATCAGAATTTTCTACAGCCTGTCAAGGTACAACTGTGGAAACCACTCAGATGCTCCCTCCAGTGTACCAGAGTATGTCAATTTACCCTTATTAGCTGATAATTCTGATTATGTTAGAGATGGACACATTTCTATCATAGCCCTCTTCAGGGCTGGACTGGGACAAAAAAATCGGCCCGGGCATTTTGGCCCAGACCGGCCCACTACATATGATCATAAACACAACCGAACTTTGCACGCCCTTGAATATGTTTACCAACTCCTAATTAAAACCACTAATGCCATGTAATAACTGAATCAGGATTTAGTGAAATCTGTGGTGAGTGCACCTCTGTCCCTCTAGGGAGGTTCGGGTGCATGCTCCCCCGTAAGAAAATTTTGTGCTTTTTAATGTTAAATTCATCAATCTGATACACTTTGAGAGTTCAAAATAAAGAGCTCCATCCCATATTCAGTGTGCAAATTGAACAAAGAAAAACTCAAAACTCTTTTAGTTGTGATATAGTGTCTGTATAGGCTACATTACACTACTATATAGTTATAATATTAATCCTATGGCAGTAATAGCCATATGTTGTAAAACAAATGCAATGAAAAATAAAAGCAACTTTCATAATTAGTTTAGTACTAATTTCTATACTTGAAAGAGATAAACACATGATCTTTTATTTCGACGGAAACGGCATCAAGTTTTTATTTTGGCGAAAAACATGGTTTACAAACTCGTCTCATTACAATTCTAATAAAATGCGTAATCATCAAATATTCAGATGTGGAAATAATGCGCAACTGGGTAGTGGTTTCCAACATAGCCTAAGTGTTCTGAAAGTAGCCTAGTTCTGCTTACCACAGTTCTCTACACTCACTTATTTCTCTCCTTATCCTCCTTACTATCCTCATCAGCCACTTGAAGGGCCTTTGAAGTTTCTTTTTTTTTTTCACGCTATTTCACTGCACATTCCTTGCGTTTCTTCTCCATCGCTCTGACTATTTTGACAGATACACACTGACACTGTTCGCTCACTCAAAGCTATTTAAAGATGTGATTGGACCAGCCCAGTGTCAATCAAGAAAATAACCAATGGGCCGCTGATCTACGTGTTTCATCATGCGCCAGTCTGTGAGGAAAAAATACCTAAGCTGACTTTTTTGTCCAGTGCATTACACCGGCACAAAGATCCCAGAGCCGCCAATTAAACAAAACTAAACGCAATGGGCCGCCGATGTACGAGTTTTATGGGCCGTTCAGACAAATAAAAAAATAAAAAATTAAAGTACGAGATGTATCGGCCCACAAAGCACGTCGGCCCACCGGGAAAATAACCGGTATGCCCGATGGCCAGTCCAGCCCTGGCCCTCTTCTGAGAAGACCTAGTGATACGTTTTTTTCAATCTCATCTGAAATGAGCAGTGTTGGGGCAGGCATAACACATTCAGATTACTTTTTTGATGTTACAAGTAATGTGTTACAAGTAACATGCATTACATAATCAGATTTGTTTTAATGTTACGAGTAAAGTAATGTATTACAAGTAACATGCATTACCTAATCAGATTAATTTTTGATCTAACAAGTTATTAATTACAAGTAATGTGCATTACGTAATCAGATTACTTATGTTGTTACGAATAAAGAAACGCATTACAAGTAACATGCATTGTGTAATGAGATTACTTTTTGATGTTACGAGTAAAGAAACGAATTACAATAACATGCATTACGAAATCAGATTACTTTTTGATCTAACAATGCATTACAAGTAACATGCATTACGTAATCAGATTACTTTTTGATGTTACGAGTAAATAAATGCATTATAAGCAACATTCATTACGTAAACAGAAAACTTTTTTATCTAAGAAGTAATGCATTACGTAATTAGATTACTTTTTTGATGAAATTAGTAAAGTAATGCATTACAAGTCACATAAATTATGTAATTACATTACTTTTTTAGATGTCAATGAAAATTACATTCTAATAATACAAATACATTTATTTACAGTCAAAAAAAGTTACTGCAGATTAAGTAGTTTCAAAAACAATATTCACAGTATAAGTATGAATTGTAGCTGAAATATAGGCATTGATGCATGAGGTCCACTATAGTGGACAGATGATAAATCAGATTTTTCTCCAAACCTAAAATCAAAACTTGGAAAATTTTACTGTGATATGACTCATTAGATATTGCTTGATGGTGCAATATTTTTTGTTACCTACAAGAGTCTCCTAGGATAGAAGGAATAGGTGGATATTCCGGAGCAACTTGGCATTTCTGACTGACCATTGGCTATCTTGGTTTGGAGGGGGGGGAAAATCAAAACACAATGGCTTACAACTTGGTTGCAATGTATAGGATGATGCACCATGGCAGGGTCCACTGAAGAGATTGATGTGCAACTTTGCCATCAAAACCCTTGCAAATTCAAGAAAATGCTTTTTAAATAGCTGTCCACTGGCCACTATGGGTGAAAACACCACCACACACTACTGCTTTCTGGGCATTGAAAGTGGTAATTGCGTTGATGGATAATGGCCATGGAGGCACAGAAAGGGTTTGGAACGACATGAGGGTGAGTAATTAATGAGAGAATTTTCATTTTGGGTAAACTAACCCGTTAAGCATTTTGGACATCACATATAACCCTTAGAAATGCCTATGAAGGCCAAAAATTTATTGAGAATGGGGCTATGATGTCTAAAATTGTGCTGCTTCAGAACACATATGAACCCTTATTATGTTGCTGACTTGAAACATTTGACGCTACGAAATACGAATGCTGCAGACTTCTGCAACTATGATGCAAAAAATAACATATTGGCCTGGTTTCAAAGACAGGGCTTAGACTAAGCCAGGATTAGGCTAGACCTTAGTTTAATTAGGACATTTAAGTAGCTTTTATAAACGTTCCCTAGAAAAACTTTACTGGAGACAAAACAATGGCACTGACATATTTTAAGATTATGGCAGTGCAAGCTGCTTTCAGTTAAAACAGCTCAAACAGGCATTTTAGTCTAGGACAAGGTTTACACTTTGTCTGTGAAACCGGGGATTATATTATAGATTATTAGATTATATTATGTCCAACCATATTATTAATTTGTACGTTATACCTTTAACATACCATAGGGTACAGTAATTGTATCACATGGTAACCACATAAAATTGTAATGAATGATTTCTATATTCATATAATATAACATTGATCACATAACACAGTAATTCAAATAATACTATAGCATTACCATGGTCCGTGTCTAAAACACGGAACTATCATGATACTCTACTCAGCAGCATTGGGTCTGTAATGCATAATCTATAATGGTCTACACGGGTGAAACGAGTGCTTTAACTAAAAAGGGAAATGTGTGCTGTACCGGATCCGTCCTCCGCTCGGAGCCGCTCGGAGCTAGCGGCTGGGCCGCTGTGGGTTGAATCTGCGCCCGGACTGCTGCTCAGCATCGCCGCCATCTTCAGAACTCGCACACAAGAGTTGACCCAATACCAGTAAAGCACAAAGACTCTCTCAACAATACATCAGGACCCCGTCGAATGAAAATAGTTCAGCCCCAGTCAAAATAGACGGCGAATAAATCAAGTCAAGTGGAAAACTGTACAACACTGGAGATTTAGGCTGCACTGACGTGATCTTCTTCTTCTGTTTTTTGGCGCATTGTATCCTGTCTGCATATCGCCACCATAGACAGTAGATCGCCACCTACTTGCAAGTGGTAGCCTACTCACCATGAGTAGTATGCATAGACTGTAAAAGAAAGGTAGTACGCTCTATGGTAATAGGCTTGAGATGTATGAAGGTATATTTTTGATGCAAAACAACCGAACGCCTGTGACAGTGGAATTTGTACTTGTAGAGAATAGCCACACATGTGTATCAGTAAATTTGAAGTCAGAGAGAGAAACGTTTTAAGAGTTGCAAACGTGCATTTTTTTTATCTTCCACAAACACAACACAACAGTCACACCTTCTCAGATTCTTCATTGCAGGTGCACAAATCCTATTCTACAAATCAAATTAAGAAACTCGTACCCTCACATTTTTGCTACAGTTGCTGCAGTGAATATGGTGCAAAACGCTTTACACGCCTGCATCAAAAAATTTGAAGTCACAGAGAAATTTTGCTCATCCACAAATCAGTATGTGAATTCATCCAATGAGAGTTGCACACTTGTAGAATATTTTCTCACAAAGGTCTTATTTTTCTAGCACAAACACAAGTACATATTACTTGAATCTGCTGCGACGAATCTCAAGTCCTGTTTTTCGCTTTCAAGCGCGCGCTCTCCCTTTTGCATAGCCTGGCTATCTATGGCGGAAAATCAATGCCAATAAAAAAACGAGCGCACAGCTGATGCTGGCGCGCGCGGTAAATGACTTTCGCGAGAGAGGCCAGGGACACACTGACTGCGTGGCATGTCCGTTTTTATTTCGGCTCCCATAGTATGGCGTTATATATGTGCATTCCTGAGCGAGTAATTATAAGTTTTGAGCACAGAGAACTATATTTTGCAAGCACATTGCATTGTATTTTGAACAGAAATTAACAATCGCAACAAAAAAAAATCGTTTGAGCAAAGAAAAAACGATTCCGTGCTCAATAAATGTATTTGCTATAACGTGCAATAATAACCCTCTCACGCAGTTTACTCAGGTGCTCTCATAAACGTATTATCTGCGCTCTGTCAAGTCCCCCTCTCTCTCTCTCTCTCTCTCTCTCTCTCTCGCTCAACCTCTTAATTCTGTGCGCGCTCAACTCTTCACACACACACGCGCGCTCAACTCTTCACACACACGCGCGCTCAACTCTTCACACACACACGCGCTCAAGTCTTGACACACACGCGCTCAACTCTTCACACACACGCTCGCTCAACTTGCAACAAGTGTGCCACAAAATCAACCAATCGGAAAATTGAAGGTCAATTGTGATTGGCTGTTGGTCTCCAATCACCACGCAGCACAAAGAAGACGAAACATTTATTTTATGGATAGATGTCTTCTCTATACCCACCATCAAACATGACAGTCTGCGGCTGTGCTAGCGTTTAGAATGCTTGAAAGGGATAAGTCAAACTAACTTTAGTCACAATAGGAGATATACTGTAATATTATAAGTTAAACAACACAACAGCATTATAATACACAAAACTAAGGCACTTTTAAGTTAATAATAATAAAAAATACTTACAAAATAAGTTTTAATCCATTAGTCTCGCTGTAGTCTGTTATTTTTTCGATTTTTTTTTTTTCAGTAAGCTTCCGGGATGCTGTAGATAGTTCTACCCAGAGGTTCTAGACGGGCTTTGGTTCTACTGGGTCATTCTACGGAAATGTCAATTTTTCTGTCCCTAGCCTTTACAGAAATATTACACTTAAAAAAACACTTTAGAATTACAATTTATTTACATTTTAAAATAAAACAATATGTTATTTGAACAATTACACCACCTTGAGCCATCAAGTGGCAATATTTTATTTTTTATTAACTATATAGAATTCCAAGCACCACAGAAGTGCTCGTCCCCACAGTCATGTACAGAGGGAAAATGCTTTATTTGGTGGTCAATAACAGGTTTTTACACCATTTAAAATAGAATAATGTATACCTAACTATCTAATATATTATGTAAATGACATAAAAAAAACGAAATGCAGAATAAATATGATCAAATTTATAATGAAAGTAGTGGTCCCCTGGAGTTGTGTCACTGGTGTTACCGTTAAACAAAAATCTCTTATTTTGAAATAAAAATCACACTGATGACATCACTTTAATTCCTTCTTCCAATTTCCTGAATTTCTATGAAGAAAAGCCCATAATAAATCCTCTGTCTCTTTTCAGTTATCTACGGAGCCCCCCTAGTCCCACTTTGTCAAAAAAAATGTATTATAACAATCTAAAGTGGCTAATCTAAAGTATCTCTATCTTGAGGCCACAAGTTACTATTTTGAGGCCACGAGATAGTATCTTGAGGCCACGAGATACTATCTTGAGGCCACGAGATACTATCTTGAGGCCACGAGATAGTATCTTGAGGCCACGAGATACTATCTTGAGGCCACGAGATAGTATCTTGAGGCCACGAGATACTATCTTGAGGCCACGAGATACTATCTTGAGGCCACGAGATACTTATCTTGAGGCCACGAGATAGTTATAATAAAATTTTTTGACAAAGTGGGACTAGGGGGGCTCCGTAGTTATCAGAAATATTCTCATTTATCTCAGGATTTCATATACAGCTTATAGTTGAAGTCACTGGTATGACCTACTTTATTGTTAGGTAATTGTAAAAAAAAAAGAGAATACAAATGGATTAAACTACTTAATTTAGTTAGTATACCATGATTGACAACATGTTTGATACCTTGCAGCAGCCATTTTGTAAAATGAATTTTTCATGAAAATTGTCACTGGTGTTACTGTCACTGGTGTCACCTTTCTTATGGGTAACACCAGTAACACCAGTGACTCCCATTTATAGATAAACTTTATTCAAAGCTATTTAGATTATATGCCAAATGTAGCAATTTAGTCTCATCTACTTAATTATAGTTGAAGAATAATGATCTTTGGTCTTTTGCATGTCATTGGTGATTCATTGTGTCACTGGTGGTACTGTCTTTTTTTCTGTCACATTAAATACAATGCCATATCTGACATGATAATAATTTTACATCCATTTAATTCTGCTACACTCATAAGTTAAGATTTAAAGGATTGCATCATTACTTGATTTTAACTGGTTTTCAAATATTTTCATTATTATAGCAAATACAAGGTTGCGCAAACTAACTAACCTCATTCAAGCACACTTTTAACAAACCTGATTCAAATAAATAAAACATAATCTCCTTATTTGTTGCAATATTATTATTTTTTGGTAACTCTGACTACATGTGCTGAAAAAAAATTGAAATAATATTTCATAAAAACATTTAATATTGCCAAAGAAGTAAGGTAACACCAGTGACAAAAAAACGGTACATGCGGTCTTTAAATAAATGCACAAAAATATAAAAAATCATTAAGCTGTCATTTATGCGTATTCATAAAGCCAAAGGGTAATCTAATAATGTGGTGTAAGTTTAAATGTTAGAAAAAGAAATCTTGCCATACCAAAAGTGGACGTTTCTGTAGAATGATCCTACTAGCGATTTGATTGGAGACCAACAGCCAATCACAATTTACCTTTAATTTTCCGATTGGTTGATTTTGTGGCACACTTGTAACGCTGTTGCAAGTTGAGCGAGCGTGTGTGTAAAGAGTTGAGCGCGCGTGTGTGTGAAGAGTTGAGCGGGTGTGAAGAGTTGAGCGCGCACAGAATTAAGAGGTTGAGCGAGAGAGAGAGAGAGAGAGGGGGACTTGACAGAGCGCAGATAATACGTTTGTGAGAGCACCTGAGTAAACTGCGTGAGAGGGTTATTATTGCACGTTATAGCAAATACATTTGAGCACGGAATCGTTTTTTCTTTGCTCAAACGTTTTTTTTTTTTGCGATTGTTAATTTCTGTTCAAAATATAATGCAATGTGCTTGCAATAGTACTAATGCAATGTAATGTGCTTGCAATAGTTGCAGTAGTATAGTTCTCTGTGCTCAAAACTTTAATTACTCGCTCAGGAATGAGGCACATATATAACGCCATCCCATTGTTGTTAACAGGTTAGAGCGTGGCGGTTATACTCCAAAGGTATGGCAAGCCAAAGTGTTCACAAACGCCTGGCCAGGCGTCCGATTGCACATTGACACGTCAAAAGCGTGCGTTCAACAGCCAAACGCGCGTCAAAAGCGCGCGTTTTTGCCAAAAAAGCGCGCGTCTAGAACGCGCGTTTGACTGTCAAAACGCACGCTTTTGACGTGCGCTTTGGGGGTCACCGAAAACGCGCGCTTTTGACGCGCGTTTATCGTAACAAAAATTGGCGTCGAAAACCTGTGTTTCGAGTAGGGCCCTGTCCCAAATGGCACACTCCGGACTTGTGGACTTTCTCAGAGTCCACACTTCGGTGACGTCATGTAGTGCAGACCTATAGGGCCCTTAGCGCGAGTCCGCGAGGGCGCATTGAGAGGTATTTTTGGGACAGACTCGATCGTCACGACGGAAACAGGAAGACGGTCTGATTGTTGTTATGGACAGGAGCTACAGGTTTGGGGAAATATGCTGCCTATTGTTGTTGTGTTTATATGACTCAGTAAAGCCCTGACATTCTGTTCTATTTAATGAATCATATAATGCGATCTTATTAGCCTATGTTTGAGACATCAACCACTGGTCGATGATCATAATGTTTGTATAAACTTGTCATAAAAACCGTAATGATATAATTACACTTAAATATTTTTTTCTCAGCCATGTTAACAATTGTCTGTGAGCGAAATCTCCTCCCATCCGTAGTCTGATTGGCCTTTCGCAAGGATTCCTGGGTAGTTAAAGTGCGTGGAGCCTGCATCTATGCGGGCATCACGAAAGACCACTTCAAGGGTACAAAGGGGGCGCTGCTGAGCACACTTTAGAGCGTTAAAATGCTAAATGGGACGGCCTACGGACTCGTAGACTCGGCGAGCACGCGCAATTAAGTCCACGAGACCGAAAGTCCGCATGAAGTACGCCATTTGGAACAGGGCCTATGACGTTCTGAACGTGTAAACAGGTAAACCACACAGGCAGTGCCAGCTTGTGTGAAGTGTTCATACAGGCGAAAAGAACGTGCTCGTTCATTTAGTGTTCTCGGAATCGCACGTCGAAAGCGTGTGAGGTCTTATGTCCCGGTTTCTTGTATTGTCATTAAACCCAAGCTAAACAGCATGGCATTATCGATGGCAAATTTGACAGAGGAGAGGATTATAATTGGTGAGTTATTATAATCCAGTATAGTTATCATTTAGGTAAAAAAGAAAACTGCACTTCTACAACATTTATTGATTTTTGCTCATGTTAATTTCAACGTTTATTAATAAAATAAAAAGTTGTATTTGTTAACATTACTTACGCACTGCGAACTATCAGGGTACTAAAAGGGTACATGTCTCAGATTATTAAATAAGTAAAACAAAGTGTTAACGAATTTAGAGGACAGAGGACCAAAAGCGAGTTTCACAATGATAACAGTCTTTAATGGAAATGAGGCACGAATCACTGAATTAAATAAGGAACATAAATCTTCTCAGGATTCTCAGGTAACAGTCCAAACAGAAATCTTCACTTGTAGAAATGTAACACAAACAGCAGGACGTAGAAAGTATAGTCACTGGGAAACTTGAAACGCGGCCACGCGTTTGGCGAGGCTGAAACCCCAGTGCAGACTGCCGAGAGAGAGACGAGACCCGTTGAGTGTACCGTAGACTGGATACAACGTCTGGCCAGGAACACAGCGTCTGAATTGGCAGGGCAGAGTTACGTGAGCGGGTAAGATAACGGATGAATCTACCAGCTCAAGGCGAAGCATCCACACGAACCACACAGGACAGGACAGGACAGGACAAGACGCGACTCTTGATGAGAGAGGTAAGAGCAATGTTATCTGCATGTATAGTTTGCAATAAACTGACAAAAAGACAGAGAAAGAGAGTTAGAAATAGTAGGAAGCATTAGAGGAAAGGAGAGACAGGTGAGGGGAGATTAAGGTAAACGGGAACAGCTGAACCTGATGAGACAAAAGAGAAAGTGTAGAGAGTGAATGTAATGTGTGACCACAAGAGGGAGACAGAGAAGGGAGGAACCCGGATCATGACAGTACCCCCTTCTCAACGAGCGCCCCCTGGCGCTCCCGAGGAGGAGGACTGGCGAGAACGGAGGAACTCATCAATAAGCGAAGGGTCCAAGATGTCCCGAGAGGGTACCCAGCTTCTCTCCTCCGGCCCATACCCCTCCCAATCGACTAAGTACTGGTGACCACGACCCCGGCGGCGTGTGTCAAGGATGCGACGAACTCGGAAAACAGGAGAATCATCAATCTGAACAGGTGGACAAACAGGACGAGAGGGCGCGCGAACGATGGGTTTAATATGTGAAACATGGAAAACAGGATGGACCCGACGGAGATAGGGTGGAAGGCGAAGTCGTACCGCGACAGGATTAATGATCTTAATAATACGAAAAGGCCCGATAAAACGGGACGCCAACTTACGGGACTCAGAATGTAATGGCAAATCTGCGGTGGAAAGCCACACACGCTGGCCACGAACGTAGCGCGGACTCTTAACCCGACGCCTATTGGCGGTGATGCTCATGCGAGTGTTAGAGCGACGAAGTGCAGTTCTCACCCTCCTCCAAGTGCTTTTACAACGGTCAATATAGGCCTGAGCCGACGGTGAATTGGATACAGTCTCCTGAGACGAAAATAAAGGAGGCTGGTAACCGAGGCAACAGTGGAAAGGGGAAAGACCCGTAGCAGAGGATGGGAGGGAATTATGCGCATACTCTGCCCAGGCCAGTTGCTCAGACCATGACGTGGGACAACGATGAGCAAGGCTGCGGAGAATGCGGACAACAATCTGATTGGCGCGTTCGGCTTGCCCATTGGTTTGGGGATGAAAACCCGACGAGAGGCTGGCAGTAGCCCCAATGAGACGGCAAAATTCCTTCCAGAAGAAAGCGGAGAATTGCGGACCTCTATCAGAAACCACGTCGGTAGGTAACCCATGTACTTTGAAAACATGATCTACCATTATCTGGGCTGTCTCTTTGGCAGATGGGAGTTTAGCGAGTGGGATGAAACGTGCGGATTTTGAAAAGCGATCGACAACAGTTAAGATAACCGTATTGCCAGCCGACGAAGGAAGCCCGGTAATGAAATCAAGAGCTATATGAGACCAGGGTCGAGCTGGAACAGGGAGCGGTCGAAGCAAACCAGCTGGGGGAGAATTGCTGGTCTTGGTTTGTGCGCAGGTAATACAAGAGGCGATAAAGCGACGTGTATCGCGTCCCATAGTGGGCCACCAGAAGCGCTGGCGGATAAAAGCAAGAGAGCCCCGAACGCCGGGATGGGCAGACAACTTGGACGCATGTCCCCATTGGAGAACAGCGCGGCGAACGGACATGGGAACAAAAAGGAGATCCTTAGGACAGTTACGCGGCACGGAAACCTGAGATAGAGCGCGTTTGACTAACCTCTCGACCCCGCACACGGCGGTACCCACGACACGACCGGGAGGAATAATAACCTCAGGGGTAACGGCAGTGATGGGGGACTCAAAGAGGCGAGAAAGGGCATCAGGTTTGACATTCTTAGAACCCGGGCGAAATGAGATGGAAAAGTCAAAACGCGTAAAAAACAGAGCCCAGCGGGCTTGACGGGCATTGAGTCTTTTAGCCGAACGGATGTATTCTAAATTTCGATGATCTGTCCAAACGACGAAAGGAACGGGAGAACCCTCCAACCAGTGTCTCCATTCGCCCAGCGCCAAACGAACGGCGAGCAGCTCACGGTTGCCAACATCATAATTTCGTTCGGAGGGCGTGAGGCGATGAGAATAAAACGCGCAGGGATGTACCTTTCCGTCCGTAGAAGAGCGCTGAGAAAGGACGGCCCCGACCCCGACCTCCGAGGCATCGACCTCAACAATAAACGGTTCCGAGACGACGGGAGAGACTAAGATAGGAGCGGAGGTAAAGAGGGTCTTTAGCTGGACAAAAGCCGCGTGAGCAGCCTCTGACCATCTAAAGCGGGACTTAACAGACGTCAGCGCAGTGAGGGGCGCGGCTACTTGGCTAAAGCCTTGTATGAATCGACGGTAAAAATTGGCAAAACCAAGAAAGCGTTGAAGCGCGACCCGAGAGTCGGGAACGGGCCATTCAGTGACTGCCCGGACTTTTGCAGGATCCATACTGATTCCCTCTGCCGAAATGACTGAGCCCAGAAACGCAACCGACGCGACATGAAACGAACATTTCTCCGCCTTGACAAAGAGTCGATTCTCTAACAGACGCTGAAGGACTCGACGAACGTGCTGGACATGAACTTGAAGTGAGGGAGAGAAAATGAGAATGTCATCGAGATAGACAAATACAAATATATTTAGCATATCTCGTAAGACATCATTGATAAGGGCTTGGAACACGGCAGGAGCGTTGACCAGACCGAACGGTAGAACCCGGTATTCAAAGTGACCGAGGGGCGTATTAAAAGCGGTCTTCCACTCGTCACCCTCCTTTATACGAACAAGATGATAAGCGTTACGAAGATCAAGTTTGGTGAAAATCTTAGCCCCCTGTAGGATCTCAAAGGCTGACGACATTAAAGGCAAGGGATAACGGTTCTTGACCGTAATCTCGTTCAGCCCTCGATAATCGATACAGGGACGTAACGAACCGTCCTTCTTTTTGACAAAAAAGAAACCTGCTCCGGCGGGTGACGAGGAAGGAACAATAGTACCGGCATTAAGAGAATCGGACAGATAATTCTCTAGCGCCTTCCTCTCGGGAGTCGATAGAGAATATAATCTACCGCGCGGGGGCGTGGCCCCTGGAAGAAGGTCGATACTACAATCGTACGGACGATGGGGGGGGAGAGAAGTGGCCCGGGCACGACTAAAGACCCCTCGCAGATCGTGATAACCCTCCGGAACTCCAGACAAATCACCGGGCTCCTCCTGAAAAACAGAGACAGAGGAAACAGGAGGAACAGCAGAGGTTAAACACTCAACATGACAAGACAATTTCCATGACAGAATGGATCCGTCGGACCAGTTGACGTGGGGATTATGTTGTACTAGCCACGGATGACCAAGTACCACAGGAGAAAAGGGGGAACGAAAAATTAAAAAGGAAATTGTCTCTTTATGGTTACCCGAGACGGTAAGCGTCAGAGGGATAGTCTTCTGCTTTATCCTGGGAAGGAAGCTACCATCTAGGGCATAGAGGGGGGTAGAGTCTTTTAAGTTTATGAGAGGAATACCTTGTTTCTGAGCCCACCCCTCATCGAGGAAATTCCCCTCCGCCCCTGAGTCGATCAGAACCTCGCAGGAGACAGATGAGGCGGGCCACCGAAGAAGTCCCGGAAGGGTAGTACAAGACTTGGATGGAGAGTTCCTAGACATCACGCTCGCCAGTAACCCTCCACCTACTGACGAGCTCTGGCTTTTACCGGACAGTTAGTGACAAAGTGGGTGGCTGAAGCACAGTACATACACAAACGATTGGTAATGCGTCGCTCGCGCTCCTTAGAGGTAATACGGAGACCACCAAGCTGCATGGGTTCTGGGTCCGTGTCAGAAGCATGAGGAGAAGCGTTAGTGGAAGAAGTTGGAACCAGGACGGCTTGGGACCTACGTGCTCTGTGACGCAAGTCAAACCGCTTCTCGATCCGGATCGCCAAATCGATGAGATTATCAAGTCGGGCCGGCACCTCGCGCATGAAGATCTCGTCTTTAAGGTCAGGATTCAACGCCTCCAGAAAGCGCGCAACCAAAGCCGGCTCGTTCCACCCGCAGGATGTTGAAAGGGTGCGGAACTCAATGGAGAAATCAGTGACAGAACGTCTCCCCTGGCGAAGAGACGAAAGAAGTCGTGAAGCCTCCTCGCCATGTGCTGACCGGTCGAAGACACGGATCATCTCCTGTTTGAAAAGCGTGAAGTCAAGGACGCAATCACCCTCTGCCTCCCAGTTGGCCGCTCCCCAGTCCCGGGCCCGTCCAGCGAGGAGAGAGATTACATAGGCGACCTTGGCTCGCTCCCGGGCGTAAGTGGCAGGCTGTAACGAGAAAACTACCTCGCATTGAGTGAGGAATGAGCGGCATTGAGTAGGCTCACCGGAATAGACAGGAGGGTTGTTGATACGTGGTTCAGAGCCCTCACGGGTCTCAGAGGCGGGTGGCTCGTGGCGTACCAGATGAACCTGATGAGAGAGGTCCGCCATCTGATTAGCGAGAGAGTCGACAGCCTGGCGAGCGGTGGATATCTCCTGCTCGTGTCTGCCCAGCATGGCACCCTGAAGTTCGACTGCCGCTTGAAAGGGAATGCCGCTCGCTTGGTCCATTGTGGTCAGTTTATTCTGTTAACGAATTTAGAGGACAGAGGACCAAAAGCGAGTTTCACAATGATAACAGTCTTTAATGGAAATGAGGCACGAATCACTGAATTAAATAAGGAACATAAATCTTCTCAGGATTCTCAGGTAACAGTCCAAACAGAAATCTTCACTTGTAGAAATGTAACACAAACAGCAGGACGTAGAAAGTATAGTCACTGGGAAACTTGAAACGCGGCCACGCGTTTGGCGAGGCTGAAACCCCAGTGCAGACTGCCGAGAGAGAGACGAGACCCGTTGAGTGTACCGTAGACTGGATACAACGTCTGGCCAGGAACACAGCGTCTGAATTGGCAGGGCAGAGTTACGTGAGCGGGTAAGATAACGGATGAATCTACCAGCTCAAGGCGAAGCATCCACACGAACCACACAGGACAGGACAGGACAGGACAAGACGCGACTCTTGATGAGAGAGGTAAGAGCAATGTTATCTGCATGTATAGTTTGCAATAAACTGACAAAAAGACAGAGAAAGAGAGAGTTAGAAATAGTAGGAAGCATTAGAGGAAAGGAGAGACAGGTGAGGGGAGATTAAGGTAAACGGGAACAGCTGAACCTGATGAGACAAAAGAGAAAGTGTAGAGAGTGAATGTAATGTGTGACCACAAGAGGGAGACAGAGAAGGGAGGAACCCGGATCATGACACAAAGTTGTAAAAGTAAAGTTTAAAAAGGTTATAGAAGTCTAAGAAAATTGTAAAAAATATATATAAAATACATATTGTTGTATTATATAATATATATATATTTACAATACATTTTCAACTCTAAAACTTCAAGAAAACCAATGCTAAATATCTGAACAAGTTCTGGGCCAGATTTTAGGCTGATATCTCAATAAATGAACTTTAGGGAAAAAATATTTGTGTGTGCAGTACCAATCTTTTCCACTAGATGACATCCAGACTCCACCCATGACTCTTCGATTTCCATATATGTTTTTAGTGATCTGAACCTTATATTTCCATACTATTCCAAATATTTATGAAGTAGATATCCTAATACTTAGGGCAGTAATGTTAATATTTGATTTCAATTAAACCTCTAAAACCCCCAAATGTACGGAATGAATCAAAGCACGTGTTATAGTTATGTTATAATGTAGAATGGCAAGTGTCCCACGGGTGTCGGGGAGGGGCAGTCTTAAAAATAGAGGTTAAAGACATTTTTATAAATCATATATTCAGATATTTATTCTTTGAATTGTGTGAAAAGTATTGATAATTTGTATACACTGTAAGATTATAACATGTTATGCACTTTGTCTAATTGTTTTATTATTTTATAATTTCTGGTTTGCTGTAGAATTGATACAATACAAATGGACAATGTTGCCAGTAATCATATCTCGTTATTTCGACATAATATGTGTGCGTGCATCAAGCAAGATGCCTTTGTAAATCCGGTGACATGAGTGCATTGATTTTTATTAATAAACTAGTAGCGGCTGCAAAGGTGAAGTTGACAGTCGCCGTCTCCGTAGGAGAGAAATGCACATAATGGATTACATAGAGTACCGGTAGTCTATTTCTTTTCGATTTGAATTGTTTCGTTTAAAGACATTTCAGGCTTTCTAGATATATTTCTGATGTCTGTGACATAGCTATACGCTGAATTTCGGTTAATTTCTGATGAGATGCGCTCCAGACAGTTCATGTGCAATGCAAGTGACATGCCGGCGCCTCCATGTCATCCTCTATAATAGGCCTATAATAGGGACAATAATTAGGTGTTCAAGCTCGAAGTGCTGAAAACCTATTGTAATTGCTATTTGAAAAAAAAAAAATTCCCCTAAAACGCATCGTGCAGCCCAAACCGTAAGGCCTAGAGACTTGAAACTCGGCCAGATGGTAGGCCACACTTTTGGGGAGAACCTATCAGAGTATGACCCCGATTGGCCCATAGGTGGCGCTACAGCGACCAAAAGTACTAAATTGCGTATAACTCTTAGACCGTTGGTCCTAGAATCAAGGTTTTGATTCACGCCACCGTGTTCCTTGGCTCAAGACGGACAAGATGTATATCTCGGATTTCGATTTGGGCCCCCCAAAAAATTGTATGGCCAATTTTGTCCAAAACCTACTTTTGCGAACTAGTCCCTGGTTTTTCACCCGATCGGAACCAAACCAGTCTAGGCCTATTCTCTGGACTCTCTAGATCAATAATTATCGAAAAAAAGTTGAAATTTTGCATTTGGGTGGCTGTAACAGGGTCATTTACAAAAGGGGCGGGGCAAAATACAATCAAAAGCCTATAAATCCTAAAGGAAAAGTCAGAACTTCACAAAAATTGATGAGCATATGTGTCATAACATGGTGAAGAAGCATGCAAAGTTTCGTGAAGATCGGACCATAGGTGGCGCTATAATCGTCAAAAAGGTCTCATTATTATTAGGTGTTCAAGCACTAAGTGCTGAAAACCTATTGTAATTGCTATTTGAAAAAAAAAAAATCCCCTAAAACGCGTCGTGCAGCCCAAACCGTAAGGCCTAGAGACTTGAAACTTGACCAGATGGTAGGCCACACTTTTGGGGAGAACCTATCAGAGTATGACCCCGATTGGCCCATAGGTGGCGCTACAGCAACCAAAAGTACTAAATTGCTCATAACTCTTAGACCGTTGGTCCTAGAATCAAAAAATTTTTATGGCCAATTTTGTCCAAAATCTACTTTTGCGAACTAGTCCCTGGTTTTTCACCCGATCGGAACCAAACCAGTCTAGGCCTATTCTCTGGACTCTCTAGATCAATAATTATCGAAAAAAAGTTATTAAATCCAGGCAATTGGTTGATGAAAATTTGATTAAAATTAAGATACAATTTAAACAAAACGAAATTCACCTTAAATAAAGGCTTTCTACAAAACAAACTTAATGAAGTGATCTGACCAACTTCATGTCTCCCGATAGGCCTATATTGCGCCTCCCTTCTCACTCTCGTTGTTAACTTTTCATTATCAACATGGAGAAAACAAATAACATTTAACAATTTACTCAATTTTTTTCCACCTCGCCATCGATAATTTCTACTTCACATTGAGTAGTTATGTGTCTTGGTTTTCCTCTCTGTGTTTGCCATGATTTCGCAATCGATGAATATTAACTTGTGGGCGTTTCACGGACTATTTATGGGCAACTATGGGCGTGACATGAAGCCGCAAAAGCTGCGCTACATTTAGAATGGATTGTGATTTATTAAGGGAAAACTACGTAGGATGTGCGTGCGCACGGTTTTATAAATCC